>CM053031.1:113860933-113978296 GCA_028564925.1 Lithobates sylvaticus
ATCACACAATTAACCATGAAAAAGAAAAACTTGGAATAGTGCAGTAACCTAACACTACAGGATAGCATGCATACGTCACTTCCAGTCATTGCGTGCGGTAACAAGTTTAATCCACCGGACTTCCTCATAGGGCCAAACAGCACACCTCTACTAACCAATTTAAATAGGACTGCCTTAGTAAAAATATGAATCACTTTAATTCACATTTTCTCACTTATATACAGTATGTTCTGATTGAGCATATTTAAAATTTTGTTTGGAGTGTAGCGCCCCCTATGGTCTGTATATTTATATTTATTTTTTTCAGACAGTTTGGAGTTTGTAATTTTTTTAAGGGGGCAGATACACTATAATTCGGAGGTCGGAAACCCATCGATCGCGGTCCACCTGTCAACTGCAGGCCAGTGTCCCAGCCTCAAACCTCTTCCGCGGCTCAGGTCTTTCTCTCCCCCTCCCCAGACTCCTCCGTTATCATCGGTGAACAGCTGAGACTGGGAGGCAGCACAGCTCAGGACGGAGGAGGAGCTGGCCAAATTAACTTTCTAAGTTAAACACATGTGATTGATTGCTAAGACACAGGGTGGTCCTAAGCAACCAATCGCTAGCTTGCTATGAAAAGTCAGTTTACCAGCTCCTGCCCTCTGTCCAGAACTGTGCTGCCTCCCAGTCTCTGCTGTGGAAAAAGGTAGGACACTGCTATGGGCGGAAAGGGGGGGGGGCAGAGGTTACTGCTATAGGGGAAAGGGGGCAGAAGACACCACTGTGTGTGTAGGTGGGGGAGGTGATGTGAAGGAGGCAGAGGACACTGTTATTCGCAGGGTCCCCCCCATGGCAGTGTCCTCTACCACCCTCCACATCACCCCCCACCTTCCCCCTGCCGAACCCTCCATTCTGAGCCTAATATACTCCTGATCCCTGGATTCTGAGCCAAATGCACTCCTTAACCTCGCATTCTGAGCATAATGCACTCCTGAACCCTGCATTCTGAGCGCAGTGCACTCCTGATCCCTGCATTCTGAGCGTAACACACTCAACCCTGCATTATGAGCGTAACACACTCCTTAACCCTGCATTCTGAGTGTAATGCGCTCCTTAACTCTGCATTCTGAGTGCAGCACTCTCCTTAACCCCGCACACTCCTAAACCCTGCACTTGCTTGGAAAAATTATTTTATTTTTGTTCTGAGCAAAAGTATTTTATAAAAAAAAGTCGGTCTTATTGTCTTTTTTTGGGGGGGGGGGGACACTGCGTCCCGTAATCTTTGACTTCCTTAGTGTTGTTCAAGTAGATATCCATCTCTTAAAGGTTCCCTACCCCTGCTATAATTGGTTTATTTTATTATATTGGAGTTTTTTCACATTTGATTTTTTATTTTTTTTCCTGGCTTCTTAGGCACAGTGCAATTTTTTGATACATCTGTACTTACAGTTTTCCTTTACTCTCCCTGCAATGTTTCACAAATCCTTATTGAGTTTACCAGTAAACTGCACATCACGCAGCTTCCTGTGTTAGACTGGCAACACTGCTGCACTGCTTCTGAATTCAATGCCACGTTGTTACCCTTATGTAAACTGGAATAGCAGGTAGCTTGTACACTGCTACTCTTCTCCTAGGGTGGCTACAGATGGACAGATATTTACCTATGAATAACAGAGCAGAGGTGGAGGGAAGATGTGGTTGCCCTTAAATAAGCCATAGTGCCAGGATGCCCTGCCATAATAGATCAATGATGCTTCTTAGCAGAGGAAAGAACTGGCCTGGCTCCCAGACACATAGGGGTCGATTTCCTGGTGAAGCTCTGCATAGAAACCAATCAGCTTTCAGTTTGTTTTTTTAGTCAAAGCTTAATTGAACAAGCTGAAGTTAGCAGCTGATTGGCTACCATGCACAGCTGCACCAGATTTTGCACTCTCCAATTTTAGTA
Source organism: Lithobates sylvaticus (assembly GCA_028564925.1). Taxonomy (NCBI): domain Eukaryota; kingdom Metazoa; phylum Chordata; class Amphibia; order Anura; family Ranidae; genus Lithobates; species Lithobates sylvaticus. Next base: position 113,862,858 of record CM053031.1, read on the forward strand.
AATCAACCAATCATATTCTGAGAAGTCCGAAAAAAATAACCATCTCTGTTTAGATGCTAAACAATGAATGAAATAGACCTGCTTATATTAATTAGGACTATCTACCATCATTATTTGATGTTCTTTTGTTTTCTTTTTTAACCTAGTCCTTATTTTCTGAAGCTAAATTAGATCTCCATATATCTTTTTGTTATCCAACATCTATTTTGACAAGCTATCACCTGCCAAGCTTACTTTAAGAACAAATTGCCTTTACTTACAAGATACAGTAGGTGTTGAAAATTAGCATATAGGTGTGGCTGCAATTCTAGTTTAGTCTTCTCAGGCAGGACAAACATGTATGATTCTGATTACATGTTGGTCTGCAAGTAGGAGCATGCCAGTCTTATCTAAAGCTGTAGATATTGTACTAAAATCAATATCCTGTCCTTTTTTTAAAATAAGGGTGTGGTACATTTTTCATGTTAAACCTAATGTTACATTAGCAAAGAAGGAAAAGTGAATCCATTAATTAGAATGTGGAGGCCAACATGTACATGGAATGTTAGTGCTAGAAGGGAATTACTGTTGTGTACATGCTATATAAAGATATTACATTACCTATGCACATTTTTTTTTTTAGTTCTGAACAAAGTGGAACAGGGTTATAAGTCTGTTGGGTTTGAAATGTCTGTGTTCCAGTTGTTAGATGAAAAACACTAAATGTTATAATTCTGCAGCCATACCTAAGGAGCTATGTGAGGGATGTGAATGCCTGGCCAGACAGTATTTATTCAATATCATATCAGGCAACTCCATTTTTTGGTTACACGGAGGCCGTGCTTTATGGAGGTGACAATGACCTTTTTACTGGTTTTGTCCAGACTAGGCAAATTTCTCTCTCACTTCTTGTTCAGACTGATATCTACCAAATAGAAAGGAAGTAAGAAGAAATCTCCCTAATGGATAGACAGACAGCAATAAAAGGTAGACAAAGGTTTTGGATTGAGTTTGGCATTAATTAAGCTGCATTAATGAGCATAGTATGAAAATATGTGTAATATTTAATGGTGTTCTCAAAATCAACAACTTCTGCTTCTATGAGCAAAATGTTTACCTGCATTGTAAAGAGAGGAAGCAAAAAGGTACATTGATGACTGTTTAGTTTATTTTGTAGGAAATGCACGTAAAAGCATATATAGTAAACTGAAGTAGAATAACATAAATTAGGCTAAAAAACATTCCAAATGTTCACACCTTGGGCCCCTCCTATTCTCGCTCTATACCTCTTCCCTGGGCCAGTTGATAACCTCCCATGGCTTCCAATACCATCTCTATGCTGATGACACCCAGATCTATCTCTCCACACTTCAACTCACCTCCTTGATTTTTTTGCAATGTTTTTGCAATATCAGACTACACGGACAGTATGTAAAGCGTTTATGAAAACGCAGAAAATGCTATTGGGAAGAAAAAAAAACACTGCAAATTTTTTTTTTTTTTGCAATGTTTTTGCAATATCAGACTACACGGACAGTATGTAAAGCGTTTATGAAAACGCAGAAAATGCTATTGGGAAGAAAATAAAACACTGCAAAATTTTATTTTTTTGCAATGTTTTTGCAATATCAGACTACACGGATAGTATGTAAAGCGTTTATGAAAACGCAGAAAATGCTATTGGGAAGAAAGAAAAACACCGCAAAATTTTATTTTTTTGCAATGTTTTTGCAATATCAGACTACACGGACAGTATCTACAGCGTTTATGAAAACGCAGAAAATGCTATTGGGAAGAAAAAAAAACACTGCAAACTTACTGAATGACATATCGGTATGGATGTCACACCTTCTAAAACTGAGCTTGTTCTATTTCCTCTGTCCTGGTCCCCCCCCCCCATGACTATACCATTAAGATCAAAAGCACAACCATTGGTCCCTCCACACATGCCAGGGTGCTGGGTGTAATCCTTGACTCTGACCTCTCCTTCAGCCCCCACATCCAATCACTGGCTAAATCCTGCCACCTTAACCTCTGCAACATCTCCAGAATTCGACTCTTCCTGACTAATGACACCACAAAGCAACTTATTCACTCCTTGATTATTTCCCGCCTTGGCTTACTGCAACTCTCTCCTTAATGGCCTACCCTTACACAGGCTTTCCCAACTTCAGTCTTTTATGAATGCTGCTGCTGCTAGACTAATACACCTCACTAACCGATCCGTGACTGCTGCCCCTCTCTGCCAATCCCTTTACTGGCTTCCCCTACCCCACCGTATAAAATTCAAAATGCTAACCACAACATACAAGGCCATCCACAACATCGCCCCCAGCTACATCACAAACCTCGTCTGCAGATATCGCCCAAATCGTCCCCTCAGCTCCTCCCAGGACCTCCTGCTCTCTAGCTCCCTTGTTACCTCCTCCGATGCTCGCCTTCAGGACTTCTCCAGAGCCTCTCCCATTCTCTGGAACTCCCTGCCCCGGTATGTCCAATCAGCCCCTAACCTGTCCACCTTTAGTAGATCCCTGAAAACTCACTTATTCAGGGAAGCCTATCCCACGCCCACATAACAACTGTCCTCAAGCCGCCCCCATCAAATCCTTCCCTGCATCTATTACCTTTTACACCACCACCTCCTCCCTTTAGAATGTAAACTTTAAGAGCAGGGCCCTCCTGTCCCTTCTGTATTGAACTGTACTGTAATTGTGCTGTCCCCCCTCTACATTGTAAAGCGCTGTATAAACTGTTGGCACTATATAAATCATGTATAATAATAATCTTATGCTTATTCCTTGCTGTCCACTGCTCTGGTGACAGCTTCTTATGGTTCCCCATGGAGTCACCATATGTGACCGTGATGCTTGTGTGCATACACTGCCTTACATTTCCTTAAGCAGCAAGTCACTCCTCCCCCTTCTGTATCCTCGCAATGTGCATGCCCTCCACTACATTGAAATTCAGGGAAACAGCACTGTGTGGCCAGGAGAAAGCAGCAAAGAACGGGGAAGTCTTGTGTGTGGCCTCACTGGGGCCCTCATGTTTTTTTTAGCACAATTCACCGCTTGCTATCATTGGATTAAAGTTCACTTTTTCCCCTAAATTCCAGCTGTAACAATATACCATTAATGTACCTCTGTTGCAGAAAAGAAAAAGCTGTCCCTATGTTATGATTATTTTATAGAAAACTCCTCCATGACTTTCTTGTTTACATCCTATAGCAGGGCTTAAAATGTAAAGTCCTGAGCTACTAGCCAGGCCTTAAAGAGGAAGTAAACCCTGATGGGTTTTACTTCCTCTTTTGTTTCCAGCAAGCCCTGCACAGTAAAAGCATAATGGGCTAGTATGAATGACATACTAGCCCATTATGTGGTACCTGCAAATGAAGCCTGCGCTGTCCCCGCTGCAGGAAGCATCTGAAGGAGGAGAAAGTGTTAACATGACTGAAACTTGAATATAGCTGACAGAGGAATAATCTCTTATTTTAGGGTCTTGTTTTTCACGATGACCACAGTATAGATAAGGTCTGGTAAAAATGGTTTTGAAATTATGTCTTCAGACAAAATCAGAACATCAGCATTAAATAGTTTAAATTATGTTTTCAGGTAATATCAACCATCAGCTAAAATACTAGTTTAAGACTATGTCTTAGAGGCTATATGTTTATATAAGGATATATGAACTCTGTCCTCCCTCCCTCCCTTTTCTGTAAGTTGTGCAATATTCTTTGTTCATAATTTGTATAAAGATGCAAGTCTTACCATTAAAGCCAAGCATTCATTTAATGACCATCTTGTCTTGTGCATTGAATGCTTCCGGAGCTCCAAAAGAATTCTACTGATTGTCCAGGTCTAAGCAGAATTAACCCTTGCAGCGGTGGGATACAGTGTTTATCTGAGGTAATGTAGGAATGTGTCTGTTTTTTTGACAGTTCTCCTTGCCTTGGCTCTGACAATACCATATCCTTGTATAGTGCAAAATTGCAAACTGCTGTGCTATAGGCAAGCACATTTAAAGGCAGAAAGTCTTTGGTAGACGATGCCACGTACACATGATCGGAAATTCAGCCAGCAAAAGACAGATGAGAGCTTTTGGTCAGAAATTCCGACCGTGTGTATGCTCCATCGGACTTTTGCTGGCCGAATTCCAGCCAGCAAAAGATTGAGAGCATGTTCTCAATTTTTCAGTCGAAAAAAGTTCAGATCGGAAATTCCGATCATCTGTAGCAATTCCGACGTGCAAAATTCCTAAAGCCCCATACACACGCGCGGATTATCCGAGGACCAGGTCCGTCAGACCATGTCCGTCATAATTTGTCTGATGTTGGTTTTGCGTACACACGGTAGGACAAAGTTGTCGGAAAATCCGATCATTCTGAACGTGGTGACGTTTGTTGCCTACGACGGGACTACGTAGAGGCTAGTAGCCAATAGCTTTTGTCTTGTAATGTGATCTGAGCATGCGTAGCACTTTGTCCGGTCGGACTACCATACACACGATCGGATTTGGTGTGATCGGACCTTGTTGTCCAAAAATCTATCCAGCAGGAGATAGGACTTTGTCCGTCGGACAATCCGACGTACACTGTCCGATGGTGCATACACACGGTCTGATTTTTCAACAACATTGTCTGATCGGACAGAATCCATGCAAAAATCCGACCGTGTGTATGGGGCTTAAGCATGCTCGGAACCAATTCAAAGCATGCTCGGAAGCTTAATTTTCTCGGCTCGTCGTAGTGTTGTACGTCACCGCATTCTTGATGGTCAAAAGTTCAGCGAACTTTTGTGTGACCGTGTGTATGCAAGCCAAGCTTGAGCGGAATTCTGTCGGAAAAACCATCCAAGATTTTTCTGACGGAATGTGTGTACGCGACATAATAGTGCAAAATTGTAGAGAGGTTAAATGTAAACTGCTGTGCTTTTGGGAAGCACATGTGCTTTTGGCAGGCACATTAATGTTAGTCTTTGGGAGGCTAAAATAGAGGCTCTTAAGGAAGGAGCCGGACAAGCAGTGGAATTCTACCAACCTTTCACTTCTTTCTATTGCAGAATATTATATTGTACTATATAAGAATATTGCATAAGAATATTGTATTATACTGTATAAGAATATTGTTTAGAGCTTATATTATTGTTGTACATTACAAGAGGATCTTGTAAGGTAAGACCAAGGACCCTTTGGTAAGTTTGTATAAGTTGTTTGTAACCAAATTAAGATTGGGTAAGGGAGAAAGTAAAGAATACCCCTCACCTAATCCCAGAGAGACATGTAAATACTATGTGGTCAGAGTATGCAAAACGGATTATTTTTTGATAAATCCTTTCATATATGATCTGGCCAGAGAAACTGAAAGTATGTGCAGTAGCTCACCCTTCCCGCGCACAGGCACAAATGACCAATTCCATATGTATATGGTCAGGGGACCCTGGGTGGGATATAAAGTACATGAAGGAAACAGGGACCCCCCCCCCCCACACTCAAATAGGCCAAGGGGAAGCTACCTCTTCAGCAGATACGATCCTTGATAGTGAGTGACTTTGTCATTGGAACTGATGATGATGTAAGTTCACTGGAACTTCACTGGAACTTACATCATTCATTCAGGATAATACCTTCATGCCGGGTAAATCTTTTGGGAAGAGATTTAATAGGAGTCTTATGCTGTGTACACACGAGCGGAATTACCGACAGAAAAAGTCAGACGGGAGCTTTTCATCGTATATTCTGATCGTGTGTATGCCCCATCTGACTTTTTCCGTCAAAAATTCTGACAGACCTAGAAAGAGAACATGTTCTAAATTTTTCCCACGGAACCAAATCCTATCGGGAAAACCGATCGTCTGTATGCTGTTCCGACACACCAAAAGCTATGCATGCTCTAAAGCAAGTACGAGACGGAAGCTATGGGCTACTGGCTACTGAACTTCCTTTTTCTAGTCCCGTCGTACGTGTTGTATGTCACCGCATTCTTGATGATCGGACTTTGGTGTGACCGTGTGTATGCAAGACAGCTTGAGTGGAATTCCGTCAAAGAAACCTTCAGAGTTTATTCCGACGGAAAAAACACTCGTGTGTACATGACATTGGAAATTGATTAATTTCCTTGACTCAAAGAGGGGGAGTAGCCATAGAATTACCACTGTTTTTTCAAACTGAAGTCCCTCCCCCATTTCCACAGAACCACCCCCTCTGGGCTAAAGACAGTCTTGATATAGGATAAATTTCATGTACCCCTTACAAAACCAGACTAAAACAAGGAGTATCCCTAGTTCACCACAAGCAGTACCATCTCTCCAAAGAGAAGGAAGAAGGCATCAGACCCATTATTGAGCAATTCCTGATATAAGGAATTTTAAGACCCATCATATCGCCTTATAACACCCCCATAGACCCAGTTAAAAGTGATAGATCATACAGGTTTGTGCAGGATCTCCGAGCCATAAATAACCTTGTGATTCCAATGTTGCCATCTCTCATTACCTCCATACCTGCCTCGGCAGTGTGTTTTTCAGTTATTGATTTAAGTAATGTTTTTTTCTCTGTCCCTGTTGATGAAGAGACACAACTACTACTAGTTTTATTCCTATAGAGGGTGCCAGATAACCTGGAATTGCTTGCCATGGCTATATAGACTCACTTGCAGTCTACTCAATAGCTCTCCAGGCAACCTTACAGTCTTAGGCACCTAGCCATGGTTCCGTCCCTCTTCAATAAACTACTGTTGTGTAGTCTCTCCCAGCAAGCCTGTCAGAAAGACTCTGTTTTAGTGTTGAAACATTTAGCACAGACAGGTCACAAAGTGTCTAATGAAAAGTTGCAATGGTGTCAGGAAACTGTTGAGTGTCTTGATTTTATTCTGTCCCGTGGTGAAAGGAGAATCAGTCACAAGTGAGCTGTGGCTCCGTGGGTCTGCCCCGCCCACATACCAAGAAGGAAGTGTTAACCTTCTTAGGTACGATTGGTTACTGCTGCCAATGGATATCTGATTGCTCCTACTATGATAACTTGCTGAGACAAGCTGCTCTACCTAACAGTCCTGATCTTGTGAAATTATATGGTTAATGCTTTTGTGTATCTTAAAACTGCTATGGTAATGGCTCCTGGTCTGGGATTACTTAAATATTGTAAAATGTTTCATTTGTTTGCAAAGGACAACTGTAAAACCATGGCTGGGGTCCTTGCACAAGAGCATGGAGGAATGCTGAGACTTGTATCCTTTTTTTTTTCTAGAGTAGTCCCAGTTCCGGTACAAGGCATGCCGGCGTGTCTGAGGGCTTTGGCCTCTTGTGCCATGGCTGTAGAAATGGCTACATCATTTACATTAGGTCACCCAGCACGCACACACAGTACTGATGACATTTCAAAGGGAAATGCACTGGCCGATGCTGCTGCTAAACAAGCTGCTTTCATGGTCTCAGCTTTTATTCAAATGCCCCCCCCCCCCTTACATCCCCCAACTTTGCCCTGGGAACAGGTTTTGCAGGACCTATAGGCTATGACTTCACCAGAATATCTGGCCTATTGGCATAAACAGGGTTTGACAATGTGTTCTGAGACAGGACTCATTGCCAAAGAGGGGAAACCAGGCATACCAAAAGCAAGTTCACCTTTATTCATCTCACAGTATCATGGCATAGGACATAAAGGATGGAAAGCTACAGCTGAAATGTTAACACAAGACTTTGCAAATAGAGTGGAAAGTCCATATCACCCACAGCGTTCAGGTATAGTGGAAAGAATGAACCAAACAATTAAAGATAAAATAAGGGAAGCTACGGGTGGCACATTTGCCAAATGGAAAACTGTTATAGCAGAAATAAGAATGACCTCTTCCAAGACCAATCACTTGTACCCTTTTAAGATCCTGATGGGTCGACCTTTTCCCACTGGATTAAGAAACCCTTGGTAATAGAGCAGAGAGATCTGAGTTTGATACAGGAAGAATATTGTAGAAACTTGATTATGAAGTTGAATGGCATCTGCGGTAAAGTATAATTTTTCATTACCCTCACAGGCACCAACACACGAGTTCCAACCCAGAGATGTGGTCGTAATTCGCCAGCTGAACCGGACCAAGAAGCAAGATTACCCTTTTGGCCCACCCACTTGCGTATGTCGCAGTGACCAGAACCGCTGTCCTCACAGAACAATCCGGAGCCTAGATCCATGACGAGAGGATAAAGAAAGTACCACACAGATAAAGGAGGTCAAATAGTCCGATCGTGTGTACGTGGTAGACATGTGTGATTAGTTTCGTACGAATCAAAAATTAGGACGAATTTCCGGAAATTCGTACATTCGTACGCATCCAAAATACAAATTTTTATGCATACGAATTATGTACAAAATACGAAATTTAATTTACAAATTTCGGATCCAAATTAACAGAAATGTGACTGGTGTTTATTCTGGTGTTTATGGTGTTTATGTTATTTATTTACTGGTGGTCACCAATCACTCAGAGGAAGTACGAAATACGAAATTTCGTTTACGAATTTCGGATCCAAATTAACAGAAATGTTTAAAAACCCAGGAAGTCAGCACAGCACAGATATGGTGGGAACCCCTCATAATGATAAATTCATCATAACGAACTTTCGTTATTTTAACAAGTTTACGAATCTAACGAAAATAAGATTTTTTTTTTTATACGAAGCGTAACGGAACAAAACTAATTTTTTGACGGCACCCATGTCTAATACGCGGCATTAGCTGCCCCTGTAATTATAACCCAGAACTCAATACAAATTTAAGAACTGTTTTGAATAGGGGAGCTGGTATCAACCATCCTGTGAGTTTCGTTTTGAACCAGTTGACCATGGTCACCGCTCTGAAAGTTTTCAGGATACTATAAGCCAACGATAATTTTCCCTAGCGGATAGTGTATATGTATGTTGCGGCAAAGAATGCTATCCATGGATACCGGTTGGTACCCGTGGGTGGTGTTATTTGGCCTCATTGATTCCAGTTATGGGAATCATAGGGGATAAAAAAGGAAAGCACCAACATCTTTTGAAAGCTAGCGCATACCCCAGGTACCCCCTTAAACACAGAGAAAAGAGAGTTGTTTTCTGATAAAGACCAAGCCTGGGCATGATTTTCCTCATGGACAGGATGGGGAATAGAAATAATGAAAAGATTGAATAACTACTTCAAAATTAGTTGAATTAGATGAAATTATGGAAAATAATTCTGTAGACATCAAACTGTTAAGTATTGAACAAAGGGCTATTCGTAAACAACTAGATATTGACGAAGTAGATATCAAATCCAGTGCTGCTCTGACTGGACTCTGAAGTAATGGAGGACTATGAGTGCTGCACATGGATTCATAATACCAGTATTGAAATACCTTATTATTATGATATAATTGATAAACACTGAAAGGAGGTGTCAAACCTCCAAGCTGAAGCGAGAGATATTGCCAAAGATGGGTGGAACCCCTTTAAAGGACTATGAAGTTTTGGTGATTTTTTTTTTGTTCCATCTTCTCTTGGTTCTGACAGGCAGGAATGTTAATTTTAATGTGCCTGGGTTTTTTCCTTGTTATATATTGTTCAAGCCTATTCAATGTATCTGTAATTATACAATGAAACAAAATGACCCCACACAGAGAACATTAAGTGATCATGGTGAAATCATGTTTGATGATTTAAGAGGGGATTGAAAGAGGAGAAAGAGTCAACATGACTGAAACTTGAATATAGCTGACAGAGGAATAATCTCTTATTTTAGGGTCTTGTTTTTCAGGATGACCACAGTATAGATAAGGTCTGGTAAAAACTGGTTTTGAAATGATGTCTTCAGACAAAGTCAGAACATCAGCATTAAATAGTTTAAATTATGTTTTCAGGTAATATCAACCGTCAGCTAAAATATTAGTTTAAGACCATGTCTGAGAGGCTATATGTTTGTATAAGGATTATGTGTCATGTGATGAACTCTGTCCTCCCTCCCTCCCTCCTTATCTGTAAGTTGTGCAATATTCTTTGTTTATAATTTGTATAAAGATGCAAGTCTTACCATTAAAGCCAAGCATTCATTCAATGACTATCTTGTCTTGAGCATTGAATGCTTCTGAAGCTCCGACAGAATTCTACTGATTGTCCAGGTCTAAGCAGAATTAACCCTTACAGCATCCACATCCATCTTCGCCCCTCTTCTTTCCGGGGCCGCAGACTCCGGCTGTGTGACTGGCCAGAGCCGCATGACGTCACTCCTGGGCATGCAAGCCGGAGCTGCCAGTCACGACACTCCCTCGGGAAGAAATGGCGTGGAGGTCTGTTTCTTTTTTTTTTTTACTTCGGAACAGGGTCCGCATGGACCAACAGTTTACATATCAATACAATGTACAGTACAAACATTAATCATCAACCATCAGAAAACAAGTATTTACATCAAACTGGTCATTATTTAACCTTTTCCCTGCGGAATTGGGTATCAGGCTGTCCGTTTGTGTCTTGTCAGGGAATAGTTTCCCGTCTTCCTCTTAACATAGTTAGTACGTGTTTGGTTGGGGGGGTCCGTGGGAGTCAATATCTCATGGTGAGATTTTAAAAGGACTCTCCCCACTATTCATCTAAGTCTTCTGATACTGTAAGGGAACTGTGTAGATGTTTGCAGCCCCTGTCTCCCATTTTCCTTTTTCTATCATCTATATGTAGGGAGTTCCCCTCCCCTCCGACCCCTCGCCACGGCCCCCCAATGTGTGGGGGAATTGCCGCAGTTCGGAGCCCAAGGGGGGGATCAGGAGGAAAGAGATAAAGAGGGAGAGAGTGGAAAGTAGGGGGGTAGGGGTATAGGGTAAGTAAAGAGGGAGAGAAATGAGGGGACAGGGAGGGAACAGGTGGGGGGAAGGAAGGGTGGGGGGGCGCCCTGCGCCCATGGAGCGTCAGGTGAACGGGTGATACACTTAGGTCGCCTGTTGACATGTTTCCCCGCTCTGTGTGCGACTACATCGGCGACTATATTACCCTATAATTAGGGGTTTGTTTCGGAGCCTCTCAGGGCCTGGCCGTCTGCAGAGTATATGAACATCGTCCATGTTTGCCAAGTTTTGGTAAAAGTCTCCTGTCTTTTTTGCGCTGTGAGGATGAGATCCTCCATCCTCCTTATGTCGTCTACTTTTTGAAGCCATAGGTCAATGGATGGCGGGAGGGTAGATTTCCAGCAAAGTGAAATGCATGCCTTAGCGGCATCGAGTAGGTGGCGTATAACAGATTTCTTATATTTCCTATTAGGAATGTCATTCGCGTGAAGGAGAAAAAATGCTGGATCGGCCGGAATAGGCCTTTCTGTGAGCTTTTGTACTGTCTCACGAATGACCCTCCAGAAATGCTGTAGCTTAGGGCATGTCCAAAAGATATGCAGCAGGGTCCCTTTCTCAATCTGACAGCGTCAGCACAAATATGATGTCGTCGGGAAGATTTTATGTAACAGTACCGGGGTTTTGTACCAGCGTGACATGATTTTATAATTGGTCTCTTGGGTCTTGGCACAGATAGATGATTTATGTGTATATTGGAGGATGTGTTGTCTCTTGATGGGGCTAAACTGAGTTCCTAGTTCCTCCTCCCACTTAAGTAGACCCGGGGGTACAAAGTCCTCTGGGGGGTTATTTATAAGAGTGTAGGTCAGGGAGAGTGTATATATTGCTGCTATCCAGTTCAGCATGTTGATTCCAAGGCCCATATGTTTCAGTGTGTTAAACATAAAGTCCCAGTTTACCCTATCAAAGGCCTTCTCAGCATCAGTGCTATTTGGGCCTGCAGCGTGGTGTCATGTAATTTTCCCACCTTGCCGAGATCATTTAGAAGTGATACCAAATGGTTGCCCAGTGATGGGAGAAACATTTGGTAATATTGCACCGTGAGGCCGTCCGGCCCCGGGGCCTTACCTTTTTTAGTGTTTGCTAACGCCCCCTGCACTTAGATCAAGGTTATTGGTTCTTCCAGAAGCTGACACGTTTCTGCCTCCAAGGAGGGCATCATGGAGCTTCCTATATATTCCCTCACCTGTGCTACCGATGGACGTGTATTTTTCAAGTTGTATAGGGATTCATAATAAGACTTGAACGTCAAGTTCACTCCCTATTGTTCTGGTCGGTGTCCGTTTGTGTTCCACTTCTAATTTCTGAAGTTTGTCTAGTAACCCCAACATCTGGGTAGTTCTCAGTTTCTTGTACCTCGGCCCGTGCTTTATTAGCACTCCTCGGATCACCGCTTTGTGCGCTTCCCATACAAGTCCCATATTACATTCAGGGGTGATGTTTGTACGGAAGTAGTGACCTAGTTCCTTTGTGACGTCTGCTAAGGTTTCTGGGTCTTGGAGTAGGCTTTCGTTGAGCCTCCATGTTTGTTTTTGTTTCTTGTTGTAGTCAGTCAGTGCGTATGTCATTGTCACTGGTGCGTGGTCTGACCAGGTGATGGATCCTATGGTCGTGTTTTTAACTGCTTGTAGTTGGTGGTGGGGGATCAAGAAGTGGTCTAATCGTGAATACACCTGGTGTGTGTGGGAGAAGAACGTGTAATCCCTTTTGCCGGGATGAAAGAGGCGCCAGGCGTCTACTAGTCTTGCATTATGTAATGCTGTGTGGATTGCTTTCCGTGCCCCCCTGGGGAATGAGGAAGTTCCTGTGGATGTGTCCTCTGTCGGATTTAGGGGGGTGTTTAAGTCTCCCCCTATTATAAGTTGTCCCTCTGAGAAGTTTCGGAGGATTTCTAAATGTTTCCTAATGAAAGAGTCTTGTTGGTTGTTCGGGGCATACAGGTTCGCAATAGTCACCTTTTCTCCCCCAATCAACCCTTTCAAAAACAAAAATCTCCCCGCCGGGTCTGTCTTCTGGTCAATCAATGTCCATGGGACCCTCGCTGCAATCTGGATGGACACCCCCTCTGGACTTAGCGTCCGAATGGGTGGAGTGATACACCGTTGGGTAGGACCTGTTTTTCAAAATTGGGAATTTGTTTTCCCTAAAATGTGTTTCTTGTATTAGCACGATATCTGCCCTCATCGTGCTAATGTCATATAGTAGCATCTTCCTTTTTTCTGGGACGTTAAGTCCCTTTGCATTCAGTGAGACAATTTGTATCGGGGGGGGGGTAGGGGGGTGGAAAGGTGTGAATCAGAAAGGGGTAGAGGTATAGAATAAGAGCGGACTTTCTAGATAGTCCTAGATGTCTACTGAGCAAATATGCTCTCGGTACTCCCCGACCAGCGGATACGTACCCTAAATTAACAGCTTTATTGCTGTGTGAACGTCTGTCGGCTCCAGCCGTTTAGACGCTTACCTACTTGGGAGTGTGTCTAGCAAGGGACCACGAGGGGGAGCTCCCTCCCTCCCCAGGCCCCCAGACCTTTTGTTATTGTTTGGGTGTGTGAGATTTTATGAGGCGTCTTAAATGGAAATGTGGGTAACCTCTAAAAGTGCAGAAGAGAACCATAATCACATAAAATATATAATATCAGTGGTACATACTGTTCTTAGACCATGCAATTTAACCAAGCAGTATAATGGAACATTAAAACAATAACCTATATCCCTCCGGTCGGCCCTTATATTACATAACCTTACAAGCAGAATAAGACAAAATAAGGTATTTAGCCCCCCCGTGCCCACCTCCGCTGTCTCCTTCCTCCCTATCCGAGCACTTGGTCAGCAGGTTTCCTTCTGCTACAGGAGATTTGCGCTATCCGGAGAGAGAGGAGGACACCACTGTGCAACCCCCATCTCCCTGTCCGCCCGCCCCCCTCTGCTACAAAATGATTTACAACCGCATTCCGTCTCTATAATTGTCCCCAGAGGTAGTTATCTGCCGTGGATCCGTATTTCTGTATTGGCAGTCTAATTTCTGGGCTAGTCCTTGCCTCTTCCAGAACCAATGTGGCAGTGTAAAAAAAAAAAAAATGCGGTAACCCACCCCTCCCATCCCTCCTCCCCACCCCACCCCACAACACAATCAAAGTTATCTATCTTTGTACTGAAGACCCGTGGGGTGACCCAACCAACCTCCATCTTTTAAATATATAGCAATTTGCTTGCCTGTATGGGTCCGGGGATGGTTCTAGCAGGCCAATGTCGGTGCATAGTGGGCAGCCATAAGGGTGTGCATGATGCCCCAACATCTTCCAACAACTGCAGCTGCCATGGAGTGGGGCCACGGGGCGGGGGAGAGGCCCACCCCCGCCAACATGTACTCGGTGAGGTCCAGGACAGGATCCAGTCATGTGGCCGGAATGACAACGGAGCGTGCGGGACTCTAGTGGTGGGCGCAAAACCTGGCAACTGAACAGAAATAATAAAAAAAAACAAAAACAAAAGTGTTGCCTGGGTGACATTGAGCCGCGTCCACTGGGGCTTCAGGCGGGGGGACCTGGGGCGCATCACAGCAAAAGGCACGGAGGGGTACCAGCTTAGGGGTAACTTGGCCGGGTGGGACAACATAAACCTGACTACTTGGGGCTGAGGTCGTGGTAGGTCTAGGACTCATGTGCACCTTCGGTCACTGTAGATCGGGTCCTTCCTCTCGAGCGTTGCGGGCGTGCAGGTAGGTTTGAACCGCCCCGTGATGGACCCATCCGGCCAGTTGTTCTCGGAAGTGGCGCCAACCAGTCTGGTATTGTGATCGGTTCCGCTCCTATGAATGAGAAGAATGCAGGAAGGTGTTCCACTGTGCGCATTGTAAAGGAGGCTCGGTCGTTGCGGAATAGCACCGCTAGGGGGTACCCCCACCGATACGTGCAGCCGCGTCTCCTGGCAACTTCAAGAGCAGGTTGCAGGATGGCTCGGCGTTGTAGTGTAGCCCTGGAGAGATCCGGCAGAATTTGTATGTGTGCTCCATCGAATTCGATCTCCCCATGGTCCCAGGCCTTGCGGAGCAGCGTTTCCTTCAGTGTATAACGGTGAAGTCAACAAAGGACGTCTCTGGGTCTATCCGGATCCGCCGATCTGGGGCCTAAAGTACGGTGCACCCGGTCAAATTCCAGAGTGGGAGGTGGGCTCTCCAGTAGGGTGTGCAGGATTGCCGTAACAGTGGCGGCCAGGTCTTCTGAGCCGGTAGCCTCAGGGATCCCCCGCAGCCGTAAGTTGTTACGACGGCTGCGGTCCTCAATTTCCTCCAGGCGTAGCTGCATCTCCTGGGCTGTTCTGGAGCTCGTATCGTGGGCCCTTTCCAGATTCTGTATTCTGGACGTTAGTGCTGCCAGTAGGGTCTCTCCGGAGCACACCCGTTCCTCTACTCCATGCAGCTCGTCCCTTACTTCCTGGAGGTCTCTGCTGTGGGCCTCCTCGATCCTCAGTATGAGGCCTTCTATGTCTACCCTCGTGGGCAGCGCCTCGATGTCCGCTCGTGTGGGCAGAGCTCGCAGCATGCTGCGGAGATCCTCGTCCATACTGTGCTGATGTTGGGCAGGGCCTGCCATAGTTGTACCGGACACCTCTGGGGGACTTGCCGGGATCTCTGGCTCTGGTATGTTGGTTGTGCCCCAAATAGGTCCACTGGTCTCCGTGCTAGCTGCACGTGGCGCGGTCGCATTTGCGCCTGGCGATGCGCCCGGATTGCCTCTGAAAAATTGTGTAATACCCGGCTGGGAAGCGGAATTTCTGTTCCCTCTTGTCGCTGACCGTGTCCTGCACCTGCTGGTGCTGCTCATGCCTCTCTCACTGCGTAAAATTAGTGGTTTTAGGTCTGTTTAGGCTGGGTCAGATCGGGAGCTCCTCCAAACCATGTCTCTACACGGCCATCGCCAAGCCACGCCCCGAGGTCTGTTTCTTCACAGCGCATGCGCTGATGACATCATTGGCGCACTACAAAGTAAATATCTCCTAAATAGCACACGTTTAGGAGATATTTCCCCTACCTATAGGTAAAACTCACAATCGGGGGTATACAACCACTTTGAGGGTTGCTCGCCACCAGTTGCCCCACCCAACCCCTACCCTGCCCCTAATTCCACCCCTAAACACGCCCTCGTAAATTATCTCATGAAATTACACCTAAAGGATAACTCCACTTTCCTGGGGGGAAAAAATAGCAAATAAAGAAAAAATAATATAGCATATATGATTGCGACACTATTCATTTTGTAATTGAATGTTATCAAAAATTACCTTTCCTTTTTAATCTGCAGCCAATGTAATTTTCTGAGAATACATTGCAATATGGCTACCTGGAATTTTCTGTACACAGAGTGTGTACTGACCACTCCCCAGAAACATAATTTCCTGCTTGTGTGATTGGCTCACCAATTTTCCCATAAGTCTGCCTAAGATACAATCAGATGTCAGGCATCCCTTGCAACAAAAATGTAATTTTAGATACTTTCAATAGGAACCCGTCTAAAGGGATGCAGGCCCAGCAAATTTCCTCATTAGTGCCCTGTAGCTCCACACCTGACAGTTAATTATGAAACCACTCCCATTAGACCTACTCAGAACAAAGGCACAGAGAAACACACAGGGATTTCTTCAGAATAACAAAAGGTAGGAATCTGCAACACAGTTTGTTATAATCCTTGAAGTGTAAATTGATCACCCAGAGGGGAATGTTTTTTTCTCAACAAAAGTGGAGTTATGCTTTAAATGTTTTATGCAGAATTAAGTTACAAAAATAAATATGAAAAACTTTATCAGTGCCTATAAGTGCAGCCTCACCAGCAGTGATGTAAGTAACTCAGTTAACCAGTTCCCGACCGGCGCACGCCGATATACGTCAGCAGAATGGCACGGACAGGCAGGAGGGCGTATATACAAGTCCCTCCTTAATGCTGTCCGTGCCATCGGGAGCGCGCCGGTCGGGGCCCCCGTGAGGCCGGTCGCGGGTCCCGCGGACTCGATCGCCGCGGGGACACCCGCGATCGTCTCACGGGAAGGCAGAACGGGGAGATGCGGAAATAGACAGCATCTCCCCGTTCTGCCTAGCAACTAGTGACGCCGATCTCTGCTCCCTGTGATTGGAGCAGAGATCAGCATTCACTAGCTGACAGCCACGCCCCCCCACAGTAAGAAACAGACCCCTAGGCATACTTAACCCCTACACTGCCACCCCCTGGTTAACCCCTTCACTGCCAGTGTCATTTATACAGGAATCAATGCATTTAAATAGCATTGATTGCTGTATAAATGACAATGGTCCCAAAAATGTGTCAAAAATAAAATTGTCCGATGTGTCCCCAAAAATGTGTCAAAAAATGTCCGATGTGTCCGCCATAATGTCGCAGTCACAATAAAAATCGCTGATCGCCGCCATTACTAATAAAAAAAATTATTAATAAAAATGCTATAAAACTATCCCCTTGTAAACGCTATAACTTCTGCGCAAACCAATCAATAATCGCTTATTGCGATTTTTTTTACCAAAAATATGTAGAAGAATACGTATCGGCCTAACTGAGGGAAAAAAAAATTTTTTTTATATATTTTTGGGGGATATTTATTATAGCAAAAAATAAAAAATAATGCGTTTTTTTTTTTTCAAAATTGTCGCTTTTTTTTGTTTATAGCGCCAAAATAAAACCCGCAGGGGCGATCAAATACCACCAAAAGAAAGCTCTATTTGTGGGAAAAAAAAGGACGTCAATTTTGTTTGGGAGCCACTTCACACAACCGCGCAATTGTCAGTTTAAAGCGACGCAGTGCCGAATCCCAAAAAAGGGCCTGGTCCTTTGGCTGCAAATTGGTCCGGTCTTAAAGTGGTTAAAATAAACAGAGTTACTTAACGCAGTTACTTTAGAGAGTAACGAGTAATCTAACTGATTACTCTTCCCCTCATGGTAACGCAGTTCCCATTACTTGGGCGGCGTTACCGCAATTATATCTACCGCCCGGGAGGCCCGCCATGGCCGCGCTGCCTGGCTGTTCGTTCCGCCGCGGGGAGGGGGGCTTTCGCCCAATGAGCTGAGAAGAGGCTGAGAGACTGTCTGGACCGCCCCATCCCGCCCGCCTATCCAGAGAGAGAGAATGTAGAGAGGCGGGTGGACACTGAAAAATGAAGTCAGCTGACCAGCTGACACCAATCGAGTGAAGGGGAGGGTCTCTCTCTCTCTCTCCCCATGAGGAAAGGCATCCCTGGAGGCATTCAAGTAAGTGACTGTCTGACGATTCGAATTGCAGTGCAATCGTTCCATCCCAAGTCCTTCACCACCTCTGCTTCTTAATGATCCCATCCCTACCCACCCACCCACCATCACTTCTACAACAGAGGTGATGCGGGGGATAGGGTAGGGATGAGATCAGTGGTGGTGGGGGATGGGATCAGTAAGAGGCAGAGGTGGGAGAGGATGGCACCACCACCGCTGCCACCCCCCAAGTACCACCGCTGCCTGCCACCCCCCCCCCAAGTACACCACCGCGGCCACCCCCCCCAAGTACCACCGCTGCCACCCCCAAGTACTGTACACCACCACCACTGCCACCCCAAGTACCACCGCTGCCACCCCTGTCACAGTTACTTTGCTGAGTAACTAATTACTTTTCCAATGTAGTAACTGAGATACTAACGCAATTACTTTTTGGGAGAAGTAATTGTAACTTAACTAATTACTTTTTTAAAGTAGGATGACCAACACTGCTCACCAGTGCCCATCACTGCAGCCTTGCCTGTGTCCACCTTTGCAGTGTAACCTGTGCCCACCAATGCAGCCTCACCTGTGCCCATCATTGCACTGTGACCAGTGCCCATCAGTGCAGTCTCACCTGTGCCCATCATTGCAGTGTGACCAGTGCCCACCAATGCAACCTCACCTGTGCCCATAGGCGTGCGCAGTCTTATGCATTAGGGTGTGCACCCCAAAGCTCAAACACACATGCGTGTATATATATATATATATATATATATATATTTATTTACACTATATTACTAAAAGTATTTGGACGCCTGCCTTTACACGCACATGAACTTTAATGGTAGGCTGTCAGGGAGTATTGGCTTACCCGTAAGGAGTATCGGCTTACCCTTATGGGTAAGCCGATACACCGACAGTGTACATGAAACCTGCATGGCATCAGTGATCTGTTGATCGCTGGTTCAATGCTTTCCAGGCTTATGCAACAAAAAATAATAAATGCACATTTTTTTTTTATTGAAGGGCACACTGGCAGCAATTGATGGGCACAGTGTCAGCAATTGATGAGCACACTGGCAGCAATTGATGGGTACAGCAGTGGCAATTGAGGGGCACAATTGCAGCAATTGATGGGCACAGTGCCAGCAATTGATGGGCACATTGGCAGCAATTGATGGGCACAGTAGCAGCAATTGATGGGCACAGTAGCAGCAATAATGGGCACACAGGTAGCAATTGATGGGTACAGTAGCTGCGTTTGATGGCACAGTGGCGGAATTTTTTTTATTTTTTTTGATGGGCACAGTGGCTGCGGTTGATGGGCACAGTGGCTGCAATTGATGTTTTTTTTTCAGTTTCTTTGAGCCCCCCCAAAAATTTGGAGCATTGACCGCCACTACTCCAATGTGGGCTGACGTACAGGTACGTTAACCCACATTTGGCACTGCTTCCTGTCCGCCATATATTGGAGCAGTGGGCATATAGACTTGAGAAACAATTGAGATTTTTTTTTTTTATACCTAAGACATGTAGTATATTAAAAAAAAAAAAGTGTGTGTGTGTATGTGTATATATAGCCAGGGTTCATATAGTTTTGAATTGTATTATATGTAATATTATATTACATATAATACATATGGCTTGTCAGCAAAAAAAGTATGTAATTATATATATACACACACGCACTTTTTTGCTGACAAGCCAGTGTTCATATAGATTTAATTGTATATGTAATATATATATTGTGGCAGAGCAAGGCTCTGTCCCTTTGAGATTAGAGGTAAAAGAGACACAGAGTTTGCATATCTGCGGACTGCAAGACTACAGAGTGTAGAATTTAAATGGAGAAAACTGCTCTGTCGGTTTTCTCCAGGTTTTGCTAGTTCTGGATGGGAGTCTGTAGTTTGGAGATCCCTGAGAGTCATGGGTGGGATGGGATCTCCAACCCTGTGTCCGGGTCTTGAGGATTGCAAGCAAGGTGTGTGCCCAGCTGCACACAGACCATATAATGAGGGTCTGGTGAGTGGAGGATGGTGGAGTGTGAGCAGCTTGCTGCTGCTGTATGAAGACAGACCTGTGTCTGTAGAGGGGTCTTCCCTGTGTAAGGGGGATTCTTTGCCCAGAGACTGGGAAAGGCTGGACAGCCTTTAGAGTCGGGAAGACTAAGGAAGCCAGTGAGTCCAGGGGGCTGGAAGGAATCAACTCTGTTGAGAGCAAGCAGAGGAACTGCTGACAAGAGAGAGCCAGGTGGCTTGGTATGTTTTTTTTCATTTATGAGTGCTTAATGAAGTTAAACCCCTGCGTGGGATTTCTGGATGGACTTTTGTTTTTTTTCCTTCAATAAACGTGGGCTACCAGGCCCTTAACTATATATGCCTGTCTGATGAGGACTCACTGCACCAAAAATGCATTTATCCACTTGAGTTAAACACCCCAATGTCACAAGTGGTGCTCGAATGCGGGCATGTAGACGGCGGAAACCGGGTCCTTGCTCCATGGTGAGTCGCATCAGGAATTACTGCTAGCTGTGTGTGGCAGCCAGGCGAACAGCATTGCGCAGAACTTTATTTGATGGACTGTGTTGCATGCAGGTTGTGTACCTGTGAAAGAAGAATCATTTTTTATTTTTTATTCCTTTGCTGAGAACTGTTACAAATTGCTGTGTGCAAGACTGCAAGGATGGGGCGGTCAAAGCAGAAAAAGGAAGCAATCCTTGCTAAAGCCAGGGAGCGGCTATTGTGGCTAGAGGGTATTTCACCACATGCCCCAGCCACACCAGAGTATGACATCGCTGTGACCTGGGGTAAATTGATCACGTCACCCCCAGTTCAAGGGGTAGTGAAAGAGGACATTGTCCCTGGCAGCCTAAGCCCAAAGGTGCCACAGCATGAGGCAAGGAGGCCTCTGCTCTGCATGAGTTGTAGTGAGTGGGGACATGCTGTTGCCCATTGCCCCTTGTCACAGGAATGTTCGTGGAATAACCAAGCTGATTGTGACCAGCTGTGTCCTCAGAAGTGGTATCCCATGGCAACGAGTGAGAGCCAATCATGGAGAAGATGCCAATAAGTGAGCCCAGCATGGCCTGAGACAATGTCTCCACCTAGGAGGGCCACTCCAGAAGGCCTAGGGACGCGTGAGACAGTGAACGAATGGTTCAAGCAGAACCGCAAAGAGTGGGGCGCAGTGCAAGGAGCTGCGATTTTAGCCTCTGACTATATGCAACCCATGCTGCCTACAGAGGAGGTTGGGGACTTCCTTGTAAGATTTGAAAAAGTTGCTGTAAATAGAAAATGGCCTAGGGACCGGTGGCCAAAATTACTGCAAACCTTATTACGGATAGAGTTCCGGTCGGTTTACAATTTGATGGATGGGGACCACGATGACTACCGCAGGTTTAAAGAGAAAATCCTTCTTAGAGGAGAGTTCCATCGTATCATGGGCCACCAGCAATGCTCCAGGATGGGAGAAGGGTCACCGGAAGTGGTCAGCCCAGAAAGGAGAGCTCATCAGCCTGAATCTTTCATGAGGTATAGCCAACCAGATTTGGAGTGCAAGTCTGTGGTTACCCCTAGCAACAGGGATCTTGTGTTACCTACAGGGGGCGTCAGTGGGTCCAGAAAGGCTGCAGTGTTGCTCCATGGCCACATGGGGGAGTCAGCCTGTGGAGACACCACACCTGTGAGACAGCGCACTCAAGTGAAGGCTATTACACCAGCTGCAGGAACTGGTAAGACTTTTTCAGTTTATGGTACTGAACCCACTGAAGTGGGAGTATGTTCAGTGGGGAGATCTACATTACCAATGGACATAGACTTTCTGCAGTGTGCTACCCGGAGCAGTGGGGAGGCACAGCGTAAAGCCCAACTAGCCGCAGAGCTAAAGACTGGAAAGGACATGGGGACTATGCATGTGCCTGCTATAATCCAGCAGAGTGCTGGAGAAGTTAAACTAGGGGTGACCAAACTTGTCCTTGTGCCATGTTCCCTAGTGACAGGTGCTGCAGAGTTGCCCAGGGAAATTTCCAAGAAGCCCACAGTGATGGAGCCGAGAGTTTCCCAGGTCAGCTATGGAGCTGCCCAAGTAGGTAAGAGTGCTCCTTTACAGAGAGCGGGCGCTGTGAAGAGTCACTCAGAGGTTGTGGTGGCTCATAGACAACCCACAAAAGCAGTAGCTATGTCTCCATGTAATGAGAATATTGATGGTCATGACGACAATAGTGTTGGCCAATGTGATGTTATTGGTGATGATGATGACGTTAAAAAATGTGTTTCCTGTAATGTTATGACTGAGTCACACAGTGAGAGTGTGTGGGCACAGCCCCACAACACTAAGTGTAGCCCAATGGACAAGGGGTTAATTCAGCCTACAAAAGCTGAGTGTGCAAAGCTGGATGTGTCCATAGCGCCACCAGAAAAAGCTGGTCAAAATGGTGTACTGCACCTAGCTTTAGGTGAAGAAGCATCAACCCAATGCAACATTGGTAAAAGTGTGGTGTCACAAAATGATATGTATAGAAGTGACGAATGTGCAGTTGTAGCTAATGAATCACAGGTTTCTGTGCGACCTTCTACAGCAGGTGATGCAACGCTGTGGAACGCCCATGAGGGAACCACAATAGACTGGAACAGCTGGGCTAAACAATTGCTAGCCATGCTGGGTAAGGCTAGCTTAAGTAACAAGGGTGTGGACACAACTGCTATGCCAGACAGGGGGATCGCAGAGTGGCCGGTGGTTGAGGGCGCCTTGGTCCCTGCAAAGGTTGCTGCCCTCTAGTCTGAAGAAACAGTTCAGGGCACTGGCATCGCAGATGTGTTGTCCACAGCCCTGCAGCTAAATGTTGATTGTCAAACTGATAGTGTGACTTGTAATGACCTGCAGCGGCTCACTGACACTGAAGGGATAAGTGTGAGACATGTGTCTGACAGCGCTCCAGGGGAGCAACAGGCTTTTTATGATGGGTACCTCCAAAGAGGTGGAGGTCGCTTTAAATGTCTCACCTTCTCAACCTGCAGTGGATGAGCCCCTCCATGTCTTGAACATGGGAAAGACCCTATAAAGGTCTGGTGTTTAGACATGGGACGTTTAGAGATGACAGAAACCTTACTGGAAATGCTAGCGTTGGTAAAAACGCACTTACTGTACACTTGGGTATCTCCACCGCAGTTGGACCAGGTGGTGCTGCGTAGCACCAATGGGTGGAGCCAGGTGGTACAGGCCGTGTTGGGAAACCTTGACCAAGAGTGGAATTGGTGGCACCAATGGTTAACCATTTGGCACATGATCTCCATATTCCCTGTGAGCGTACTTCCAGTTATTGATTGGTATGGAAGGCATACAGGAGAACTGTTTGAGATATCAGAGGTCTCTCCGTCTGATGCAGTGACTAGAAACATCTCTGCTGGTGTGGTCCGAGGTGCGGCTGAGCAGTGGTCAGTAGAGGGCACAGATACTGCCTCACCCGCTAGGCCTCATGAGAAGGAACGGCCCAGAATAGACTCAGCAGTAGCGGAAATGATTTCTGTCACTGGCCCGGAGGTACAAGTTAAAGTGCCCGTAGACACTGTGGGAGAAAGTGCTAATATTGGTTGCTGTAACAATGTAATGTGTACACCTAAAAAAAATGGTTTATGCTTGGGTCAGAGTAGTTTGTTAGAACAGGTACCCATGGAGTGTTGGACAACAGGTGAGGTGGAGCTGTGCTCTGGTCCCATGGGATGTAGTTCCTTCTCAGGTCTGGTTCTAACAAACACTGAGTTAGAAAGCACTGATGATATTGGAAGCTGT
This sequence comes from Lithobates sylvaticus, assembly GCA_028564925.1. Classification (NCBI taxonomy): domain Eukaryota; kingdom Metazoa; phylum Chordata; class Amphibia; order Anura; family Ranidae; genus Lithobates; species Lithobates sylvaticus. Next base: position 113,886,687 of record CM053031.1, read on the forward strand.
GATCTGTTAAGGGTTTGTTCTGCAAACAATGATTTGGTTGAACCTGAAATACAGATGGTGAAGGGTAAAACAGGTATCTGTAAGTTGAAAGGAGGGCTCAAGGAAGGCAGAGTTCCCCAAAGAAAAGTGAATAAGCCCAGGGACCCCAACAGAAGAGGAAGGCTGGGTATAGGACAATATAGGAACCTGTTAAGATCCAGGGTGGGATGTTCCTGGAAGCGCACCCGGAAAAAGGGTTGGGCCTACGTGGCTGACAGCCAGCACAGAGGTGTCCCAACCATGATGAGGGGTGCTGGTGTTCCTCCCTCTGGATCGAAACAAGGAGGGGGGATATGTGGCAGAGCGAGGCTCTGTCCCTTTGAAATTAGAGGTAAAAGAGACACAGAGTTTGCATATCTGCGGACTACAGAGTGTAGAATTTAAATGGAGAAAACTGCTCTCTCAGTTTTCTCCAGGTTTTGCTAGTTCTGGATGGGAGTCTGTAGTTTGGAGATCCCTGAGAGTCATGGGTGGGATGGGATCTCCAACCCTGTGTCCGGGTCTTGAGGATTGCAAGCAAGGTGTGTGCCCAGCTGCACACAGACCATATAATGAGGGGCTGGTGAGCGGAGGATGGTGGAGTGTGAGCAGCTTGCTGCTGCTGTATGAAGACAGACCTGTGTCTGTAGAGGGGTCTTCCCTGTGTAAGGGATTCTTTGCCCAGAGACTGGGAAAGGCTGGACAGCCTTTAGAGTCGGGAAGACTAAGGAAGCCAGTGAGTCCAGGGGGCTGGAAGGAATCAACTCTGTTGAGAGCAAGCAGAGGAACTGCTGACAAGAGAGAGCCAGGTGGCTTGGTATGTTTTTTTCATTTATGAGTGCTTAATGAAGTTAAACCCCTGCGTGGGATTTCTGGATGGACTTTTGTTTTTTTTCCTTTTTAATAAACGTGGACTACCAGGCCCTTAACTATGTATGCCTGTCTGATGAGGACTCACTGCACCAAAAATGCATTTATCCACTTGAGTTAAACACCCCAATGTCACAATATGTATATATTATTTTTACACAAAATATATATATATATATATATATATATATATATATATATATATATATATATATATATATATATATACACACATACATATATAGTGACAAGCCAGGGTAAGATTCATATGGATTGGTTGGCTTCTTTTTTTTTTTTTGGTGCATCATTTGCCCATTGCCTGCCCAGGTGCCCTGCTCAGTGCTGTCTCACTCACCTCGATCTAGCAGGCTGCAGCCACTCATCTGCCACTTTCCAGGTTCCTCTAGTCTGCTGCTTCTAAGGGAGAGAGAGGGGCCGAATGGGGGGGACGGGGACGGTGTGCAGATGTAGATCACTCTGCCGGCACCTGCGGGACATGCAGCTGGAACTATAGAAGCTGCATCTGCAAATGCGGCTGGGTTACTCCGCGGCTGTGGTCCTAGTTCCCTGCTCAATCACCTCCCACTCGCAGCACAGCTGTTTTTGCCAGCCGGACCCGACCCCAATGGTGGTAACTGAGTTACAAAGGGACAGGACAGACATTTTGCAGGCAGTCAGCACTAACAAGAGGTGTGAAACACCGACAGAGCACAGGGATGATTAGGGTGTACATGGGCACACCCGGTACACCCCGTGGGCATGCCTATGCATGTGCCCATCATTGCAGTGTTAACAGTGCCCATCAGTGCAGCCTCGTCTGTGCCCATCATTGCAGTGTTACCAGTGCCCACCAATGCAGCCTCACCTGCCGCCAGCATTGCAGCATGACCAGTGCAGAAGAGAGGGCGGCCTGAATAACAGAGAGGGGATTGCCCAACGTAACAGCTTACATTAGAATTGCCGTCCGCTCGCAGGCAAACACAGCCCCACCTCCTGACCTGGCGCCTGTGACAGACAGAACGCCGATCCAATGCTGAGATGTGTTCTGTCACAGGAGCCGGGTCTGTGTGACCGCGAGTGGATGGCAATTCAAATGTAAGCTGTTGCAGCGGGCAATCCCCGCTCTGTGATCTGGCCAGCTCGCCTTCCTCCAGTCTCTCTTCCCCCGTGGGCGATCGATTGGAGAGCGGCTCCCATTCAACCCCGTTTGCCGGCGATGCTCGTCCACCCCCTGCTTAGAGGCAGCCCACACTCGCCAGAAACCATTTTCCAGTAGATTGGCAAATTTGAGGGCTGTCCTATAGAACATGAAGATTTTCTTCAAAGTACTTCAGCACCTGTCCTCCTCATCCAGGAGATTGCTTCTACCCATCGCTGTACTTACAGGCGATACTCGAAAAATTTTAATATTGTGCAAAGGTTAATTTTTTTCACTAATGCAACTTAACCACCTGGCGCCCACTATATGTCATATGACGTCCTCTACTTACCGGGGGTATATCTGAATGATGCCTGTAGCTACAGACATCATTCAGATATTGCCGTTTTCAGTCGGCGATTCCCTGCACCATAAGAATGATCATAGAAGCTGTTCCACCGCTTGATCGTTCTTACTGGAGGGGACGCCCCCCCTCCCGCCGCCCTCCGGTGCTTCTACCGACTCACCACTTCCATCGGCGAGTCAGACACAGGATCCGCCGGCCCCCGGATGGTGATCATTCGGAGGCCAGGCGCGATGTTATGATGTCACGCCCGGCCTCTGCATTCAAATAATGGCGGGGCCTCGGCTGGGAAGCCGTGATCGTTTTTTTTTTTTTTTATTTTACGCTTCCCAGCCTAGAGGTGAGATGTGGGGTCTTATTGACACCATATCTCACTGTAAATAGGTCCGATCGTGCCATATTCCTATTACAAGGGATGTTTACATTCCTTGTAATAAGAATAAAAGTAATGAAATTTTATTTTATTTTTTTTAAAGTGTCAAACAAAAAAATAAAGTAAAATTAACAATAAAAAAAATAATAATTTAAAGCACCCCTGTCCCCGTGAGCTTGTACGCAGAAGCGAACGCATACGTAAGTCCCGCCCACATATGAAAACGGAGTTCAAACCACACATGTGAGGTATCGCCGTGAACGTTAGAGCGAGAGCAATAATTCTAGCCCTAGACCTCCTCTGTAACTCAAAATATGTAACCAGTAAAAAATTTTAAAGCATCGCCTATTTTTAAATACCAAAGTTTGGCTCCATTCCACAAGCGCGTGCAATTTTGAAGCGTGACATGTTGGGTATCTATTTACTCAGCGTATCTTCATCTTTCACATTATGCAAAAAAAATTGGGCTAACTTTACTGTTTTTTTATTTTTTTTAAAAAGCATGAAACGGAAATCCGAAAAATTGCTGCGCAAATACCTTGCGAGATAAAAAGTGTTAATGACCGCCATTGTATTCTCTAGGGTAAAGCAGGATATTTCAAGCTGTGATTTGTCAAAATTGTGATTATTATGGCATACAGCTCATGAAAACCCCAAATCCACAATTTCAGAAAATTTGAATATTGTGAAAAGGTGCAATATTCTAGGCCCAAGGTGTCCCACTCTAATCAGCTAATTAAGCCGTAACACCTGCAAAGGGTTCCTGAGCCTTTAAATGGTCTCTCAGTCTGGTTCAGTAGGAATCACAATCATGGGAAAGACTGCTGAACTGACAGTTGTGCAGAAAACCATCATTGACACCCTCCATAAGGAGAAAAAGCCTCAAAAGGTAATTGCAAAAGAAGTTGGATGTTCCCAAAGTACTGTATCTAAGCACATTAATAGAAAGTTATGTGGAAGGGAAAAGTGTGGAAGAAAAAGGTGCACAGGCAGCAGGGATGACCGCAGCCTGGAGAGGATTGTCAGGAAAAGGCCATTCAAAAGTGTTGGGGACTTTCACAAGGAGTGGACTGAGGCTGGAGTCAGTGCTTCAAGAGCACAGACGGATCCTGGACATGGGCTTCAAAATGTCATATTCCTCTTGTCAAGCCACTCCTGAACAATAAACGTCAGAAGTGTCTTACCTGGGCTAAAGAAAAATAGATCTGATCTGTTGCTCAGTGGTCCAAAGTGCTCTTTTCTGATGAGAGCAAATTTTGCATCTCATTTGGAAACCAAGGACTCAGAGTATGGAGGAAGAATGGAGAGGCACCCTCTGCAAGATGCTTGAAGTCCGGTGTTAAGTTTCCACATTCTGTGTTGATTTGGGGAGCCATGTCATCTGCTGGTGTTGGTCCACTGTGCTTCATTAAGTCCAGGGTCAACGCAGCTATTTACCAGGAGATTTTGGAGCACTTCATGCTTCCTTCCGCAGACGAGCTCTATGGGGATACTGACTTCATTTTCCAGCAGGACTTGGCACCTGCCCACACTGCCAAAAGCAACAAAACCTGGTTCAATGACTGTGGGATAGGAACAAATAAATATGTTGCGCTAAAGTGCTAGTGTGCATAAATCATGGAGATCTTGCAATACCCACAATAAATACCAAAATTAAATACATGAATATAAAGGAATATGTGATGAGTAAAATATATTTTGTGCAGAGTATAAAAAGGTGAGTAGTCCAAAAATATACATTCAGTGAGTGATCCTGTTAAGGATAAAAGGTGAATAGTCCAAAAAAATAAATTATATTCAGCGAATGATCCTATTACAGATCATAGATGATATAAAAAAAACACTAAAAAAGGACTAGGTGCGTGTTGCTGTGGTCCACCCTGTAAGGAAGAATAGAGTGATACTGTTGCTGTGGTCCACCATCACTATGCCAGGGGTCCCCAAACCGGTAACGGTCAGTGGCCTGTTAATAACCGGGCTAAACAGCAGGAGGTGAGCGGTGAATCCTGTCTGAACCATGGCCGTGCCACTTAGCAGGCTGTGTCCTCTCTCGGGTCTCCCGCCCCACCATCAATGTAATCCTATCAGCAGGGCAGGGGGCAGCAGACGCTGCGGATCGGGAACGTGCAGGAGTCTTTTCATATTAACAAACAGGTAAACATCCTCTTGTTAACATGACAAGTTTGGCTCCTCTTGCCCCCTGTCCTGCTCATAGAATGACATTGTGCCAGGAGAGGCCAAACAGGCTGATAAATACCTCTGCCCTACCAAAGGTAGGACTGTACAGGAGAGGTAGAGATTGAAAGGGGGCACTGATGTAGGAAAGGGTGATGAGAACCCCCCGTCACAAAACCAGTCCCGATGCCAAAATAAAAAGGTGGGTACAACTATGCAATCTGATTGTATATTCTCTATACAATTTCCTTTATATTTACCAAAACTATGGAATAGTTGGACCCACCTGAAAATTTTTATCAAATAGACAGGTCCTTGTACTAAATAGTTGATGGCAGATCTAAAAGGAGATTGTAGCGTAGGACCACCTTAAAGGAAGAAGTAGGAAAGTGGATACAAAAAAAAAAAAAAAAAGTGGTATAGTAATGAGGGAGTAGTGATCCAGAGAAGTAAAACACACCCTAATCTGTAATGAAGTAAGGCAGTGCATGATGGGATATGAAGGTTCCTGGATGGTCACATAATGCTACATTTTTATATTTTAAACGTAGAAGTGACGCTTCTGTAGATTAGGTAAGTGAGGGATAAGCACATTGGAATGGCTCGGGCAGAAAAGACATAAGGAAAGGTTTCAATTTATTGTGAAAAGTGATATTCTGCCTGAAAAAGTGAACACAGCCTTTAAGACTAAAATATGGAGCTGCAGACTGAAGGCTGTCATGGACTAGGTAAGCGAGAGATAAGCGCATCGGGATGGCTTGGGCAGAAAATACATTCGGGGAAAAAAAAACTGTAGAACTGCCTGAAATGGTAAACTTTGCCTTTTAGGTAAAGCGGAACTACACTCACTTCCACTCCAGCGATGCAAACCTCAGTGTACTTAGGAAAACAGGAAGAATATTTTAACGACTTGCGGACCACCCACTGCACATTTACTGCTGCAGTACAGTCCGACTTCGCGAAACAACGTACCTGTATGTTATTTCCTCTTCAGGGTCCTGGCACCTATGTAAACAAGGTAGACCGTCGTTCTGTCAGAGAGAGCTTGTGTTCCTGCTAATCAGGAACACAACTCGCTCTCTTCCTCCAGTTAAACCACCCCCCCCCCAGTTAGAAATTACTCCCCAAGAGCACACTTAATCCTTTAATCGTCCCTGATGTTAACCCCTTCCCTGCCAGTGTCATTTATACAGTGACTGCTTTTTTTTTTTTTAGCACCAATCACTGTATTAGTGTCACTGGTCCCCAAAAAAAGTGTCCAATTTGTCTGCCGCAATGTTACAGTCCCGCTAAAAATCGCTGATCACCGCCATTACTAGTAAAGATAAAAATGCCATTAAAACATCCTATACTTTGTAGATGTGATAACTGGGATTTTTTTACATTATGGATGCGTTTTATAGTAGAAAGTTAAAAAAAAATTCAAAAATTTCAAATTTTTTTGATGATGACGCAAAAAATAAAAACCGCAGAGGTGATCAGATACCACCAAAAGAAAACTCTATTTGTTGGAAAAAAAAAAAAAGTACATACATTTTGTTTGGGTACCGCGCCACATGACCGCGTAATTGTGAGTCAAAGCAATGCAGTGCCGTATTGCAAAAAAAAATGGCCTGGTCGTGAAGGGGGTGAAACCTTCTGGGGCTGAAGTGGTTAAAGGCTAACTCCAGGTTTACACTGACTTTAGTTTGTTTTGGCCAAGCTGGCCCAAGCAAATTATTTCCTTTAAACCATGCTCTCAGTGCATGCATGTGTTTGTAAACTGTATGTAGCATCAGCTACATACAGTATACAGCAATGTATTCTGCCCTCCGCCTCAGTCTCAGAACAAAATATAGTTGAGTGCAACGCTGCCCAACCATTCATATAAAGCCTTGTATTTTAGGACTAAATACAAGGGTTCCGCTAATTTGCTGATGTGGAAAAGCAGATGAGGTCACAGTCTCAATATAGCGCTGTATACTGTATGTAGCTGATGCTACATACAGTTCATACAACCACTCCCAGTGGGTGCATCTGTTAGTCAAGGAAATACGTTTGTGTGGGGCAACTCGGCCCAAAAGAACTAGTTGAGGTCATAGTACACCTGGAGTTCAGCTTTAATGCAGAAGAGCCATAGTATGTCTCTACTACAGGGGTAGGCAACCAGTAGCCCTCCAGCTATTGTGGAACTACATTTCCCATGAGGCATTGCAAGGCTGGCAGTTACAATTACTCCCAGAGGCATGATGGAACTTGTAGTTCTGCAACAGCTGGAGGGCCTCAGGTTGCCAACCCCTGCTCTACTGCATTCACAATTTCTGCCCGTTTACTTCATATTTAGCTAATAAAGTGGCACTTTAAAAATTTTTAGCATTTAGAACTTAACCACATTCGCGCTGACTGCCTCCTGACCCTTTAAGAGTTCTAAAAGCCAGGAGGCGGAGGCAGTGGCAGTCATTTAGGTCATGTGAACTCTGATTTTCTGTCACATGATATTAAAGCTCCCGGTCGGCAGTACGCATCGGGAACTTATAGATCCCCGCTGGCTACCATGCTGGGAGAGCGCTCTCAGCGCGGTAAGTGGTTTACACGGGGCCACATATATGCGGCCACTTGGCATTAAGGCCCACCCTGCCGAGCGGCCACATATATGCGTGCGGCCGGCATCAAGGTTTAAACTGATATCATAAAATTTGTACTGAACTCTTGTCCCGATAAAAGCCCCTTTTTTATTGTATTTTTTATTATTATATCAAAAAGACTTAGTTAGACTTACCGGTGATGGTATTTCTAAGAGCCTTTCAGGACAGCCCTGGAGAGAGCGCAGCTCCACTAATTTTTCAGGAAACACTTGCGTTGACCTTTAAATCCCTCCTCTTCCACCAAGGCTTCAGTTATTGTGACCTCCGGCATACTGGAAAACAAAAGCACAGACAACCACACCAACCATGACAGATACTTGTATCAATTTTAAGCTTGGAAACACAAGGGAGGGAAACTAGGGGTTGTCCTGAAAGGCTCTTAGAAATACCGTCACTGATAAGTTTAACTAAGTCTAATGCCCCGTACACACGGTCGGAAATTCCGACCACAAAATCCGTCGGATTTTGTCCGACACTGGTGTTGCATACACACGGTCGGACAAAGTTATCGGAAAATCCGATCATCCTGAACGTGGTGACGTTCCTTGCATACGACGGGACTACGTAGAGGCTAGTAGCCAATAGCTTTGGTCTTGTAATGTGATCTGAGCATGCGTGGCACTTTGTCCATCGGAATTCACTGCACACGATCGGAAAAAGTCCTATAGGACTTGGTTGTCGGAAAATTTGAGAGCAGGAGATAAAACTTTGTCCGTCGGAAAATCCGACGGAAAAAGTCCGATGGAGCCTACACGTGGTCGGAATTTCCGACAACATTGTCCGATAGAACATTTTCCGTCAGAAAATCCGACCGTGTGTATGGGGCATTAGTCTTTCTCAACTCGCCTTTCAGGACAACCCTGGAGAGGATAACCAAGAAGCTTACTGTGACGGACCTCGTACCCAAGATGTCCGCCGTAACTGCTTCCTCTGTCCGGTACCACACAATCCAAGACCCCCTTAGCTTACCCAGTCACCAGACAACACCAGTGTAGGGTACATCAGGAATGAATCTTTATTTGACATGTCACACTTATATACAGTTGACAGATGACTAAAGCCTAACCTAATTAGCATGAGCTAATTATCTCAATCAACACTGGGCTCCATCATTCAATTGCAGGGTTAATTAGCACATACAACAATAGGTGAAACACTCTACAAGCCAGACTATACTCAATTACATAACACAGGTGGCTGGAGTTCATGAGTCATGACATTAGCGTCTCTTGCTAATATGCCAAATACACATACAGATTCTATGTGTATTGGGGGGCCAGCATGGACCTGAATCCAAGTATCACCAGCTCAGGGGTCCCAGGCTTGCAGCTCAAAGAGCACTGTTCCCCCAAATGCCAGGGGCCATAATCGCAAGGCAACAGGCTCGCACTCAGTCCCCTCCAACAGCCTGTGTCCCGGCTAGGTCTGTCACACTTACCTAGGGTGGGACTACTGCCTCCAGTACCTTCCTGCCGAAGGCCTGATCCGCAGCCGACAGTAAGTCCAGCCTGTAGTGCCGAAGAAAAGTTGAATAGCTTGACCACGTGGCCGCCTTGCAAATCTGATCAGGCGTAGCACCGGTCCTTTCGGCCTAAGACACTGCTGTTGCTCTTGTGGAGTGGGCAGCGATTCCTGATGGAGGTAATTCTCCTTAAGCCCTGTAGGCCTCTGTAATTGCCCTTCTGAGCCACCTACCCAGAGTGCTTTTAGAAGCTTTTTTCCCCCTTCCGAGGGCCTGAGAAAATGAAGAGGGCGTTTGACTTTCTGAAAACCCTAGTGACTGACAGGAAACGGAGAAGGCACCGCCTCACATCCAGAGTATGAAAAGCTTCCTCACCTGCATTAGCAGGAGCTGTAGAGAAGGTAGGTAATACTATTTGTTGAGCGCAATGAAAATTTGAGGAGACTTTGGGTAGGAAAGCTGGGTCTGCCTGAAGAACCACCCAGTCTGGAAAAACTAAGGAAAGGCTCAGTAACTGCCAAGGCCTGAAGTTCACTGATTCGCCTTGCCGACGTAATAGCTACCAAAAAGATTGTTTTCAAAACAAAATTTTTTAAACAAGTCTCTTGTAGGGGTTCAAACGGAGACCCCGTTAGCCCCTGCAGAACAATGGATAAATCCCAACTAGGGAAGTTACTAAGGGCCACTGGCCTATTTCGTGCCAAGGCCCTAAAAAATCTAGAAATTAAAGTCTCCCTGGAAAGGGTTTTTTCAAAATAAACTGAAAGAGCCGCTGAGTCTTAAGGAGGTTAGCTGCCAATCCTTTCTCCGTTCAATCCTGGAGAAAATCGAGGACTGAATTTACACTTTTTACCTGGAAGCCCTTGGAGGTACAATAGGAGTTACATTTCTTCCATACCTTTAGGTATATTGCCCTAGTTACCTCTTTTCTGATGGAAAGTAGGGTCTTAACTACCCTATTGGATAACCCTCTAGCCTTTAGGAGGTCTTCCTCAGAAGCCAGGCAGTTAACTGTAGCCTGCCTACCTCTGGATGAACCACTGCTCCCTGCGTTAGCAGGTCCTCCCTGGACGGTAGTTTCCACGGAGGTTCTGCGGCCAGGTTTAGAAGTGTTGCGAACCAAGGCCTTTCTGGCCAGAAAGGCGTGATTAGGATCATGCTGGTCCCCTCCTCCCTGAACTTCATTAAGACCATCGGAATTAGAGGGAAGGGGGGGAAAGGCATAACACAGGTGGTAGCACCACGGATGTGCTAGGGCATCTAAGCCTAGGACCTGGTCCTCTAGGGGAAGAGAAGTTCTGTTGACTGGCAAATAGGTCTACCTGAGGGTACCCCCACACTCTGATAATCATCAGAAACACTTCCTGATTCAGACTCCACTCTGCTTCTATCAGACTTTTCCTGTTGAGCAGATCGGCAAATAGATTTAGGGAGCCCTTTAGGTGGACTGCGGACAGGGAGGCTACATTCTGTTCTGCCCAACAGAAAAGTTGACCGGCTAGGTCCATAAGGCCCCTACTCCTGGTCCCCCCTATTTTTGGACATATGCTACTGCAGTCGTATTGTCCGAGAGGACCTGGACATGATGTCCCCTTACCGCATGATGAAAGGCTAGGAGGGCTAAGAAAATGGAAAGTTCTCGCCAGTTTGACGACCTCCGGGACTCTGCCTTGGTCCAAGTCCCTTGCATCGTTAGCCCGTCCAGATGGGCTCCCCAGCCCCATGAACTCACGTCCGAGACACTTGTCTAGTGGGAAAACCCAAGGGAGGCCCCTCAGGTTGGTTGGAACCCTCCACCACCACAGCTCTTTTTACCTTTGAGGTAAGTCTGACTTTCTTCTCCAGAGAAACCTGATGCGACAGTGTCTGCAAAATGTTTGACTGAAGAGGCCTGGCGTGAAACCTGGCCCACTGTACTGCTGGGATAGAGGCCGTAAGGAGCCCTAAACACCTTCATGGCTGAGCGGACTGATACTAGATAATTTGTTTGAACTCGTTTCACTGCCGCCTGGACCTTTTCTAACTTTGCCTGTGGTAGGAAGACCCTCTGGAGGACTGAATTGATTATATAGCCCAGAAAGGTTACTTCCTAGCTTGGGGCCAGGTTTGACTACTCCAAATTGAGGAGCCACCCTAGATCCCTGAGGTGAACTTGAGCCACCTGCAGATTTGTAAACACCTGCTCCCTGGAGTCCTCAAAAAACAGAAGAAGGTCATCTAGATACGGAATTACAGAAATTCCCCTCAACCTCAGTGGTTCCAGGGCTTGCGCCACAAATCTATGTAAAGACTTTGGGGGAAGAGAAGAGTCCGAAAAGGTAGGGCCCTGAACTGCAGGTGCCAAATCGACGTCCCCAGGTTGACTGCCAACCGGAGGAAACGTTGGGAGGTCTGGGCAATCGGGACATGCAAATAAGCATCCCTCAGGTCTAGGGATGCCATGAAACAATTTTACACTAATAGTTTCGTTATCGAATGGATTGTATCCATGCGAAAATGCTTGTATCGGATTGACCTGTTTAGGATTTTCTATGTTTAAAATCAACCGATACTTTCCTGAATGTTTTTTCACCAGGAATATGTGGGAATAAAACCCTCGCCCTTTCTGATGTCTCTGGACCTCGACAACTACCTCTTGCTGTATCAGCTCCTGTAACAGGTTCGTCATGGCAGAGGCCTTGTCTCGGTCCTTTGGCAGGGCCATAACATAGAACCTGTTTGTTGGAGGCTCCAGAAACTCTAGGTTGTAGCCCTGAGCATTAATATTCCTCACAAACTGGCTGGAAGATGTTTTGTTCCACTGCAGAAGGAAAGCCGACAACCTTCCCCTTACTGGAACTGGACTGTCACTTTCTTTTGGGTGGTTGGTCGGAGGGGGATCTAAAGAGAACTCCTCCTCTACCTCTACCCTTCTGGGGGGCCCCAACGGCTTTTGCTGGCCTCCCTACCCTTTTGGGACTGCTGAACAGCACGAAAATTTTTCTTAGGTGCCCGTTTCTTTTTAGCAGGAAACGCCCTCTTTTTATCTGCAGTCCTATACAGAATGGTTTCCAGATCTGGCCCGAACAAAGTAAGCCACACAGCCTAATTTTTGAGGCCGTGTCACCTGACCAAGTTTTTAGCCAAACAGCCCATCTAGCCGAATTGACTAGGGCCGAGGACCTGGCTGCCGTTTTTATAGATTCGGACGACGCGTGGCCATGCATTTCATTGCTTTAAGGATCAACGGAAAGGATTCCAACAGGTCCTTCCGTGATGTCCCTGCCTCAATGTGACTTAAGTTTTTCCACCCAGCACTCGAGATTTCTCGCCACCACTGTGGACGCCATGGCTGGTTTGAGGCTTGCTGCCGCTGAATCCCATGCCTTTTTCAAGAGGGCATCCGCCCTTTTGTCCATTGCATCCTTGAGTACCCCCATGGCCTCAAAGGCTAAATCTGTGCAGCGTGAAACCTGTGAAAATGCGGCATCAACCCGAGGCTTTTTGTTCCAAACTTCTGACTCTGTCTTCGAATGGAAAACATCGAGGGTTTTGGACAGGAAAGGGCCTCTTTCTGGATCCTTCCACTCCCTCTTGATCGTATGAACCGGAAATACCCTAGATTTGGTGTCATCCAGGCCCCGATACATCTTATCATGGACCGATAACTGGACCTTCTCTTCTTGAATGTCCAAAGTTCTGTATATAGCTTTCAAAAGGTCGTCCACTTCTTCTAAGGACAGTTTGTATCTGGATCTACGGTTCTCATCCTCCTCTTCCCTCTCATCCTCTGAATCCCTGAGGGACGGAAGAGTGCTTTTCCCTTCGTCCTCGGAATCCATGTCCTCCGCCTGTCTTGAGGTGGACACCCTGGGACTTAGTGGTGGTTGCTGGCTACTGCTTTGACCTGCTGGACTCTGAACCAGCAGCGTCTTAACAGAGCTCAGAGAGCTTGCAATTTCCTTAACTGAGGAAAAAAGATCTCTGTATTGCTGGGAGGATTACTCCTCCAACAACTCCTTGATACAAGATTTGCACAAGGCTTTTTACCAAGATTCTCGCAACAGATTCTTGCATGAGGGGAATTTCTTCTGGCCTGGAGGGTTTAACCGTTTTGCTTTCCCCAAGACAGTTTCCTAAAAAAACAGAAAGGATGATGTCTTACTGCTACTGCGGAAGACCACTAATGCTCAAAGTGCTCATACCACCACCAGGCAGAAGGAAAACCCTCGGTGAAAAAGGACATTGCAACCACAATTAACCTACAGGTCCGAGAGAAGTAAACCTTAGACCCTGTAGGGGCAGGCTCCCCTTAGGGAGGGAGCCATAGTAACAGAAAATAAAACATGCAGCCCATAGGGATAAGAATAGAGAGCACTGCTGTGCCCCTCTTACCTGGGCCTGCTCAGTGCCTGTCTCCACCGATGCTGAAGATCTCTCCTCCATCATGCAGAGAGCGCAGCGGGGACTGAAACTACACAGCTGATTTTTAAATTTCCAGGGTCCGGCGTCATTACACTGGCCGGAAGTGGAAGCACCGGTCTACAGACCCACCCCCTAGCCCCTGCGTTCCAGGGGACCGGAACCACTCGTCGCCCCGCCTGAACAAGAAGCCTCATCACTGGCCGCCGCATCATCTGCCCTCCAGAGGAGACCCGGAAGCCATCTCATCGCCAGCGCGCAAAAAAACAAACTCGGGCTTCAGGGTATCCAAGATGCCTCAACCTCCTGACGGCCATTGCTCCCCTGGGCTGGACAAGGCTGGGAGCTCCGGAACACCCTCCGATCGTACCGGGAGGGAGCTGGAATGGTCGTCTCGCTGCATACACAGCACCTCACAGAGGTAAGGCCTTTCTACTCCCCCTGGAGAAAGCGCAGCCCCTATGGTTCCCACAAGTGCTTAATTAAAAGTTAAGGCCATGTGACCTCTCAGTCCATCCCATTTCTCATCCCTGGCAAAGGGCAGACAGCACTCAATGTGTTCCTATGTAACTGCACAGGGACTACATGTCCCAAAAGTCATTGCAACTTGTGCATAGGGCTAGGATGTGTATGTGCATATTCAGCAGCTGAAAATTTGTATAAGTAACTTCCCCTACCATGTTCAAAACACATGAGCTTAGGTGAATCACTACATGCCACTAGAAATGCCCATCAGCAGATGGACATCTGATACATCAGTATGTCACCCCTAGAGAGCTTGATGGGCTTTGCCAACAGGTCAGCAGCAAGGGAAAGAAATCAGCGGTGGGATTCTGGCTTAAGGAAGTTTAAATTAAAGTGGTATTAAAGGTTCAGCTTTAAAAAAATAAAAATAAAGCATTTAGCACTAACCGAGCCCTGATCCTTTGTCTAGGGTCCTTCGCCAGAGCTCCTGGCTCCCTCCTTTAACAGTGCCAATAGCAGGTCTCGTGCTGTGGGGGCACTGGTGTGTGCTCGGAGCCACTGCTCGGCCCTGTCTCCCAATCTCTCCTCATTGGCTGTGACTGACAGCAGTGAGAGCCAATGGCTTCCGCTGCTGTCTCATCCAATGAGGAGAGGGAGTCCCCAGGACAGCCGAAGTACTCATCTGGATCGAGAGGGAGTTCAGGTAAAGAAAGATAGACAGAAGTTAGTATGATTCCTTCCACACTGCAAGGGTTAAATGTGTGTGTATATATATATATATATATATATATATATATATATATATATATATATATATATAGTGACAGACCTAGCCGGGACAGAGGCTGTTGGAGGGGACTGAATGTGAGCCTATTGCCTTGTGATTACGGGCCCTGGCATTTGGGGGAACGGTGCCCTTTGTGAGCTGTATGCCTGGGGACCGCTCAGCTGGTTTTACTTGGATTTAGGTCCATGCTGCCCCCCCCCCCCCCAAGACACAGACTGGATATATATGTATATATAATGTGTCTTGTCCCATTATGGGACACACACTGTCAGATGCTACCCCAGCCAGCCTGTCTGTTGCCTTGTGTAATGTAGATGAGGCTGGTCTGGCTTGTAAGGAGTATTCCACACAATGTTGTTGTGCTAATCAGCCCTGTGTTAATGTTTATGGTAATGTCTGTTGAATAGTCATTCAAACGAGCTAGAAGCCTCAAAGTCCTACCCTGAAAAGTCTTCTCTCAGTCAACTAGTCTGGGTCAATGATTAAGATAATTAGCTCATGCTAATTAAGTTAGGTGTGAGTCATCTGGCTGTATAAAATTGTGTGACATGTCAAATAAAGATAATTCCTGATGTACTCTACACTGGTGTTATCTGGTGACTGGGTGAGCTAAGGGGTCTTGGATTGTGTGGTACCAGACAGAGGAAGCATTTACAGCGGACATCTTGAGTACGGGGTCTGTCACACACACACACATTATATATATATATATATATATATATATATATATATATATATATATATATATATATATATATATATATATATATATATATATATATATATATATATATATATATATATATATATATATATATATATATATATATATATATTTTTTATATATAAATATAAATGCTTATTTTGCCTAGGGTACCAATAAAAAGCACTTTCTACTTCTTATACCTTGCTCTCAGAGTCTTTTTTTGTCTGGTAGCTCTAAGCCACTTCTCTTTGGGGCATTAGGCAGTTGCTGGTGTCATCTGCATTGTAAGGGAGGCTGTGAAGAGTACCCTTATAACCCAGGACATCAGAGAGAAGCGGTGAGTAAGAAAAAATAAATAAAAAAAAAAAAAAAAGGTAAGATTAGACAAGAACATTTTTTTTGTCCCTCGTACTATTATAAGGAGAATTTCCCCTTTGCATTGTGGGAATAGCCCCACTGCAAGGATAGTTTTTTCAGCTCCCCAGAGTTTAACTTAACACATCAACTACAAAATCTACAATTCATATGAGACAAAAGAAGACAAAATCAATTTACTTAAAATAGAGTTTATTAATATTAGCATTTCATTTTAATATAAACATAATGCAAACCCAACTGAAATGTTACATTAGTTTAAGATATACCTGCAGTCAACCAATTTTCTCTTGGGAGTCCCTGTGGAAACAAAAGCAGTGCAGTATGCCTCTAGTGTCCAGGAGACTAATTAACACAGCAGCCATAACAGCTAGTTTATGATATACAGTATATCTTTTTCAAACTGCCACAGGTCTGACCCCAATTTTATTGCATTTGTGGTATTTTCAATTAATACAGAACTTATAAAATACCATGAAGTTACACTTAAAACGCTTAATTTCCTCTACTGATCTCTTAGAAGACCACCTTTTCAAGGAACCCTGTCAACCAACAATTTTATGTCTGTTAAGACTGTTAAAGAATAGAAGCAGTTTTTTTTTATTTAAAAAAAAAAAAGTCAACCATATAAAACTGGCATGTGCAATTATGCAGACACAGTAAAGCCTTACATGCTTTGTACTGCACAATATATATTACATGTGCAGTTCTAAATGCACATGTAAAGTACATAACAGTTTGAAAGTTTTTCATTTAGGCCCCTTTCACACCGGGGCGGGGAGCCGCGGTGACGGTAAAGCAGCGCTATATTTAGCGCTGCTTTACCGTCGTTTTAACCGCGGTATTCGGCCGCTCGCGGTGCGGTTTTAACCCCCGCGAGCGGCCGAAAAGGCGCTTTGCGGCGGTATTACCGCGGTGTCCCATTCTATTCAATGGGAAGGAGTGGTATAGGAGCGGATAACACACCGCTCCTATCCCGCTCCAAAGATGCTGCTAGCAGGACTTTTTTTGTCATCCTGCTAGCGCACCGCTCCAGTGTGAAAGCCCGCCGGCTTTCACACTGGAGTTAAAGGGGCCGGATTTTTTCATGCGGTGAACAGGCGCTATTTTTAGCGCTGCACCGCATGAAAAACGACCCGGTGTGAAAGGGGCCTAAGAAGCCTAAACTGGCATATCACACATGGGTTAAACGTCTCATCAAAAAGTACTTGAACAGATTTCACATTGGGGTTGATTTACTAAAACTGGAGTGCGCAAAATCTGGTGCAGCTGTGCATTGAAACCAATCCGCTTCCAGGTTTTATTGTCAAAGGTTAATTAGACAAGTTGAAGTTGGAAGCAGATTGGTTACCATGCACAGCTGCACCAGATTTTGCAGTCTCCAGCTTTAGTAAATCAACCCCATTGTGTCACAGGCTGTAGTTGTACACTTTTAGGTCTTAATTAACTTAGCACCCGGGGCGATCAATGTATATGCTGCTGCAGTATACAATAAGGCAAATTGATCCACGCCACTCGTGCAGGAATCCAAAATCCTTTATTAGGTTTTAATTAGGTAATAGTTCTGTCCTAAATAGAAAAATACATTGTTCACTGACACTTGGGGACCTTGTGCTGTATTTTCAGTGCAGACAAATATATACAATTGGTATCATGTTTTGGATTTTCAATGCTGGTCCCATCAGTTTTTAACCTCTATGGACAAGGTCAAACAAACATGGCTGCATCTGAGAAAAACACAGAGGCTGAGAAAGAACACCAACATAAGGTGTTCTAAGGTGTTAAGATTGAGAATGCCTCAAATTTGAATGTTCTGAGCTCTGACAATCAAAAGCTGGAAGGAAAAAAAGAAGAAGGATAAAAAAGGTTCTCATCTTGTATTTTTTTTTTTCCCCCCAATTGTCAAATAGATACCAACTATTATTTGACCATTCGGCAACATTCACACATCTATTTTACTGGAGTGTATAACAATCCTTGCTTGCTGCATCTTTGGTATGGTTTCCAGTACAATAAACCTTCCATGGTAATGAACAAAATGTCGCTAAAACACACAGCAATACTACAAGAAAAAAAATGTTGAGGTATGAATCTAGCCTCACTCTTTTAGCAAACACAGCTGTGTGGTTTCCATATCAAGACTCAAAAATTGTTTGTCAGTTTTAAAATTACTTGGGTGACAGGGTCGCGTGCAAGTTAAAATGCATAACCACAGACCTAAACTTTAATGATCAAGTAGACTTCAATTACCAATTTCCTTAATACTAAAACATTTCTTCACAGATCAAAAAAAGAAAGAAAATTTCCATATTTTGCATTTCCGTACATTCATTAAAACTGCAAATTTTTGCTTGTGGGCTATGGACTCCAACTTCTTTTAGCACCATCTAAAGCAGTTTAAGCTTGCCCTATATAAAAACATGCCATGTGGGAGATTTTGGATATTTGGTGCTGAGGGAGGTGTAGGCAGAAATGCTGGGAGGGAAATACATATTTAAAATTGGTTTTTTTCTGTGACATTGCAAGCACTTCTACTAATGATAAACTTTCAAATTTTTTAAATACTGGTTTAAAAAAAAAAAAACAAAAAAAAAACAACATCCATTTTCGGAAGAACACAAATCCTAGAAAACAGTTTTAAAAAGGTAAATAAGGCTGTGATCTTTCTGAAAGTTTTACGCTATGTGCAATAATGGGACATCGAGTCAAGAAGAACTCCGGGATGCAAAACCACACATTAGTAGCCTCAGCTCACCAAATATGAAAGCTGCTAAAGTTGGTAAAATGCCTCACAGTTCTGCTGTTAATAATCTCTGCAATTTATAAAAAGCAGCTTCAGCTGGGCACCCATAGGAGGTATAATGCAGGCAAAGACAAACATCCTCTTTTCTTCCAATGCCACTTGTAGGATCTACAGTTTGTATGTAGGAATTGCAACGAATGGGCACCAATCACAGATGTAAGGGGGAATGAGAGACCAGATGACTACTGGCCTGTCAGTAACATTGTGATGCCATTAGAGGTGGACAGACAACCAGGATTCCCCTGGCCCGTCAATCAATTCTGATACAGTGGGTGGTTCAGTAAGGGAGTCTGAGGCTCCCATTTCACTTGCTACAGGGTGTTAGTAACAAGACCAGTTGGGGGGCCAGGGGGGAAAGAGGGCATATTAGTCCCTGGCCTTGCACATGAATATAAAAAAGGGAGACAATGTCCTATATTTCAGGAAAGAAAATATGGGTTTCTCACACATTCTCTGTGCATGGAACAGAGAACCTATTTGCAAAAGGTAAGAAAGGACCAACATGCACATGCGAAAAAATTTCTGCCTGGAGTTCTGCTTTAATGGAGTGTTGCTCAGGAGACTGTTCGTTACATTTTTAACACTATAAATTGGAGAGTAAATTGAACAAATATATGGTTAGAGAAAACAAAAAAAAAAAAACAGAACTTTTAATAGCAACTACACGTGTTACTGAAGTGATCCTTTCACTGCAATTCGTCAGTACAAAAAAAAGACTTTATAATTGAGATTGCTTGGAGAAAAGCCCAGCAAAAGAGCTTTGTTGTATTACACAAAATACCCTCCCCTGTACAAGTAGTTTGACAGTAAATTATGGTCAGCTCAGCAGACTAATTTATTTCTTGGCTTTATCATCAGGAATTTTGCCCTTATGGTAGTATGTAAGCACTATATTATAACCGACATCTGTAGCTCTGACTGAATTTGGCATTGACCAACCATGATACATACTACTGATCTTGAAACAAAGAACGTTGTCATGTCTCCACACCTGAAATGATCACAGTAAGACTTCCAATGTTTATATACAACAGAGACATGCTGTATTGATTAGTTAGGGTAGAACAGAGCTCTTTGTATCTTTCACAGATATGAATAAAGTGTGCACGGTAAAACTTCAGTTCAAGAGAAGACAGCACGAAAGGACCATCAATTAGCAGCAGGTAGTGCACAAAATACATCTTTACATCGCTGAGAGAGGAGCATATGGTGTAAAATTTTAAAAAGTTTATTTTGCAGTGTCTTATAATGCATAATTTATGGGGGAGCACCATTAGTTACAGTAGTACAAGCCAGTTCCAAAAAAACTAACAAAAAAAAAACACCTTCTTAGGACAGTCATCGTACTAACCAACCCATTCTGGTGGTTGCGCTGGTAGATTGCTGAAAGTTGAAACATTGCACAGAGAAATAACCAGATTACAAACATATCCTGAAATTTCCTAGCATAAAAATTTAAATTTTTTTTCCTCTCCGACTGAGCTTTATTTTGTTTGCTCAACTATGGCTTTGCATGGTTTGGAAAGATGTATATTAAAAACATCATGTACAACTGAATCCAAGATGAATAGAAAATAAAAGTGGGCAATAGGACAAAAAAAATAAAAATACACAATTAGTGTTTTAGCGCCTAAACGTCAATCTATATAGTGTTAAAAATATCGGTCACAGCTATAGGCCTACACAGTAAGCATACAAATGTAGGTGGTTGAGGGATGTCTGAGAAAGGGATTTCACTTTTGATACACCACTTGCTATTCCGTGTAAAGCTGCTGTGCTGCTCTTTACAAGACCCTCTCTCTGTTCCCATGGTGTATGCTCCTTAGTTTTCAAAAAGGGCTTGTTGCGTCCCTGGATTCAATTTCTCTTGCCCCCCACAACCCTTGTGCTGGAAGACACTGCTGGCTCAATATAGTGTACAGAAGAGAGTGTGGGAAGCTTGGTAGTGCCTGAAGTTCATGTTGCACACCAATAGTGTTGTAGCTGTGCCTCATTCCTGTTGAGCTTGCATCAGGAAATAATAGCATTAGTACGCCGAATTCCCACTAGGTTGTCAGCACTGATAGACCTCCTCATCGCAGCTTTAGATAAGTCTTTGTACTTATCTTCACACAGCCTGGAGATAGCCTATGTAAAAAAAAAAAAAAAAAACACTAGGTTACACCAGTTTAATAAGTATGTCTTTAAGGAAAAACAGTGAGAGAAGCAATAATAAAAACAAAAAATATTTTCCAACTTAAAAGTAGAACTAAAAAGGCAAAACTTTTTTTTGTTCTGGGATAGAGTGGAGGTGGATTAGAACCCCTTTCAGGTTTTTACTGCTGTCTGTTCCCCATTAGGGAGATTTACCCTCAGTTTGGCCCGTTTAATTTTTTCCCCTGCTGTAGCAAATTGGAGCATGCTCTGCTGGGGTTTTCTGCCTTCCTCTGGATCAACTGTGGGTATAGAATTGGGTATAGTGGATTGTATGATATTTTTTAATTTTATTTATTTTTATGGTTGAACTGGATGGACTGGTGTCTTTTTTTCAACCTGACTAACTATGTAATATCACTGAAAGTAAAAGTCACAAGTTTTGGGTTATCCCCAGAAAGGTAATAAATCTTACAATGGGGGCGTGACCTGGAACGGCATGGTGTGAGGAGCACAGGTCAGAAGCTCTGCTTGAGAACAATCCTTTTTCTATAATCCTGTGGCTTTCCTGCTTTTCTTCTACCTACTATGCACTACCCAGTTTCTCCCTCCAGTTGGCACATCATGTCTCTAAAGAAGGCAAAAGCAATCTCGAAGTTGGACCATTTCCGGCTCACTCCGGGGGATGATGGTGGCTCCACGCCTCCTACCAGTGATCCAGCTAGCATTGACACTGCGTAGGTTCAGGAGGCAATATCCAATTGTCAGAGCACCCCAGCGAGCAAAATAGAGGAGGCGAAGATCGATATCTTCCCTATTAGGCAAGATCTCCAGGAACTGAGAGTGGGTTACAGAGGCGGAGAACCGGCTTAGCCACCTGAAGGATGACCTGCCACCATTGCAGGTTACCACTGAGAGACTCAAACATCAACTGCATGCTGTGCAGCAAAAACAGGATGACGTGGAAAACAGGCTCTGGCACTGTAACCTCAGATTTGTGGGTCTGAAGGTGCAGAGGGATCCGATCCCCCCCACCTTTCTTGAGAGCTTGCCTATCACCACGTTTGGCAGGCCTGCATTCTCAGCGACATTCGTGGTGGAGCAGGCCCACCAATTGGCAGCCAGACCACCACCACAAGGTGTGCTCCCGCAAACCTTTAATCGCCAAGTTCCTTAACTAAAGGGACACCATCTTGCATCTTACCAAAAAGAATAAATCGTACAATGGGGACACTAGTTCTGGTGACCCCAATGAATTCCCTTAATTTTCAGAGATTTCCTCTCACTTCCTGTGGAAAAAAAACAAAAAAACAAACACATACAAAAATAATAAAACAAAACTAGATTTTACCTCTAGTTTCTGTGCCCTTTCCTTGCTGAGGGGTTCCAGAAGAAAACTAAGGTTGTTATCATCTGCAAGAGATCGCAGGTCAAAGTAGTATTTGGCATATACGCTGGCAGGGACATTAATGTTGAACTGCAGCAGCTCAAGGAAGTGCCTCTCCATTTCATTCCTGATATTAAAGACAATGTAAAATTAACAAAAAAATGCAAGTTGGAACAAAAATAAAAAAACACTCGACATACCCGTAAATTCTTTATCCTACAGTACAGGACACAGGAAGAGTATTCATACACCATGGAAAGTTCCCAAGTAATAAAATAGGAAGGGTGGACAACAAGGCAAACAGACATGTGCTAGCAGGCTCAATGAGGGTCATAAGACCCAATGTCAGACAGCTACTGTGAGGGCCCTGTGGCCAAAAGCTGCATCAGCAGAAGACTCAACTACCTGGTAAAACTTTGAACAGAATACCAGGTGGCGGCCTTACACAACTGGGCTACAGAGGCATGATGCTGAAACGCCCAGGAAACTACCAGTGATCTTTTGGAATAGGCATGTAAAAGCACAGAAGGAGATTTCTCCAAGAATGTTAGCTCTTGCAATTGCAAGGAAAGACATAAATAAGCCTGAACTGAGATCAGGTGATTATCAAGGCATCCGAGGTTGGACCAAAAGGATCCCTGTTCTGGCAACAGAGGTAGTTTGTTGTTGAAGCTGGAGGAGGTTAGGATGTCCACATTTGTTTCTTTCAGGTACTTATAGAGCGGCATCAATTTAAGCAGTGCTTTAAATATTTAAAATTTACATCAGTTCCTGCCCTCAAGGAACTTACAATTTAAAGGTCCCTAACTCACATTCATACATACCAGTGCCAATTTAGACAAACTAAGTAACCTCTCAACATGTCTTTGGAGTGTAGAAGGAAATCTGAGTATCGGGAGGAAACCCACTCAGAGAACATGAAAGTTCAATGCACCTAGTGTTGTGGTTGGGATTCAAACCAATGACCCTTGTGATGCCAAGTGGAAGTGCTAACCACTTAGCCACTGCCCACATCCAACAGCCCACATTTCTGGAATATCAGATTGAAGACAACTGGATGAAAAGCCCATTCTCCTCAATCCACGTGATGGTGGAGATAATCTGCCTTACAGTTGTCAACTCTTGGGAAGTGGACCACAGTTTCTGTCTAAGAGATGATCTGCTTGGCTTCCCTCAAGGCAGCCAGACTCCTGGTGCCCCCTTGATAGGATATGTAGGCCACTGTTTTAGCACTATCTGACTGCACTCTGATAGGGTGCCCCTTCAGAGGGGAAGGGGGAATCCAGAGGGGGCCAGTGCTACAGGACCAACCTGACAGCTCTGGGCTCAAAGATGTTGATTTTGAATTTTGGCTTCCCTCAATGGCCATTTTTCTTTGACTCTTAGGCTGGACTGGATTGCTTCAATCCATAAGAGACTTGTGTCTGCTGTGATTACTTTCCAGTGATAGGGAAAGAAGGGCTTCCCCACAGTTAGGTCTGGGGTGATGATCCACCAAAATAAAGAACTCCTTGTTTGGCTGGACAGGAGCATAGGCAAATCAAGAGAAATAGGCAGCTTTTTCCAGGTTTAAGATGTTGGAGAATTCTTACATGGAAATATGCGAAAGATACTGCCTCAAAAGGCAGCTACCATTAGGCCTAAAACGCTCATTGAGAATCTCAATGTGGGGTCTCTCTTGGATCTCAATTCATGCTCTTAGAGAAAGAACTTTTTTTCTGGGAGAAAGACTTTTGCTTGGGATGTGACCAGGCAAAGGAAAGTGAAGAGCAGATTTGTTGAAATCGACTACCCAGCTGAAGGCCTGGAGCATGTGATTTGTCATGTGGAAATTTTCTGATAGTTGGAAGGGAGAGGAGTCTGGAAAAATACCAGTTACACTTACCGGTAACGGATTTTCTAGGAAATCTTCCAGGACGGCACACCTGAGAGGATGACTGGTCTCACCTGGCAGGAAACACAATTAACAAAGTTTAAAAAGCCCCACCCCTCCCTCTGACCCTCAGTTATGACAAAGTAAACACCCACACCAGTGTCAGAGGGTACATTCTGTGAAGAATAAAACATCACCAACAGTTAAGGGTAGGGAAGTAGGCCTGCCGTCCTTGAAGATTTCCTAGAAAATCCGTTACCGGTAAGTGTAACTGGTATTTTTCTCCAGTCATCTTCCAGGACGGCACACCTGAGACGATGAGCAAGAAGTTAAGGCCTACCTTAGGCTGGGACCACCGCCTGTAGGACCTTCCTGCCAAAAGCCAAGTCCTGAGGGGACAACAGCTCCACTCTGTAATGCCTCAGGAAGGTATTATGGCTCGTCCATGTTGCTGCCTTGCAGATCTGATCTATGGAGGCACCTGCCCTTTCTGCCCAGGTCGCCAGAGATCTGATTGAATGAGCCTTAAGGTGGGATGTAACCGGTTTATCCGAGTGTTTATAGGCTAATGCTATTGCCTGTTTAATCCACCTGGCTATCGTAGGTTTTGAGGCCTGAAGACCCTTTCTTTGGCCACCAAAAGTAACTAGAAGATGATTTGATCTCCTAAACTCTCTTGCCCTTTCTAGATAGACTAAAAGACAACGTCTAACATCTAAAAAGGTGCAACCTTTCTTCCTCATCATTCTTAGGATTCTGGCAGAATAATGGAAGAATAATCTCTTGTGACCTGTGGAACCCAGAGGTCACTTTTGGTAAATAAAGAGGATCCTGTCTAAGGATTACCCTGTCCTCTAGGATCAACAAAAAAGGCTCTTTTATTGTCAGGGCCTGTAGGTCACCTACTCTTCTAGCTGTGGTAATGGCTAGAAGAAAGGCCATCTTAAGAGAAAGAAAATTAAATGAAATTTGATCCAACGGCTCAAATGGCCCTTTCGTTAGGGCGTCCAGAACCAGGGACAAATCCCACGGAGGGAACCCAACTGTCCTTACTGGGGTTAACCTTTCCCTAGCTAGCAAAAATCTCTTAACAAGAGGGTCTTGAGCTAACCTAGTGTCAAAGAACACTGACAGGGCTGCTACCTGGACCCTAAGGGTACTGACCGCTAACCCTTGGTCTACCCCTTCCTGGAGAAAATCCAAAACGGTTGGAATCGTTTGGATAGTCCTGTTTTGCTTGAGCCCATCTGGAGAAGACCTTCCAGACCTTTGCATAAATTTGTCTGGTAACCTTCTTCCTACTAAGGAGAAGAGTGTCAATTACCTTCTCCGAGCATCCCCTGTTCCTGAGGATCTCCCTTTCAAGAGCCAGGCCGTCAGGGACAGGAATCCCGGGTTGGGATGAAGCACTGGGCCCTGGCAGAGAACATCCCGCCTGATCGGGAGATGCAGCGGAGGCACAATTGACCACCTCCACATGGTGGGGAACCAGACCCGCTTGGGCCACCAGGGTGCAATCAGGATAAGGTCTCCATCCGACTGACAGCTTTTGAAGCACTCGTGGGATGAGTACCAGGGGAGGAAAGGCATATGCCAGACTGAAGTCCCAGTTCTGAGCGAGGGCGTCTACCCCCGAGGATCTCTGCTCTCTCGTGAGAGAGAAGAATCTCCGCACTTTTGCGTTCTTTTGACAAGCAAATAAATCTATCTCTGGTACTCCGAAATGACGACTTACCAGAGCGAAAACTTCTTCGTTCAGCTCCCATTCTCCCTGAAGAATGGGCTGTCTGCTGAGGAAGTCTGCTTGTATATTGAGGGATCCCTTTATGTGGACCGCAGAGATCGAGAGAATGTTCTTCTCTGCCTCTCCCAGGAAATCTTGGGTCAGTGCCCTTAAACTGACTGACCTTGTTTCCCCTTGACGGTTCAAATAGGATACCGCCACCCGGTTGTCCGAGAAAATTTGGACTTCCCTTCCTTGGATCAAGTCCCGGAAGACACATAATGCCTTCCGGACTGCCAGAAGCTCCCTGAAATTTGAGGAAGCTCTGCTCTGACTCTGATCCCAGGGACCTTGGGCGTAGCTGTCTCCTAAATGAGCCCCCCAACCCCAGGCACTTGCGTCTGTTGTAATGCCTATTGGGTCTAGCTGTGTCCACGTCCGACCTCCAGATTGGTGGCTCGATCCCGTCAACCTATCTAGGGAGCTTCTTACCTCCTCTACCAGAGGAACTTTCTCCTCCAGGGTTTCTCTTCTCCCGTCCCAAGAGGAGAGAAGGAAGCCCTGGAGGACGCGGGAGTGGAGCTGAGCCCAGGGAACCGCCGGGATGCAAGAGGCAATCAGGCCCAGCACCCTCATGATGTTTCTCAAAGATACCTCTGGGGCTTCGAGACACACTGTCACTGCGCCCCGAATTTTTCCGACCTTTTCGGGAGGAAGAAAAAAACTTTCTGGGCCACTGAGTCTAACTGGTACCCCAAGTACATCTTTGACTGTGAGGGATCCAGGGAGGACTTCTCCTGACTCACCATCCAACCTAGAGAATCCAGGGTCGACAAGACCAGCTCTCGATCCCTCAGGAGCTGGTCTCTGGATGGACTGTAGATCAACAGATCGTCGAGGTATGGTATCAGAGCTACCCCCTGAAGGTGTAGGAAAGATACCACCTCTGCCAGGACCTTGGTAAAGATCCTTGGACGGGCCGCAAGGCCGAAGGGGAGTGCCCTGAACTGCCAATGCTGCACCCCCTGTTCTGTCCGTACTGCGAAACGCAAGTACTTCTGATGATCCGGGGCAATGGGTACGTGCAGGTAAGCATCTTTGAGATCTAACGTGATCATGAAAACTCCCTTCTGGAGGTGTTTTCTGACCGTGTAGATGCTCTCCATTCTGAATCTCTTGTACAACAGGTAGTGGTTCAGTTTCCGTAGATTGATAATCAACCGAAACTTGCCCGATGGCTTCGGGACCACAAAAATGTGGGAATAAAAACCGAAAGCCCTCTGAGTCACTGGGACCGGGATAATTACTTCCTGTTCTGCGAGCATGCGAACACTGTCTAGCAAGCCCTTTGCTTTTAGAGAATCTTTGGGAAGGTAAGTAACCAAAAAATGTTGAGGTGGGAGTGACCGAAATTCCAGCTTGTAACCTAGTTTTATCAGGTCTAAAATATAAGGGCTCTCTGAGATCCTCTCCCACTGGGGAAGGAACCATGAGAGCCTTGCGCCCACTTTTATGCTGGTGTCATTTAGATTCTTTGCTGGACGGTCCGGACCCGGAAAAAAGGATTCCACCCTTTTCCTTGCCCTTTCCAATCCCCCATTTCTTCCTTTGTCCCCCCCTTGCCCTTGAACTGACCTTTTGCAGGGGGGCCACGAAAAAATGTCCTCCCCTTTTCCTTCTTGGGTTTGGTGGGAAATTTCTTACCTTTTTCTGTGGATCGGGAAAGGACCTGTTCCAGACCCGAACCAAAGAGTAGGGAGCCCTCAAAGGGAATACCACAGAGTCGGGACTTAGAAGTGAAGTCTCCGTCCCAAGTCTTAACCCAAAGGGCCCTCCTGGCTGAGTTCAGTAATGCCGCTGACTTAGCAGTCGTCCTTACTGTCTCTACTGCCGCATCCGCCAAAAAGGCGATAGCTCTCCCCACCACTTCCAGGGATTCTACTACCTCCCTGGACTCCTTTTTACGTGTGAGATGGTCCATCAGCTTGTTGAGCCATGCATCTGCGTTCCTGGCTACACAAGCTGAAGCCAATGCAGGGCTCATGGCCAATGCATTAGCTTCCAAAGCTCTACGCAACAGGATCTCAGATTTTTTATCCATCTGATCCTGGATGTTACCTGCGTCCTCAAAAGATAAGTCCAACCTTTTAGAAACCTGCGCCAAGGACGCATCTAGGCGTGGGACTTTGAAAATTTTTTCTTCCTCCTCCTCCTTAAAAGGACATCTCCGTTTCCAAGTTTTAAGTCTGAGGAGCTTACGCTCAGGTTCCTTC
This sequence comes from Lithobates sylvaticus, assembly GCA_028564925.1. Lineage (NCBI taxonomy): Eukaryota > Metazoa > Chordata > Amphibia > Anura > Ranidae > Lithobates > Lithobates sylvaticus. The sequence continues at coordinate 113,914,637 of CM053031.1, forward strand.
CATTCCCTTAAGATAATATCTTTTAGGGACTGGTGAACTGGGAAGGATCTGGCCTGTGGCTTACCCAAACCTCTATAGACCTTATCCTGAGCTGACACTTGGGCGGAAGGTAACTGAATGTCCGACGCATACACTGCCCTGAGAAAACCCTCCATATCCTCTGCTGAAAAGAAGTGTCCCCCCAGGTCTGGTCTCTACATGGCTATCCTGATCCGAGTCCTCCCCTTCCTGGGAACTCAGGTCAGAGCTACAAACCTCCTCCTCTGAATAGTATGGGGCAGGTTCCTGAGACCCTCCTGTAAAGGTAGATCTATCTTCCTGTGAGGGAGAGCTTTCCCTTACTGATCTGGCATCCCCCTGACGCTGATCAAGTGTGGCTTTAAAAGACTGAAGGGTAGCTAGCATCGCAACTTGTAGTGCCCTGCATTCCTTCGCAACCTGTGCTGTCTCTTTGCCTGCCAATTTGTAAATACATTTATAACAAAAAGGCTTGCTGTGGTCCTGTGGAAGTTTAGTACTACAAGACCCACAGCGTTTAGTTTTAGATGTGGCTTTCCCAGACCTACTGGCTCTCTCCTGAGCAGGGCATTCGGTCTCTGTAAGAAAGGGACACCCCATTAGCCAACATCACAATACACAAACAGTGTGGGGGACAGGGACAATAGGGCCACCCCAAATGTCTGCCCCCCCCCCTCGCTCCAGCCGAGTCACTCACCCCCTGTGGCGACCTCTGATGCTGTGAGCTCTGGTCCGCCTTCCATCCTCTGCCTCTGCACCGGTAGATGGATCTCTTGTGAAGGCTGTGGACCTCGGGCCCCCTCTCTCCAAACAGCCGCCTCGTGCTACTGACCGCCGCGCTCGCCGCCATTTTGTTGAAGCCCCGGCGCGCCGGACATGACGTCACACCGGCGCCCGGCGGCTTCCGGACATGCGCACTAGCGGCTACACACGCCGCTCTGCACAGCGGTCTATCCCTAAGGATGGCACGGCTCCCTAAGGAGAAGAAAACGTTCGGCCATTGGAGCCCAGCTTCCGGCCGACGTGGGGTGTATCAGCGCCCCCCCCCCCCTGACCATCCACCACTGTCAGGTAAGGGGGGAAAGGAAAAGAGGGAAGGTTAAGTGGCCCCTGGGGTTATGGACAACTCACCTGTCCTAGTGCCCCAGCCTCTCCCATTCAGAAATGCTTTTAGGGAGAGCAGAGGGAAACCCCTTAATGTAAAGGCATTTAAAAATGCTTGAACAGAGAACCCCACAGGCACCACTGACTGCTCTGGGTCTGTTCATTAAGGGGGCGACCATGGTCCCAGACCTGAGGTCTCTGAAAAAAAAAAAACAAACGGTTTCGCAGCCATCAGCGTGTGGGAAACACAATCAATAACTGAGGGTCAGAGGGAGGGGTGGGGCTTTTTAAACTTTGTTAATTGTGTTAATTGTGTTTTCCTGCCAGGTGAGACCAGTCATCCTCTCAGGTGTGCCGTCCTGGAAGATGACTGGAGAAAAAAAAAAAAAAGTCTTTCAGATCTCAAATTTTCTAACTGCAGAATTTTTGAAATTAACATCTGCAAAAGGAACAGCAAGATGTTCATTTAGGACAGAGAGAAGGATCAACTGAATAAATAGCCAACTTCTTTGCAAACTCTTTTCCACTGGATGGATTTTAGCAAAGATTTTGGGGGGGGAATGAAAACTTTTCAAGAGTGAGCCAACTGTCAGGCAGCAGACTATTTGTTCATGAGCAGGGAATGTTTTGTAAGTTTCTTTGTACCCAGTGGGGCATGGACAAGCTGCCATTGCTTCAGTGCGCATGTGCCAATAACATCTGCAAATACAGGGGATATCCAGGGTAGCTACAGTTAAGCCTCATTATAGGCTTACCTGTAGCAAAAAAAGTGTGTTGTAAGGGTTTACAACCACTGTCATACTAACAAACATGTTGTGTGAAGTTTTCTCTTCAACATGATGGCAATCTGTGGGGGGAGAGAAAAAAAAACACACACACACACACACAAACAAAAACACACACACACCTTCCTCCAATACTGTCTCAATATCCTCTTAATTTTGCAATCTCTAGGACTGGCATATTGAGATCCGACTTCGGTTGAGAAACAGGAGTCGAGACATAACCTATCTGGGCCCAAGACAAAAACTGCTGCGTTATATTGGGTATCTGAGGAAATGGGACAAAGATGCAAAGAATTCAGCTTTAGCCAAATGGGCCGCTTGTTGCCTGACTGAAACAGAGCAAAAATTGAATGCCAAGTCCGGTATTAGAGCAGATTCTTGCTCCGGTGCAAGGGAAGCATTGTCGCTGAGTGTTGTGCAGGCCTTCAGCAGAGCAAACGTTCACCTGCGATTTTGCATCAACTCCCTTGCACCTGGTCTCTGCCACAACTACATGAGTGCATTCCCCTGAGGGGTATTCACAGAATGAGGTATGGAGTGTAGGGTAAGTGTAAATGTAAGGAGTAAGTAAGCGGTAACCCAGGTGTGGCAAAAGTGCAAGAAGAAGCACACAATAACTTATAAGGGCTTTAGGCAGAAGTGACAGTAAAGTGTGTGACCAGTGATGTGATGTAACAACTGGTCATCCAGCTGAGACTGAGCAGGTGAATCTTAGTGCCAAGTTTGGACTGTATTCAAGGCGCAGTGGAAACTTTTGAAAACAGCTCCGTTTTCAGAGATAGAGGGTGGACCTGCCTTACCTATCCACGATGCTGGACTATAAAGTGCAGGCTTTCCCCCGTTACAGTGGGCATACCCCTGAAGGGGTCTTCAGGGAATGGGTTCCATAGCAGTGGACCACAACCCTGGACTTGTAGAGCACCCTGCGGCTGACTCAATGCATTGCATCAAGGTGAACACCCATGTTATGTCCACAATGCTGGAATGTAAATAAAGTCCAGGCTTCTCCCATTACGAGAGGCATACCTCTGAAGGGGTCTTCAGGGATTGGGTTCTGCAGCGATGAACCACAGACTTGGACTTGCATAGTACCCTGTGGCTGACTCAATGTGTTGCACAAAGTGCCATAGTGGGCGCCCATGCAGGATCCAGTGCTCAAAAGCACTATTACAAGCTATCCACATACGGCTCTTAAAGAGGATGGCCACCTTAAAAAAAATATTAAAAGTCAGCAGATACAAATACTGCAGCTGCTGACTTTTAATAAAAGGACACTTACCTGTTCCAGGTTCCAGCTATGTCGGCAGCAGATGATGAGCAATCGCTCGTCTCTCGGCTGCCCCCGCCGCCATCCTCTGTCAGGGAATCAGGAAGTGAAGCGTTGCGGCTTCACTGGCCGGTTCCCTACTGCGCATGCGCGAGCCGCGATGCGCGTCTTTACTGGTCCCCGGTGTGTCCTGGGAAGCCATCTAGCTAGTCCCGGAAGTGGGTGCAGATACCTGGATTATACAGGTATCTGCACCCCCCTCCCGCCTGAAAGGTGCCAATTGTGGCATCGGAGGGGGGGAGGAATCCGATGAGCGGAAGTTCCACTTTAGGGTAGAACTCCGCTTTAAGTATTTACTGCGGTTGTGCCAATCCGGATACGCAGCTTCTTTACTGGCATTAGAAGACTGTTTCATTGAAGAATCAGAAGATAAAAGAAAACGAATAAACTAGTTAAGCCAACAGTGAAGGTTATGGACCTTTTAAAGGAAAAAATCTTTGTGTGGGGGGAGGAATAAACCTGGGGGTAGGGTTGTATTAAAAAGGTGGCCAGGTAGTGTGTCTGCCAAAGCTTTGCCAGTGTCCAATCACCAAAAGTTACATGCCTATAGCCCATGATGTATGAATACTCTTATGTACGGTACGATTAAGACATGGAATTTTTGTACGCGCCATAAAATATTTCATGGGGCTCACTGAGGGACACAGGAATTCACACAGTTGAGGTTTAATGACATCTGCAGGAGCACCTGACATTTTCAAAAGGCAGAAAAATTGTAAGTCAGGCCCCCTTATAGCCCACCCTCTACCCAGCATGCCTCAGTTCTGTGGTAAAGCAGTACCAAGAGCATGAACAAAAACAGGGTTGTGACCTGTGCCCCTTAATGGACGCAAGAAAATAATTTTATGAAAAGTGCAAAAATTCTATTTCCTCTCATTCATTGAAGGACACAGGAATTCAAAAAGTTGGAATGTCCAAAAGCAGTTCAACTGAGAGGTGAGCAACACAGCCACAATCGCCAACAGGCACAAAAGAAACTAGCTGAAGGATTAAATACCTGAATCTAAATTAAGTGAGGCCAAGTTTCTTACCAGAAAGGGGAGGCAACAGGACCAGTGGAAGTGCACATATAATCAAACTGAAGCTCAAATCAGGGGAAAAAAAAAAAAATCACAAGGGGGTATAACACCACAGATCACAAAGGAACACCTAAGCAAACAGGCCCAGTTGGTCTAAAAGAAAGGCCTTAATCATGTCCCAAAGTACATAGAATAAGCACGCCATGTCAAACAAGATTGTCTGGTCAGACAGCTAACTTTGCCAAGCAAGATACTTACCAGGGGTGCCCCTAAACCAGGTATAAAAACAGTCACATAGGCATAAGACTCCTGAATAATAATAATGCGCTATGAGATTTAAGAACTGTTACTGCAAAGTCTGAAGGGATAGGGCGATTGAAAAGCCCCTCACAAGGGTGATCATAAAATGGGACAGAGGCACAAGCCCCAGGACTGGTGAGATGGGAACAATCAAGTTAAAATGAGACGGATAACGCATCCTCTGGAGCAAAGAAATCCTGCTGAAGACTAATACTGCTTATGCCTGACCTCAAGCCATCGGTCTAGAAATACCCCAGAACTCCTAGATCCAGTAAAGCATCAGCACCCATGGAGAAAGGAACAGGACTCACACAGCAAGAAAAGTTGCATGATTTAAGACAAAACAAGGACCTTTATCAAAAGGCTGTAGATCATATGAAGAGGGCCTAGCTTCCTATGGATAAACCATATAGATTTTTCCTGTTCTAGTCAGATAATCTGCAGCAATGAACCAAAGTGTTCTACCCACTGACAGCTGAGTGATATTCTAGGCCTTTCCCAGATAACATATACCTGTGGTGCAAGGTCACAGGCACACACACAAAGGTGTGGGCCTCCCTGTAGAGTGCAAATGAAATGAAGACTCACAGTATAACCAAGTACAGAAGCCAGGCTGGTGTCCAATGGAATCAAACGCAGGGGACCTGAAACCGTACAAGACAGAATCGCAGGCATTGAGTCCCTTGGGCAGATTTTTAATAGGATCCACAACACCTGCTCCCCAAAGGCGGATTCATGCATGTTCCACATAAGGGTCACCAGCAAAAAGCATGAGCCAAACATAAGCGGCATCAGGGTTGTGAGCAACGAGGTTGTGGATCAGGATAAAAAGGACAAAGGAGTTCACAACTGTTCTAGTAGACCAGAGAATTCCTCTGGAGAGGGAGAACTAGGGCAGTATGTTTAGAAAGAGTGGTGGCCAGATGGGACCCAAATCCAGATGCTGACAGAAATAGGAGCAGAGAGTTCAATGGTTACAGCAGCATGAAGGGACCAGGGCAGGTGCATTATTCTGTGTGGTAGCATAGGGAGGGAAAGAGGAGCGACTGAAGAGAGTACAACGACCTATGAGGTAATCCGGCTATTTCAATCCATGTATGGGCAGGCTGGTTGTACCCAAGTTGATACTGAGGACTTGTGTACAACCAGCTTGTCAAGTTTTCCCCAAATGATCAGTGCCACTGGCTATAGCCTGCATCACTGATCACTGTATCCTGAAGGCTCACCACTGTCGGAATACAATACCACAGAGGGAAGGATTCCCGATTCACCTTGAATGTGTGGATGGGGTATCGCATTTGCTCAACATACTAGTAAAGAAAAAAAAAAGAAAGAATCATGTATAGCCAACGAGCCCAAAAGTGTAGCTCTCTGCACCCAAATGCCTGGAGATTGCAAGAATTCACAAATAACCCCACCTATAGCCGTTTAATGCCAAAAGTAGTACTGGGAACCTTGAGGATTTATATTGCACTACACCTGTTCAAAAAGGTCTTTGCAGCTGCAAGAACTCTGAAAAGACTAGAGACAGCAGGCTGACCCTCCAAATACATATATATATAACCGCTCAGCACTACACGGTTTTAAAACATACTTTAGCGTGAGAAACACATTAATGTAAGCTTGCTACAGATAGCTGTACAAGAAATGAGTAGAAAAGTAGCAGCGCAAAAGCTTACACACATTTTAGCTGATTCTCCAAATGCATGATTCAAAACAACCCATTGGAATTCTGAGTTGGTGGGCAGGAGACTCCGTGTGCTTAGAGCTATTGTGGTCAGATTCCCGCGTTTCAGTAGAGGCTCCTGATAAAGCAGAGGATTACGCAAAGCAGTTGTCTGTTCCCTCAGAAGATAAAGAAGAGCCAGAACAGAAGAGCCAGAACAGAAGAGCCAGAACAGAAGAGCCAGAACAGAAGAGCCAGAACAGAAGAGCCAGAACAGAAGAGCCAGAACAGAAGAGCCAGAACAGAAGAGCCAGAACAGAAGAGCCAGAACAGAAGAGCCAGAACAGAAGAGCCAGAACAGAAGAGCCAGAACAGAAGAGCCAGAACAGAAGAGCCAGAACAGAAGAGCCAGAACAGAAGAGCCAGAACAGAAGAGCCGGCACTTCCTGTACAGTTACAAGCTGGGGTCACCTGTTGCAGCAGGATGTTGCCCACTGTGCGTCTGTACAGACCTCAGCACCCGCATTGCAGTACTTCATATTCCCATCGCACACGTTCCTGGATGTGCTCTCGGATCTGGGTGCTGTAGCAACAACCAGCTGGATACTGGTTCAAATCACAGTGAAGATATTTGCCAGCACACCATGGAACGACACAGATAGCGTCCAAAAAGGTGATTTATTGCATGATCACAACACAAGGATAGTGCAACGTTTCGGAGCCGCACAGGACCCCTTAGTCAGGCATGTGATGGACCCGCACCCGCATTGCAAAACTGAAACTAGGCCCAAAGTGGGAGGCAAGACGATTTCCAGGCAGTTGGTACTGGTGAGGGTCGGATGGCCTGAGGTGAACAAGTCAAAGAGTTCAACATGGTGCTTTTCAAAGCAGGAGCAGCAGCAGGATAGTGCTCTCTTTACAATTAATAAAGGGGGGGGGGGAGTGTACGTATGAGAGACAATACACACAGGGGTGATATTAATGTTCTGTCCCTCAGCGTTAACCCTTTTCTTGGTAAAACGGTCAGTAGTGGGGAATCTGAAAAGGCACCCAACAGTACTCACAAAAGAAAAAACTTCCTAGACAGGGTGACACCTGGGATTGTGCCACAGCTCTGGACTTGGAAAGTACGCCACAGCCAACACAATACACCCAGGTCAGGAAAGCACAAAAACGTAGAGCCCGGTGCCCAAAATGTCCCATTCCAGGCCAGCCCTACAACATCCAGTCAAGCAGGATCTGCGTACATACTGTGACCTCAAAGAATAACCAATGGTGTGCCACACAAAGTACCAGCATGGACTAATCTGGTGACTCCAGCATCCAAGCTCATAGTAAAGTGTCCAAAGTCAAAGAGAATGCTGTAGACTGAAGGCAGCCCAGTCCAGGTTTAAAGGAATGACTTCAGTCCGTCTCCAATATAAGGAGGTGTGGCCTGGGAGGAGACAGTCTAAAGCCATTCCCTTTACACCTGGACTGGCCTGCCTTTGGTGCGTGGCATTCTTTTGCTGATAACAGGATCCGCATATAGCCCCCAAAGGGTGAGTTGACGAAACGCAGAACCATATTGCTGTTTGAGCTGGTCTGTAAAAAAAAAAAAAAAAAAAAAAAAAAAAAAAAAAAAAAAAAAAAAAAAAAAAAAAAAGTGGAAAAATTTGGTAAGCTTTCTCTTAAAACAGAGCTGAAGAAAAAAGGCATCCATCCCTCTAAAACATCAGCAAAAATTGAAGAATGTTGGGTAGAGGAGGTGTTATACAGGGGCAGGTTATACAGGGGCAGGTTTACAAATTTTTCTATTTGCAAATGTCCAATCCTCCTTTAGCAGCAATATAACCGGAATGTACCCGAATTCCTGTGTCCCTCTGGATGAAAAAAATACACATTTAGGAAGGAAGGCTAGTCAAAAAGTGAAGTAAAGTTATTCAGAGTTTTCAATTGACCCGTTATGGCTACTCGAGTGGTAAATCTACAAGGAAGTTTACAACTAAATATAAAAAAAAAAGGTTTCAATTATGCTGACAACGACCAGTATTCTCATATCCTTAGCAAGATAACCCAGACTAAAAATGTTCAGATAAGGATATGCCATCTTTAAAAACACTTGTCAAGGAAAACTTTGCTTGCCACTAATGCACATATACACAGCAAATCATTATATTCGTATCCATATATTTGACATTTGTGCAGAGATAAATATGTAGGCCATTACTGCTGAACACTGGATCTTAATCACTTCAGCTGCAGAAGATATATCCCCACTTCATAACCAGGCCATTTTCTGTGATACGGCACTGCGTTACTTTAATTGACAATTGCGCGACACTGTACCAAAATAAAAAAAAATTCCCCAACAAATAAAGCTTTCTTTTGGTGTTATTTGATCACCTCTGCATTTTTTTTATCTTTTGTGCTATAACCAAAAAACGACGACAATTTAGAAAATGCTATAAAACATATCCAAACAAACAAAAAATAAAATCGAATTTCTTTATTAAATTTAGGCCACAAGGTCTTCTGCTACATATTTTTGCTAAAAAAAAAAAACAAAAAAAAAAAAAATACACCAATAAGCGTATATTGATTGGTCTGCGCAAAAGTTATAGCGTCTATAAAACTATGGGATATATTTATAGATTTTTTTTTTTTTTTTACTAGCAATAGCGGCGATCAGCAACTTATAGCGGGACGGATATTGCGGCGGAAAAAAAACACTGATAGTAATACAGTGATTAGTGCAAAAAGTATGCACTAGCACTGTACGAATGACATGGACTGTGAAGGGGTCAACACCAGGGGCGATCAAAGGGTTAACTGTGTGCCTAGCTAGTGTTTTAATGTAGTGTGGGAGGCGCTTTTACTGGGGAAAGGCATGGATCAATGACCCTGCTCTGCAATGACCCAAGCCTTCCTTACTTTCAGAATGGCAATCTGCAGACATTGAGTCTGGGGGAACTGACGATTGGCTCCCGCTGTGTAGAATCACAGTGGGAGCGAACTGCCGGTGGTGCACACTCAAGCCCGCTACTTGGAAATGCAGGATCGCGTATACATACAAGCAGTAAATCAGCTATAGGGCGGTCGACAAGTGGTTAAAGAGGCGCTTCAATCAACATAGACTATTTTTCTTGCTGCTAGCATTTGTAAATGGATAGGAATGCAGATCATATTCACAACTTTTATTTTTTATTATTATACATCTCTTTAGTAAACTTCCCGATTTCAATGCCTAGGCAAATGTCATACATCCAAGGAGTCTTGGGGGGGGGGGTTTACAACTAAGCACACCATCCTGCCTGCATGAATCTAAGGGCTGATGGATTCCAGGAAGTAAATGCTACATGAATCTGCCCTTACTGAAGATGGCCATGGCCAGAAACGCTAGGGGGTGTTTTTCAAAGTAATTTCTCAGCAAAATAAAGCATGGAGACAGAAGTGGGAGTTTGCTTTGAATAATAAAAATTAATTAAATAGCACTTTTGGTTTGTGATGCTTAGATACAATGTAGTTCTGATTTAAATCTTAGTTTTCTGACAACTCTGCTTACCTAATGACACCCATACAAAAATGATGCAAAGTGCCAATTCCTTTCAGTGACCCAGAAAGAATTAAACGTCGAGACAGCTATGCAAGTAGCCTTTCAAATAGGACGCAAGTGGCATATTTCTCTCAGGCTGCCAGAACTTGCAATGACCAAGCCTAAATCTTTTCTCATCCCTCATTCTTAGCCAATTTACCCTGTAAAAGGAAAGGTGTCTATAAATACCTATTCTGAAGCTGCTCTGGTTAGGTCACATGATCGGGCCCCAGATTTATTGGAGAGGGACAGCCAACAGCTGCCCATAGTAAGCCTATGGGTGACAACATCGCACAGGCTCTGCAGCCGTTGTCGCGGCCTCTCCTCTACACTGAACCCGATGCTGGGATCCGATCATATAACCGGACCATCCTCAGCATAGGAGTATAGACATCTTTTTATCACGGCTACAGGTTGGCTCTTCTGCATGAATCACCATAGCTGCATAGCGGCTTGTGCAGGCATAGTTGTGGGAGGGGGCCGCGTGTACGTGCTGCTGCACACTGGAGTGTGCCCGTGGGTCGAGCGGACTCGCTGTCTGCCAGCGACCCGCGATCGCCTATTACAGAGGCAGAAAGGGGAACTGCCTTTGTAAACAAGGCAATTCCCCGTTCTGACAGAGGAATGTCAGAAATCTACTGTTCCCAGTGATCAGGAACAGTGATCTTTGTCATGTCCCTGGCAGCCCATCCCCCCCCCCCTACAGTTAGAACACACAGAGGGAACAAAGATAACCCCTTGATTACCCCTTAGGGTTAACTCCTTCACTGCCAGTGTCATTTTTACATTGATCAGTTCATTACTACATTGATCAGTGCTATAAAAATGTCACTGGTCCCCAAAAGTGTCATTTGGGGTCAGATTTGTCCACCGCAATGCCGCAGTCCAGCTAAAAATAGAAGATCACCGCCATTACCAGTAAAACAACTTGCGCAAACCAATCAATATAGGCCTATTGAGATCTTTTTTTTCACTAAAAATATGTAGAATATATATCGGCCTAAACTGATGAATAAATGTGTTTTATATTTTTTTGAGGGATATTCTAGCAAAAAAAAAAAAAAAATAATAATTTTCTTCAAAATTGGCGCAATTGTTTATAGCGCAAGGAAAAAATATATATATATAATATATATAATATATATATATATATATATATATATATATATATATATATATATATATATATATATATATATATATATATATATATATATATATATATATGCAGAGGTGATCAAATACCACCAAAAGAAAGTTCTATTTGTGGCGAAAAATTGGACATCAAATTTTGTTTGGGTACAGCGTCGCACGACTGCACAATTGACAGTTTAAGCGATGCAGTGCCGTATCGCAAAAAAAAAAATGGCCTGGTCATTAATGGGGCAAATTCTTCTGGCCCTTAAGTGGTTAAAGAAATCATACACAATGATCTGTTGCTTTATGCATTGTGTTTTACTGTCACATGTTTGCGCCCATAAACAAAACTGTCAGACCATCAAATGGCTGGTGTCATAACGAATCACGTTTACAGCATTATGGCAGTTGAAGATAAAACAGAGGCTAAGATGGCAGCTTCCTTGGCTGAAAACAATAGGAGGGTTTCGTTTGAATGTAAAAAGGAGGAGAAGCTGATGAAAAGCCATGCAGTGCCTTCATTATGGATTTCGCAACAGAAAAGTCTTGTGTACAGAAATAGATATTCCCCTACTTAATAATTCAGCTTGAAATATCCATAGGTTCCTGAAATGGAGTAATCGACCCTTTTAAAGGATAGCAATAGATCTACCACATAATTTAGCAGGGGAGTTAGGGAAAGGGAAATTTGGTAGCTTTGTAGACCATGGTGTTATTTTGCATCACTCACATACTTTAACTACTGACATGTAGATATTACCACCCAAATTTTATGCAGTGAACAGCAATATCAATTTTAGCAATTCTTCTATTAGTAATTCATTAATGTGCAGTTGTAGACGTAGCATCATTTGTTATTCATAATGAACACAAAAGATGGGGTACTATTCTGTGGGGCTATTGTCTAGTAACACAAATTAAACATGGGGTCATTCTACTGAGGACCAATAAAAGGCAAAAAAATAAAAAATAAATGACAACAGGTGTGTAATTGATGCAGCCAAGATTGCCAGTGGCCGTGGCTGTTTACTGAGCCTAATATCTGACAAGTTTTGATTCTTTTATGCCTGTGAGGGGGCAGGGGAATTCCTTGTTCCATAGTGCCATTTATTTATTTATTATGTGATGAGTTCATATTGCCTGAAGAGCCCTTTTTCACCAAGATAATAGCTGCAGCTCTGTGCCGATCCATTTGTTGCCTTGGTGATGTGCCCACTTCTTTTGTTGATACGTCTGTACTTTAGTAATAATAAAAAAGAGCCCTTTCCTGTTATCAATCCCGTGATAATGTTGCAGAGTTCATCAGAGCTAATAAACAGCAAGTACCATTCCTTTCATCTGCTCTAGTGTAGTGTGTCTGCAAGGGAGTTAAAGGAGAATAGTACAACTGCAATCCTGGAGTCCATGCGTCAATGGTAGATTTAGAAATGACTGGGGAAATAGCTTGAGTTTATTTTGTTATCTAAGCTCTATTTTAATATTATTATACATTTATAAAAGTAAGTGGTCTTACATCTGAAGTAAATATTTTGTGATCAGGTCAATTATGTCACTTTTTTAGTGCTGGCATCAAATTGAGCACACATCTGTCAGTTTTCAATATGGTAGCAAGTCATCTTGTTTTAAAGCAAAACTGTTGTATTAAAAAGGCAAAGACAATCAGCTTTTGTAAAAAATAAGGTAACTTTGTAATTGATGGCAGCAACACATTTCAATATGGTTGGGACAGGGCCATGTTTACAATGCTGTAGCATCCCCTGTTTTAAATCACACACTGCAAAATGTCTGGGAACTGAGGAAACCAGTTGCTGGAATTCTGGGAGAGGAAGGTTGTCCCATTCTTTCATAATATAAAATTCTAACTGCTCAACAGCTCTGGTTCTTTCTTTTTCTTAAATCCATCTTATTGTTGGTCTCTATAACCACAGGCTACTGCTTTGTGTTATTTTATAACATGTTATTCGTACGATCTGATTGGCAGGTCTCAAGATGATTTCTACATTCAGAGTATCCAGGTAAACCAACGTTTTTTTCCATTGATAGATTGGTTATCTTAGTTTACTGCTTTGTTTACCTTCTCCTAGGGCTGAAGAATATTGGATTCTTCGCTTGCCTATTTTTAATAGTGATGATTGTAACACAAACTTTATAACTTTTCATCAGTTTACACCCACTGGTCCATAGGAGTGAATGAACCGTCCGATGAGGCCAACCAGAAAAACTGACAGACCTGATCTAACCCTGTATGTTAAAAAAGGGACCAAGTCTGTTTTTCAAAAAAAGATCTCTTGCAGATGTAGTAGTTACAGGGATGAGAAAACACATTTACCACTGAAAGGGTTACTTACAATGGTCAGCTTTTGTTTATGCAAAACCCTTCTCTCTAAAGCAGGGGTAGGCAACCTTGACTCTCCAGCTGTTTTCAAACAAAGTCCCATGAGACATTGCAAAGCCCTCACAATCAGAGGCATGACTCCTAGAGGCAGAGGCAAGATGGGATTTGACTACAGCTGGAGTGCAGAGGTTGCCTACTCCTGCTAAAGGAAAGAAAAAAAAAGTGGTTTGCTGTAACTGATTCTAGAGGATGAGCTGGAGCTTCAATTTGTTAACATATCTAAATCTGCTAGTACTTCTAACAATACCCCCAGACTGAGAATGTTGCTGTCCAAAGCTGCCCCTGTGCTCATTTATCCAAAGTGGAGGCACTCTGATACAGGTGGTTTGTTAGTTACGAGAGCCCCAGGTGAAAAGAGGGTAAAAAAAAAAAAAAAAAAAAAAAAAAAAAAAAAAAAAAAAAGCCTAAATAAAAAAAACGGATGCAGACATCACATCTAAAGTATCGCTAGTTGTAATGCATTACATTTTTGGTTTTGGGTTTAGAGCGTTTGTTAACCCAACAAAAAAAAAAGAAATATGCTGCTCCTATCCCTTCAATGTGAAAGCTGCAGCTTGGTGCTTTTGCTTTTTTCCTTAAGTCTCCGAATCTCTTATAATACCCGTTTGATCCTGCCAGCTCCTGCCTTCCCCCATCAGAACAGACCACAATTATCATGGTTGCTGAGCCAAGATATCATGGTCTAAATGAGTGTCTGCGTCATCTGCAGGTCTCCACTCTCAGCTCCCTCTGCCTGTCAACATGTAGTCTGAAGTGAGAAAGGACGATCTCCTCGCCATTGGTGGCCAAAGGGAGGAAGATAAGAGATTCCTCTGACATATCTTGCATAGGTCAGAAGGAATCTGTGTCCCTCCTACTCAGGAGGGACACAGACTATGTCCCTCCTGAGACCATGGGAGTCTATGCCCAGAAGTGGGAGCAAATACCTGTCTTAGACAGGTATCTGCACCCCCCCTCCCCCCTGAAAGGTTCCAAATGTGACACTGGAGGGGGGGGAAGGGTTCCGAAAAGCAGGAGGTTCAATTTTTGTGTGAACCTCCGCTTTAAAGTGGTTCTAAAGCCTCATACTGCAGCTCCCCCCAAAACCGGCATTGGCTCCCTCTGCCGTCAATACAATTCTGTGACACGGGAGTGGAGCCGAGTCCTGCTGTGTCAATGGACATAGCGGCGGGGCTAAGATGCAAGCACCAGTGGGGGACCCCAGAAGAAGATTGAGGCTGCTCCATATAAAACCATTGCACAGAGCAGGCAAGTATAGCACGTCTGTGTAATATATTATATATATATATATATATATATATATATATATATATATATATATATACACACACACACACATACATACATACATACATACATGCATATATGTACATAGAGATATAGCGATATACTTTAATGTTACTTTAAGGATTAATTTATTAAATCTTCAGGGAAAAAAATAAATAAATCTTTTTAGCCAAAACATTTATCACTGAGAGCATCCTTGACATTTAGTTTGTAAACGATACTGGACTTTCTATTAAGAGTCCATAACTGTTTGAATTTCAAACATAAGAAAATATTTAAAAAAATAACCTCTACATTCAGTTACTTTAATTTACTCAGCAAGTAAAAAAAAAATTAAAAAAAAACAAACTTATTTTAGCAGTCAGAAGATCAAAATTAAATGTATAGCCAACTCACATGTCTTCTACAGTAATATCCTTTAGTATCTGGCAGTAGTCCACATTCCACACGGCCTGATCATCCCAAACTTTAGAAGACAGCAAGATCGCACCCAGTACAATTCTCTTCCAGTTGCTGGGGCATATATCAATTTCAGCATATGTCAAAAGTCTTTCCAAGTAAACCTAAGTGAGAAAAAAGAAAAAAAAAAAAAATGGATGCGATTTTGTGTCAGTAAAAGCTACATAAAATTTGTTTCCTCGAACATCTTTCCAACAGCTAAAAACAAGTACAGGATTTTGCATTAGAATAAATGTAAATTATTAGGTAGTGCAAACCTGAAAACACATTTTAAAATGAATGCAATAGAGACCTCTAGTGGCCAAATTGAAATAACACTTCATGGGAGTTTAGAAGAATACAAACATGCTGCCTCACATTTTAAAAATGCTGGCAAGCTTATTTTCATTTTTTTTTTAATGAATTCGGGAAGGCCCAGAAAAAGTAAGTGGGTACTTTTGCTGTCCCTGTTTCAAATTATAGATTTTTTATTTAAATGAAAACGATGACTGAAAAAAAGATGCACACAAAAGAGAAAAAACAAAACAAAAACAAAATAAACTTTGCATCATAACAAAATATTAAACTTCCAATCAGAGAAGCGCCTAGGCAAATTGGAAGTCATTTCTAATTTGTTAGGACACCAGGTTTTTTTTTTTCCCTCAACATATTAAAATATAAGAAGTAAAATCTAAATCTAAACTTGTGTGCCAAAAGTGGTCTTCATGAAAGAATTGCGGCCAAAAGGCCATATCTCTGATGTGTAAAAAAGGCTAAGTGACTCAAATATGCACAAAAACACAAGAAGTGGGGTACAGAAAAATGTCAGCAGGTCCTCCGGATTGAGGAGTAAAAATTTGAAATATTTGGTTGTAGTAGGAGGCAGTTTGTTTACCGAAGGGCTGGAGTGCAGTACAATACTGAGTGTCGGCAGGGAACAGTGAAGCATGGTAGAGGTTCCTTTCAAGTTTGGGGCTGCATTGGTGTGCTCAATGCTGAAAAATACTTATCCATCATGCTATACTATCAGGGAGGAGTGCGATTGGCTCCAAATTTATTCTGCAGCAGGACAAAGACCCCAAACATATAGCCAGTCATTAAAGAACTAGCTTCAGCATAAAGAAACAAGGAGTCCTGGAAGTGATAGTTTGCCCCCCCCCCCCCCCCAGAGCCCTGACCTCACCATCAAGTCGGTCTGGGATTACATAAAGAGACAGAAGGATCTGAGGCAGCCTAAAACCACAGATGATCTGTGGTTACCGTATTTATCGGCGTATAACACGCACCCCAAGTTTAGGGAGGGAAGTTTAAAGGAAGAAAACCTAAAATTTAAATACCCATTAATGCAGCCTTACACTGCCCCCCCCTGCAGCCTTACACTGCCCCCCCCCCCCCCCTGCAGCCTTCCCCAAATTGCAGAATGGTTTATTTTAAAATTTACCGCCGCCGCCACCGAGATCTTCGGCTCCTCCCGCCGCCACCGAGATCTTCGGCTCCTCCCGCACAGTACACTGGGCTCGTAAATGTCGACGGGGCACCAGACAGTGGGGGATTGGCGTATAACACGCACCCACGATTTTCCCCTGATTTTAAGGGGAAAAAAGTGCGTGTTATACGCCGATAAATACGGTATTTCTCCAAGATGTTTGGAACAACCTACCTTCCAAGTTCTTTTAAAAACATTGTGCAAGTGTACCTAGCAGAACTGATGCTGTTTTGAAGGCAAACAGTGGCGACACTAAATATTGATTTGATTTAGACTTCTCTTCTGTTCATTTATTTTCCATTTTGTCAAATGATAAAAATAAACTTAACACTTCTATCCCTGAAAGCATTCTTAACCACTTCAGCCCCGGACCATTTGGCAGCCAAAGGACCAGAGGTCTTTTTTCAATTTCGCACTGCACTACTTTAACTGGTAATTGCGCGGTCATGCAATTTTGTAACCAAACGAAATTTGCGTCCTTTTCTTCCCACAAATAGAGCTTTCTTTTGATGGTATTTGATTGCCTCTGTGATTTTTATTTTTTGCGATATAAACGGAAAAAGAGCGAAAATTTTGAAAAAAAAAGAGATTTTCTACTTTTTGTTATAAAAAAAATCTAATAAACTCAATTTTAGTCAAACATTTGGGCCAAAATGTATTCAGCCACATGTCTTTAGTAAAAAAAATGCCAATAAGCGTATATTTATTGGTTTGCGCAAAAGTTATAGCGTCTACAAACTAGAGTACATTTTCTGGAATTTACACCGCTTTTAATTTATGACTGCCTATTTCATTTCTTGAGGTGCTAAAATGGCAGAGAAGTACAAAACCCCCCCAAATGACCCCATTTTGGAAAGTAGACACCCCAAGCTATTTGCTGAGAGGCATGTTGAGCCCATTGAATATTTTTTTTTTTTTAGTCCCAAGTGATTGAATAAAGACAAAAATAAAAAAGATTTTTTTTTTTTTCAAAAAGTTGTCACTAAATGATATATTGCTCACACATGCCATAGTTATATGTGGAATTGCACCCCAAAATACATTTTGCTGCTTCTCCTGAGTATGGGGATACCACATGTGTGGGACTTTTTGGGAGCCTAGCCGCGTACGGGGCCCCGAAACCCAAGCACCGCCTTCAGGATTTCTAAGGGTGCAAATTTTTGATTTCACTCCTCACTACCTATCACCGTTTCGAAGGCCATAAAATGCCAAAATAGCACAAAACCCCCCCAAATGACCCCATTTTGGAAAGTAGACACCCCAAGCTATTTGTTGAGAGGCATGGTGAGTATTTTACAGCTCTCATTTGTTTTTGAAAATGAAGAAAGTAAAGAAAAAAAAAATTTTTTTTCTTTTTTTCAATTTTCAAAACTTTGTGACAAAAAGCGAGATCTGCAAAATACTCACCATACCTCTCAGCAAATAGCTTGGGGTGTCTACTTTCCAAAATGGGGTCATTTTGGGGGGTTTTATGCCATCTGGGCATTCCATGGCCTCCGAAACTGTGATTGGCAGTGAGAAGTGAAATAAAAAAATTACACCCTTAGAAAGCCTGAAGGCGGTGATTGGTTTTTGGGGTTCCGTACGCAGCTAGGCTCCCAAAAAGTCCCACACATGTGGTATCCCCGTACTCAGGAGAAGCAACAGAATGTATTTTGGGGTGTATTTCCACATATGCCCATGACATGTTTGAGCAATATATCATTTAGTGACAACTTTTTGTAAAAAAAATATATATATATTTTTTTTTTTTCATTATTCAATCTCTTGGGACAAAAAAAAAAATATTTAATGGGCTCAACATTGCTCTCATCAAATAGCTTGGGGTGTCTACTTTCCAAAATGGGGTCATTTGGGGGGGGTTTGAACTGTCCTGGCATTTTATGCACAACATTTAGAAGCCTATGTCACACGTCACCCACTCTTCTAACCACTTGTAGACAAAGCCCTTTCTAACACTTTTTGTTTACATGAAAACATATTTTTTTTTTGCAAGAAAATTACGTTGAACCCCCAAACACTATATATAATGTTAAAGCAAAGGCCCTACAGATTAAAATGGTGGGTGTTGCATTTTTTTTTTTCTACACAGTATTTGCGCAGCGATTTTTCAAACGCATTTTTTGTGGAAAAAATACACTTTTTTTTATTTTAATGCACTAAAACACACTATATTGCTCAAATTTTTGATGAAATAAAAAATATGATCTTAGGCCGAGTACATGGATACCAAACACGACATGCTTTAAAATTGCGCACAAACACGCAGTGGCGACAAACTACATACATTTTTAAAAGCCTTTAAAAGCCTTTACATGATACCACATTAGATTCACGGAGGAGGTCTACTGCTAAAATTACTGCCCTCGATCTGACCTTCGCGGTGATACCTCACATGCATGGTGCAATTGCTGTTTACATATGACGCCAGACCAACGCTTGTGTACGCCTTTGCGCAAGAGAAGGGGGGGCAGGGGTGCTTTTTTTTTTTTTTTTTTGTTTTTTTTTTTATTTATTTAGCTTTTTTATTTTATTTTTAAACTGTTCCTTCCATTTTTTTTCTTTGTTATGATTTTTATTGTTATCTCAGGGAATGTAAATATCCCCTATGATAGCAATAGGCAGTGACAGGTACTCTTTTTTTGAAAAAATTGGGGTCTATTAGACCCTAGATCTTTCCTCTGCCCTCAAAGCATCTGACCACACCAAGATTGGTGTGATAAAATGCTTTCCCAATTTCCCAATGGCGCGGTTTATATCCGGGAGGGGGGACATTCCCTCCCACTGCTTGTAAAAGCAGTCTAGAGGCTAATTACCCGCTAGAATTGCTTTTACATGAAAGCCGATCACTGGCTGAAAAGAATGATACCAAGATGATACCTAAACCTGCAGGCATCATTCTGGTATAACCATTCAAAGTCCAGCAACATACTGGACATATATTGTAATCTTTTTTTTTTCATGCAGCCTCTTGGCTGAACGAAAAAAAGAGATTGATTGGTGGGTATGCCCACCATTAGAATACCTCCGTTCATCCACCCACTTCTAATGATGGGCATACATGCACCATTTATATATGCCGATGCATGGGGGCATCCTCCCGCAAAAGTTATGCCGTGTACACACGGTCGGAATTTCGACCGTATGTACGTGGCATTAGGAGCCAATCGCTCCTCCCCCCCCCCTGCTGCCCCCATGCTTCGGCATATATGCTCTTTTTTTTTAACTGTGGTGGTGAAATCACCTCCTACAGCGTTGGAGTCGCGGCTTTATGTATCGTGGGAGCAAACGCTGTTGCTGTCAAGATAAATAAATCCGCGTTGCAACTGAATGGCGCACCTGAAAACAAAAAAATGCTTAACACTAAAACACAGTAAACAAAATTACATACCTGAAAAGCAAGCATGATAAAACATGATAAAACATAATAAAACATTGCAGAATAGAATGGAGTAAAAAAAGAGCAACAATAGAGAGAGAATAGAGTGAGAGAGAGAACAATAAAACGACAACTATTTTTTTTTTTTTTTTTTTTTGAGATTCACAGGTAAAAAAGCTCCTGACTGAAGCGACTGAATCAAAACGCTACCACAAAAAAAATGTTAGCGATCGCAGGGATCAGGCCTGACTCTGCGAACGCTGCAGTTATGTGTGCTTAGTGTTTTGTAAGTGACAGTGATCGATCGATACTGCACTTGGGTGGGCTGGGCTGGGCGGAGGGGGAAAACGCAGGTGCTAGCAGGTATCTGGGCTGATCCCGCTAACAATGCGTTTTTTTTTTGGAACCCTAAACTGCTGGGACGCTAGTATAGATCTGATCAGATCAGATATTGATCTGTTCAGATACTGTACCACTAAGGGAGGTGTATGCTTTGCGCGTGGGTGTTTGCGGTACTGGCACTAACCTGGGGCGACGCAGACCTTATTTGACCCTAAAACCTAATTGATATCACCCGCCGGGCGATCAGGGGGTTAAACCGTTATTGGGTAATAAATGGCGGGTGCCCTGACAGTATAAAAAATAAAGCTAACTAACCAGCGTCACCCGTAACAGTAATACAAAAAAAAACTGGTTACCTAGCGACACTAATGCAGCGATCAGAAAAACGATCGCTTAGTGACACTGGCAAAAGGGGGTGAAAGGGTTAACTAGGGGCAATCAGGGGGTTAAAACCTTTATTAGGTAATATATGGGGGTACCTGACGCTATATAAAAACCTGACGGGGAACCTAAATAACGAAATAACTAACTGGCTAACCAGCATCACCAGTGACAGTTATACAGTGATCACTGGTGAAAGGGTTAACTCTAGGGGCAATCAGGGGGTTAAAACCTTTATTTAGGTTGTAATATGGGGGTACCTGACCTATAAACCCATTTATGAACCTATATAAACATGGCGGTTACCTAAAAAAAAAAAATGGTTACCTAGCGACAGCAGTGACACTAATACAGCGATCAGAAAAACGATCGCTTAGTGACACTGGCAAAAGGGGGTGAAAGGGTTACCTGGGGGGCAATCAAGGGGTTAAACCTTTATTAGGGGGGGGGTAGGGGGCTACCTTGGACCTAAAACTAACTGCACTGACAGTTATTACAGTCACACTGACACTAAATGCAGTGATCAGTAAAAAAATGATCACTGCAATTAGTGACACTGTGACTGGGGGGGGAGGGGGTGATCTGGGGGGTGATCTGGGGGTGACAGGGGGGTGTTTTGTGTGCCTATGTGTACTGGTGTCAGTGTACTGTTGGTGCACTAACCTTTAGACGTTCACAGCTCGGCGTTCCGGTCACATAGACCGGCGCACCGAGCGTGACATCACTTCCTCTGCCTGTGTTTTGATTGACACAGACAGAGGAAGCATCTGATTCGCCAGGAGCGATCGCGAGGGGGTGGCCAGAAACCACTGGCCGTCCCCTCATCCCGGATCGCTCCTGAAGCGATCCCGACCGTCCCCGCCGGCCGGGGGGGGGTCCGATCGGACCCCCCACCCGCCGGAAGAATGGCACGTACAGGTACGTGGTTCTGCCTGTACGTGCCATTCTGCCGACGTATATATACAGGGGGCGGTCGGCAAGTGGTTAATTTACAGAATTTTTGACACAGTGTAAAATATTGGAATAAAGGATTTGACGCTATACATGTTCATAAAAAAACTTTGCACAAAGAAAATACAGTGCATCAAACCTAAATGCACACACTAATTAAATAAATTGTCATAATAGCAAGCAAAAAGTCCATAAATGATCAAGAGCTAAAACTTCTAGTTCTTCCACCATGAGTGCTCAGTATGAAGATGGCCACTCACCAGAGATGCTTGACCTTTTTATTACAGAACACCAGATTGGTTCCGCTTATAGCATAAATCCACTCCAATGGCCACTCCTGATGGAACTAGGATGTAAAAAATTACTCCACAGGAGACACGGCTAAAAGTCTCAGTGTAGTAATTTTTAATAAAGTAAAATAAAAACGGCAGCAATAATAGCAGTTACACTCACATGTTGAAGTGCCTGGCACTAGGTGTAATCAGCATGTGTGAGTCAGCTAATCCCCTGGGGATGGCGCGTGTTCCACGTCTCGCTATGGATGGCAAAGCCTGGTATGGGGTATCAAGTTAGGACCCGGAAGTAACAGATCCTCTGTCAGCGGTGGTTGGCAAGAACGATTCTTCGTGAATCCATGCCGATAAGTGCTAATGATACAGTTGTCATTATTAAAATCTTGTATATAGTCTTATCCCCTCCATGAGCTCGCATACTATTGATGTTAGGCTAACTGGTCTGTTAATCCTCAGGGATGTATTTTGGGCCCTTTTTTAATATTGGTGCTACATTGGCTTTACTCCAATCCGCTGGTACCATTCCAGTCAGTAAAAATTAGAAACAATGGTCTGGCAATTAATTGGCTGAGTTCCCCAAGTACCCTTGGGTGCAAGCCATCCAGTCCCAGTGATTTATTAATGTTAAGTTTCCCAAGTCTAATTCCAAGTGTGTGTGTGTGTGTGTGTGTGTGTGTGTGTGTGTGTGTGTGTGTGTGTGTGTGTGTGTGTGTTCTTCTGTGTGTGTGTGTGTGTGTGTGTGTGTGTGTGTGTGTGTCCGTCCTCTCCCTCTGATCATCTCTCAGAGCTCTCCTCACAGCTATGCAGTGAAATTTCAGCTTTCTGCCCTGTTTTTTCTGAACGCTCAAACTTCAGTCATGTGAAAGAACCTGCAGCCTGTGGTTTCTGATGGAAGCTCCATTTTTTTTTTTTTGGACTTTCCTTAAATTCATATAGGCTGGTATTGACAACATTGACTGGTATTGCCTCTGGTATCACCAATGTGATTTGGGAAAGACCACAAGAGAAAAACAAAAAAAAAAAAAACAAGCCCAGACAGACTAGCTACAGATCATGTTGAAATTTATGCCAAATATTCACCAGCTGTAAAACTGGTCTGATGTCAGATTTGAAGTCACATTTTTATCTTTTGCAAAGGTTCTCTTATTGTTGGCTGTTACAAACATAGGAAGTTAAAAACACTTACTAAAGTGACTATTGCACACTCAGCTGTGAGCTGGGCTGCACTGAACAGAGTTCGTACGAATCGGTAAATGTGCTTATGATCCGGGTCGTGTTTACAGTATTCATCTGTTACTTCTTCACGCTGAAAATAAAAAAATAGAAGTCAAAACTATCTATGCATCATGGCAAGCAGAGTGTAGAAAAAAAAAATGGATTATTAGTAAACTCAAGGGACTTAAATATTTGTGCTGTAAACATTCCTTGTGAAATTAATAGGTGATGACAGGTACTCTTTATGGAGGGATCGGGGGTCTATGGCTGCATTCACACCTGATCGCTTTGTCGCCTGAAGCTACAAAACACTAGAGGGGAAAAAAATACATTATTTTCTATGGAGATGGTTCACATCTCCACTCCAAAACGTCTGAAGCCGAACGCCTGAAGCTCAAACAAGTTCTGGACCCTTTTTTGTCGCTCGAATCAGGCAGATTTGGGCGTTTTTATTCTTTTTACATGGGTGACTTTTTGCTCTGCACAAAATCGCGGTAAAAATGCCGCAAAAAACAATGCAATTCGCACAATTTTCTGCCTGAAACCGCTACGCTCAGGTGTGAATGCAGCCTAAAAGACCCCAAAGCCCTCCTTTGAATTCTGTGATTCTGAATACTGTCACACAAAAAAAGGGAGTAGATTTATTTTATCTTATTTTTTTTATAAATGTCTGTTGGATAATGCACTAGGCCAGTGCGCCCTCAGTTTTCCATTTTCTACAATATTAAAGTGTAGCGGAAGGCAAAAGTTTTTTTTCCCCCAAGAATCTGGTAGCCTATCCACGAAAAAAAAAACTATCAGTACAAATATTTCTCAACAAGGCAGAAAGGGGCTGCCACTTTTCACTGTGGTACAATATCTGTTATGAGTTCTGTACAGTGCCCATGGAATTCAGTACAGGCTGTTCAGCCCAGTGATATTTACCATCAGTGTAGTTGTAGGTACAGGGTGTAATAACCCCTATTTGTTTCTTTTTTGCCATCTGTATCCCATTAGGGAGAACTCCCTTCACTTCCTGTTGCATAGCCAAAAACAAGTGAGAGGAAATCCCTCTAAAATTAGGATATCACAGTGTGTCACCAAGGTCACCAGAACTAGTGTCCCCAATGGAATATTTTCCCTCTTGGTGTTCTGATGTCCACTCAAAAATTCAGATTTTTTTTTTTTTTTTTTTATTTACTTTCACTGCTCCATTGAGGAGACTTTCCTTAACTTTCGGGCCCATAGGAAGTGAGGGCATGGGGGAGGGGTCTGCTCTGTGACAAGATTATTATGAGATGCTGGACATCAAATGAAAGGTCATATTAGTAGTAGGGTTGCATCGATAGCACTTTAAGACAGTACAAGTGGCGATACATACATGACATTAAAAAAGGTATCGGTACACACACACACCCCTTTTTGGGGGGGGGGTGTCG
Source organism: Lithobates sylvaticus (assembly GCA_028564925.1). Taxonomy (NCBI): domain Eukaryota; kingdom Metazoa; phylum Chordata; class Amphibia; order Anura; family Ranidae; genus Lithobates; species Lithobates sylvaticus. The sequence continues at coordinate 113,939,152 of CM053031.1, forward strand.
TGTTTTATTAAATTTTTTACAATTTTACCTTTTAAATATTTATTCAAAATTGTATTATGATTTTTTTTTTTCTTTATCAGCCCTTTTGGGGGGGGGGGGGGGGAGGGTTTGGTGAGTTATCAGCAGTCTAAACAGACCCCTGACATCTCCCCTTTGAGACAGGGAAAGGGACTTAAGGACACAGATTCCCCAGTCTCTTTCTCTGCAGCCTCAGCTGCACTGAAAATGAATGGAGAGAAGACAGAGGCTAAATGATAAATATACTGGCTCCTTCCTCTGCTCTCCATCCTGACAGATTCACAAGGCACAACACAACTCACGCATGTGCAATAGGGAACAGGCTGTGAAGCCACAGGGCTTCACTTCCTGTTTTCCTTACTAGAGATGCCGATGCCTGCCCCCGAAGCAGATTGAATAATCGGTGAGGACATCACGGGATCCCTGAACAGGGAAGTGTCCTTTTATTGAAAGTGAGCAGCTACAGACTTAATTTTTTTGAAGGAGCCTGGAGCTCCTCTTTAAATGAATTGTATTAAGTATTTTTGAATTAAACTGCACCCAATGTTTGCAAAAAACTTTCAGGAAGTAAAAAGAAGAAAAAAAAAATAAATAAAAAAACACACAACAAACAGCCAAAGCAGCAAGAACTTACTGTTAAAGGATGTAGTTTTTCATTAAATATATCCAAAGATCGATCAGAATCCCTGAAAAATAATAATATGCTAAGCTTAACATATACAAAAATACGAATGTAAAAGAAAAAAAAAAAAGTATGTGTGAATCAACAATGCCTTACAAGATAATTAAAAACATAAATAACTGAATAAATGCACATTGGTCACAAATTAGCACATTTTTTACTTGTTAGAGTAGTTTATTTGTATACATTATCGGTTTACATGAGCACACCAGGGACCATCCTGTGCCCTGGTAAAAAGTTAAAAGGACAAGTTCACATTTGTAAAAAATAAAAAATGCACATAACTTTAAATGTAAAAAAAAAAAAATGTGCATTTGTTATTTTTTTACTATGGAGCCTGCAAAGAATTGCAGATTACAGGTGCAATGTCAGGCTCCTGCAGACACTCCTGACAGCTGTCTGCCTGTACCTTCATATGGGCAGACAGGTAGCTGCAGAAAGTGTCAGTGAACTACGAGGGCGCCGACGAGCCTTCCAGGTAGTTAATTGACGCTGCTGGATTAGCAACATGTTATGACATGTGTGACATGTATGACATGTATGACATGACATGTGTGTGTTATGAAAGGTGTGACATGTTACTGTGAACTTAGCCTTTGATATGCATTATGATGGGAGAAGTTCAGATGGGAACTTGTGCTCTCCCAGTGAAAGGGACACAAATACTAGGTGCACAGACTGACAATTCAGCTGCTGTAAGAGTTTGCTTCAAGCACTTTCATGGGAAAATGGCTCAGAGAATCTTACCTATGTAACATTATTGGTGAACCTTTTTTTTTCCAACTTAGAAATACTGTCATATTTTTGCTCAGTAATGACATCTTTGATAAATGCTAAAAGACAGGTCAGCTAAAATTTAGTACACAGGCTGGCAAATGTGAATAATGATAGGAACCTACCATATAGACACAACAGGCTCTGTATACTTTGGTGCATGCCTTAGCTGTCTGCTATACTGTACAGCAAGCAATGTGATGGCTGCTAGTGGCGCCCCCTTCCATGCATTTTAGCTGCCCGTTCTGCTGATTCAGTGGCTTTAACATATTCATTTAGGGTACTTTCACACTGGAGCGGTGGGGGCGCTGGTGGTAAAGCGGCGCTATATTTAGCGCCGCTTTAGCGGCGCATTGCGGCCGTTCGCGGGGTGGTTTTACCCCTCGCGAGCGGCCGAAAAAGGGTCAATACCGCCCGCAAACCGCCGCTGCAGCAGCGTTTTGCGGGCGGGTTCGATGTGCTGCCCCATTGTTTCCAATGGGAACGGGCGCTATAGGAGCGGTAAATATACCGCTCCTATAGCGAGCCAAAGCTGCGGCTTGCAGGACATTTTCCAGCGTCCTGCAAGCGCACCGCTTCAGTGTGAAAGCCCTCGGGCTTTCACACTGAAGACACAGCAACAGCTGTTTCGGGTCGGTTTGCAGGCGCTATTATTAGCGCAATAGCGCCTGCAAACCGCCCCAGTGTGAAAGGGGCCTTACAGCCAAGAACAAGTATATAGATTTGGGGTCTTGATTGTACATGCCTGTTCTTAAAATATTGAAGGTTGACACAATCTGGTAGCATATCCACGAAAAAAAATAATCAGTACAAATATTTCTCAACAAGGCAGAAAGGGGCTGACACTTTTCACTGTGGTACAATATCTGTTATGGGTTCTGTACAGTGCCCATGCAATTAAGTACAGGCTGTTCTGCCCAATGATATTTACTATCAGTGTAGTTGTAGGTATAGGGTGCAATTGGGCATACTGCAGCTTAGGCACAGAGTAAAGCATTTGAGGCAATGTTCTTTTTAAAAGGGGAGACTTTAGTGGTTCTGTAATATTTTTCACAGTTTTCAAAACACAATAATTTGTATTGCCTTAAATCACTGTGCATTTATTGTTTATTTTACAAACAATACATGACAAAAAGGATGCCTTAAGCACTGTGGGTTATCTAAAGAGACAGCACAGAATAAGCCAACTTCCTTGGATCAAAGTTTGTTTTAGTATTTACATTCAAAAACAGAACTGTCTCATGGGGAATAAGTCACACCATTGACTTATAGACCTGTGACTGTAAATATTAACCACCTTAAACCAAGGATATGAAGGAAAAAGTAAAACTCGGCCCCCTAGCTGGATAAAAGGCCACATATTATTTATACACTTATTTTGTTTTTTAGATTTGTTAAAACTGTTAGCAATAGGTGATAAAATCTGAAGAAACAGAAGTGTTGAGTGCCTATGTTATTCTTTGAAGTGCATGAACCGTGTTCAGCATAGCACAAACCAGTACTGAAAGTAATTGAAATGTCATACCTGTTCTTTATATGGTAATATATTGCTAATGTAACACTGCAAAAGAAGAAGAAAAAAATAAAAATGTATATAAAAACAAGTGCCATATTAAAAGGGACATATAAAAGCATAGGATTACCAGAATAAAATACATTAAGACGGCGTTAAAAAAACAAAAACAAAGAACAAACAGTCCTGCTAAGTTTAGTATACAGTATATTAAAACTGAGCTCAGGGATTTTCAAAAATCCCTCCATTAATACCCCATTAATACTAAACAGTTATTACATTTGTGAAATTTCTTACCGTTTAAGAGATTTGTAATTGAATTTTCAGGAAGTCAGCTTTGTGATTCAAAAAAATGCATCATCTTTACTGGCAGATAGAAGGTGTTTGAACAGTGACTGCATCATATCCTCCAACGGTAATCAGCCTACATTTCCCATGAATTCTTGGGATGGGAGTGAATGTGGGAGGTACACTAGGCTTGTACATGTAAACTTGCCCACTTCAACATAAATCACACCCCTCATTCTGCAGCCACCAAGCCATACATAACACACGGTATGATAGGTTACAGCCTTATAAATGCAAAGCATTTTAATACAAATGCAAACCAGTGCGATGTGTCAAGGCCCGCCAGAGCCAAATGCCAGAGACCACTAGTGCAGAGCGGGGATTATTAGAAATCACTTGTATGACACATCAGGGATCTCCTGCAGTGTCAGGTATAGTATACGAGAACACCATGTGCGGATGTCCCGCCTCCCGGTATTGTGATTGACAGCGCACTGTGCCAATACCGGAGGGAGGCAGAGTTCAGCGATCAGTGTTCTGATATACTATACCTGACACAGCGGGAGATCCCTGCTGTATCATACAACTGATTTCTAATAACCCCCGCACTGCAAAGCGATAGCGGGTGGGCGGATTGCTGGCAGGGAGGAGGGAGGAGAGAGAAGGACACAGACTCAATAGGCAGCACAAACCGGGGGCTGCAAGACCCCTTCCGCCCACAACATGTCTGCTTCCTTCCTGCTCGTTTTCAGAGGACTACAAGGGGGTGTGGCAGACCGCTGGCTGAGCTTAGGAGAGGGATAGCATCCAGCGGTCTTACAAACAGGATGTCAGCAAGTTCAGCAGCCTATTGCAGAGGAACTACAGAGCTCGGAAGAACATGGATGGCAAAGTTGGTGAAGGAAGGAGATCAGCAACAAGGACATGGAAAAAAAATTTGGCCGGAGTTCTGCTTTAAGTATGAATGTAATTTTAATAGAGAAAGGTTAAAATCGACCCTCGAATTACCATCCACCCAGGAGGAGTTTTTTCAGTTTGTGTGGTCACAAGGTCAGGCAGTTAAGGAAATGTTGGCCAGTGGACATGCAGACAGAATGTATAATGCAAAAGAGGTTAATATCTTTCCACACCATCCAAAGCTGAAAAGGGGATTTTTGACTTTGTAAAATCCTTTTCTTGGATGTACAGGACACAGACTTGTAGACATTGGGTTATATTCAGCCACCTTCTGGTGCTTGAACACTATCACACAGAACTTTAGAACAACCCATATAAGCCCTCCTACCCCCAGCAAACCAAAATGTAATACAGGCAATAAGGGGGTAAAGGGCCAGGACAGGAGGGGGGTCCTATATTGTATATACACTTTCAAGAAAAAAATTTGATAAAAAAAAAAAAAAAAAGTAAAAATACCATTACTCATGCAGTACACGACATAAGTTCCTGTAATCAGAAAATGGACTGTCCTAAGCAATACAACTGAGGAGTGAAAAAACAAAAAACAGGCCCACAAAAGAAACAAGGGAACCTGAACTCAAAAAGCAGCCTGAAACATCTTATGACCAAAGCTGGGGTCAGTAGTGTCTGAACATCCACCAGGTGTGAGCCGAAGACAATGCTAGGTGTCGACAAGCGCCAGAAGCATTAAGACCTATGCAAGAGAGACAAAAAAATAGAAAGGAACACTGTTTCAGCCATTGTATGTTATTATTTAAAAGAGTAGTAATAACCAAGTCAGAAAGTCCCCACTCCCATAGGTAAACAAGCCATCAGAACCACCAATTGTGAAGCAGAATAGTAGACCAGCGCTTAAAGTGGTTGTAAACCCTTACAACACACTTTCACCTACAGGTAAGCCTAGATTAAGGCTTACCTGTAGGTGCTGTAAATATCCCCTAAACATACATGGTTTAGGAGATATTTACAATTCCCTGTACGCGGATTGCTTCTGCCAAATACATTGGCCATTGCGCACATTAGAAGGGTCACGGCGTGCCGTTTTCATTAAAAGACATGCCGTGACTGGCGGACCCCCGCACGGGAGTGACATGGCATCACTCCGGCCAGTCACAGAGCCGGAGTCCGCGACCCCGGAAGGAAGATGGACGCTTCCAGCCGGAAAGGAAAAAAAATAAATAAAAATCGGGGACATCGCAGGCTCCTGTGTCAGGTAAGGGACACATAATGGGCCAATATGCAATGCATAGTAGCCCATTATGCTTTGCCTTTGCAGGGAAACAAAGGAAGAAAACCCATCAGGGTTTACTTCCTCTTTAACACAATAGGTTAGGCAGAGCCCACAGTCTTCCAGGAGTCAGATGTCCAAGTGCCTTATGGGCCAGTTTGGTGCCACTCGGAACACTGTAGCAAGCTTCAGCTCAATTCCACAAAGCAGGCAAGGAAGAACTTGTACTGAGTTTATTCCCACAGGGTCACCAATGTGTCCACAGTAAAGGCTTAAGGATCCCTGGTCCTGCCCATGAACCTGTTAACGTTGTTTTTGAAGTGGGATACCAGAAGATAAGATTCACGTCCAGCGTCCCTCAACATCGACAAAATGTCCCAAAACACTGTGGAGGGAAAAGCCCCAGGATCCAGACACAGACCACAAAAGTCCACCTGCCACTTGTTCCTGGAATGTGACGGCAGATAAAAAGGCAGAATTCTGACAGAACTGTAAAATTACCCACAAATTAAGAAGCTGAATTTTAAGCGCCTGCAACTTGTTGGCAGAGGGCCTGGGTAGAGTGTTCCTTCCAAGAGGAGATCGTCCAGATACCCTACTATGAATTTACAGAGACTGCAGCAGTGCAAGAACAGGGGCCACTACCCTGGTAAAGACCCAGGGGGTCATGGAAAGGCAAAAGTAAAGATCCACAAATCGGAAATGCTGCGGGCAGTTCCTGCAAAGCGCAGAGACCCCTGAAGCAGAAAAAATATGGGGACATGTAAATATGCATCCTGGATGTCTACTGATGCCAAGAAATCCCCTTGAAGTGATGCAGTTACATTCCTTGTCACGAAGATTCCTTTCTAGGCACTTCTTGCAGATAGCCTCGGCAGGTCAGCACCGCAGCCACAAAATCTCACATTTGGACTGTCATAGGAACCAGTTGAGAATTATATACCAGTGGCAGCAAGTGGTAATTTTTTTTTTTTGGGGGGGGGGGGGGGGCGCAAACGGTACCAACTCCATCTATGCAGCACTTCTCCCGGGCTCTCGGCAGCTCTCCTGACGGCCCTGGCCTCTGTTTAAATACTCCTCCTTGGTGGCCAATCGGAAATCTTCTCTTTTCGGCCAATCAGAAAACAGGTCTCACCCCCGCTTCCGATTGGCTGGACTGAGGATCAGTGTTACAACAGCAAATATATAATTAATGTAACACCTAGGTGGGCTCATGGCACAATGCTCTACGCCACATGCCCACATATTTTGAAGCCTATGGCTCTAATCAGGTGCTTCAAAAAAAAACACCCCTGCCGCTGTAATTCAGACACGCGGTGCCCCCGAAAGGGCCCGGATGCCTTTATAGGGGGATGGCAGCATTAGTCATATAGAGGGTGGCGCAGAGGGAAGGGGCAGCGCCCAGGCACCCCTAATAGACAGGCCGCCACTGGAGTATACCAAACCTACATAACAGCATAAGGCCACTGGGATGAGTCCAAACTTTGAGGACCAGAGGACAATCAGAGGGTAATGTGCCATACATTGCCTGCAAGGGTCTGACAAATTGCCAAAGAGACTACTCTGTCTCATAGCTGAGACTAAAAAAAAATAAAAAAAATAAATAAAAGTATAGGAGGAATTGAGGAGGCCCTTCCAATCTTTTGTACACAAGGTACTTGAAAGCCTAAAATGTTCTTAAACAGAACAGTCAGGGATTTGCCAAGGCAAGAAACAGCTGGATCCACCACCGAAACATAGCACTTTGTGATAAGATTCTTCAACAGGGCATGGCTGAGCAAAATACTTTGGCGGGACATAAGTAATGCACGATTATGAAACTGCTTATCAAAAAAGATTATGACCCCCTGCATTTACCAGGAATACAAGGAGGAATCTATGAGTCTTGGAAACTAGAAGTTAATTTTGCTTGTAGTGTTTGTTATAGGTTTAATTATATGTGAGTGCAATACTTGATATAGTGTAAAATTGCAAGTTCTATTTTAGTAATAAGTGCTTCTCTTCTTTTACCATCTCATACTGGTTAATAAGAGGTGGTTGGAAGAGTTGGTGCAATCACTCGGGAGGTGGGGAGCTCGTCTCCGTGGTGTGGCTGGTCTCGTTTACAGGGAATACAGGGAGGAATCTATAGGTCATCAATGAAGTGTTTGATACAACAACCTTTTATAACCACTCTTCACAGGGGGTCATGATCCTTCGGTAATCACACACATGTGGAGTGCTGTTATTTCACTGCTGGAACAGGATACCATTGATTATCACACTGACACTTTTGGACTTGTTTGGTTATTCACTTGCACATGCTACTATCTTTAATAATGATTTAGCACAACACTGTTGAATTTCTTACAAACCGATCAGCAACAACATTATGACCACCCTCCCAGTTTTGAATATGGCCCCCTTTTGCTAAAACAGCCCTGACCCAGTGAGGCATGGACACCAAAGTAACATCCACATGAATGGCAGGACCCAAGGTTTCCCAGCAGAACACTGCCTCTGCCGACTTGCCTTCTTATACTGCATTCTGGTGCCATCTCTTACCGAGGTAAGTGGCGCACACCCACCCGGCAATTCACATGATGTAAAAGAAAAATGTGATTAATCAGACCAGGCCACCTTCTTCCATAACTCCATAGTCCAGTTTTGATGTTCATGTGACTGTTGTAGAAGCTTTTGGCTGTGGACACGGGTCACCATGGGCTTCACAGCTCCATACACAAACTGCAATGCCCATTTTTTTGTCCTGCTTTCATATTAACTTCATGGACAACATTCACTTGCTGCCTAATATATCCCACCAATTTTCAGATGCCATTGTAACAAGATATTACCTGTCAGTGGTCATGTTATGGCTGATCTGTGTATATATTGTGCATACCTGTTATCAGGGTAATGCATTTGGCAGCTTATTAGTTGTTTGGGGTCCTAAGTGCAGATTTTATCTCTTCTACAGATTGCAACTTTAGTATGTACCAAAACCACAATGGCTTTCATAATGGCAAAATGAGCCCCCCCCCCCCCCCCCCCCCCCCCCCCCCCCCGCCAGGAGTCATCGTCCTACACCTATGATTCCAGTTCCCTCATTATCCAATAGCAAATAGCGGTCCAAAAGATTCACAAGGGGCCACCAGCTGTGGGCACCCATTCCCTTTGTATCTAGCAGTTTCTATACAGTTTATACCTTCCCTATCAGCTCTACAAAAGGAAGCTGAAAATTATAGGGGTCGACCAATACCGATTTTTCAGCTGGCACTTAAGGCCGATAGCAGATATAAGGTGCTGATATTCTGTAGATTTAATGTCCCCTTCCACTGCTTGTAATAACAGCCGAGAGGCTGCTGAGCCACGTTGGTTGTTATTACAAGAAAGCTGACCGTCCGCTCTAAAGAACGGTACCGGGGTGATGCCTGCAGCTGGGGCTCAGCACCAGGCTTGCCTGCCCGTCGTTGTGGGGAGATCCTTCCAAACAGGAGACATTTACTTACTGCTTCAGCCACTTCTGAAGGGCACGTTTTTCAGTGACAAGGCTCCAACAGACAGGTTGACCAGATCTCTAGAACTGTATAGCACCCTGTAGTGAACTGAACCTCACTGTGCAAAGGGTGAGCATCAAATGCGGAGTCCAGTGCTTGCAACATTACAAGCTAGCCCGGCCTCTCCATTTGGCTGGGTCTGAGAACGATCCCTGAAGATACTACCGAGTGGCACTTATTCACAAGCTGAACAAGGTAGCCGCTCAGTGGTTTAGGTGCAGCTAGGAAGGGGGAAGATCTCTTCAGGTAAAATATGGAAGCAAAACCAGAAGCCATCTCCCTGTAGAGAAGTCTTTCTTCACCAAAGTACACTAGTAAAAAAACTGGGGATTGCCGAGGGTAAAAAGGATTATAGGAGATGTTTTCCCAGAGTTCTGTTTGGCAGTATCCAATAACCTGAAGGTGGCTAAAAATAACTGTCTAAAATTAAATGAGCTGGTGTCCTGTACAAAAAACATGTTTGGCTGGTTTCATATTATACAGAAATCTAAATTTAGGTTTTATCACATTAGATCTACTTCAATTTTAATAAAGTCTCTGTTCAGAGGCGGAATGCACAGATTGAATGATTTGCCATTCACCACTGAGGCTCCATGATTCTTCATGACACAATTCTTAGGCACTAGAAACATGTTTGCTAAGAAAAGAAAGCAACTGTGAAGGAATTTCTGCTACTATAACAAAAAACATTTTAGGCAAAATGGTTTACTTTAAAAAGATTAATACTCCTTCCCCATCTCCTTCACATTAAAACTGCTGGCAACCAAAATTAAGTATTTGCATTATAAAAGCACATATTATTGGCAAATGATATTTATGACCTAAAGAGACCCTGTCACCAATGAGTGGAGAGGGACCACAGTGTGCAGATACAATTATCTGACACTTCTGAAACAGCTGGACGCAGAAAATCCTTTCAGTGGCTTTATGGTAGAAGTGAAGTTGGTCTATTAAAATAATTGCCGCCCCCCCTGGCAAGTTTTACATCTGTGTAAAAACTAAAACTGTACAACTGCTGCACCGCTGCTTTGTAGATTTTCAGACTTGAAATTAAATATTGCTTCAACTGTAAAATTAAAGTGGTATTTAACCCCCCCCCCCCCCCCCAAAAAAAAGTTTATATTGCAGCTTACCAGTTTTTAGGTGTCTTGGTTCCATTAGTTTTCTTTTTTTAATCTTTGTCCATATATTTTCACCTGGTGACCCAGCAAGTGTTATTTTTCAACTTACTTTGCAGACCAAGCTGTCCAGACAAAGTAGCATGTGTGAGGGTTGAGAAAAGCAATTCAACACTGACAAGGGGTGCTTTCAATGGTCAGGTTTTATACATGTAAAACTTTTATCCCAAAAAGGAAAAAAAAAAAACTGATTGCTGTAACTGCTTATAAAGTGTTAGCTGGAGTGCAGCTTTAAAGCGGTATTAGACCCAAAACAAAACCAAAAATGTCAAAATACAGATATGAATGAATGAATGATTTGTATAGCGCTGCAAATGCGAACTGAATCGCCTCAAGGCGTTGATACCGCTCAAGAAAAAAAAAAGGAGATGAAAAAATGTCAGTAATTCAATTAAAAAAAGAGAGTGATCTATTTTAAGCACTTCTTTCTTTTAATTTTGATGATTATGGCTTGCAGCTAGTGAAAACCCAAAATTCCGTATCTCAGAAAATTAGATTACATAAGACCATTAAAAAAAAAAAAAAAAAAAAAAAAAGTTTAACAACTTCAGCCCCGGAAGATTTTAACCCTTCCCGACCAGAGCACTTTTTACAATTTGGAACTGCGTAGTTTTAACTGACAATTGCGCGGTCGTGCGATGCTGTACCCAAACTAAATTTGTATCTTTTTTTACCCACAAATGGAGCTTTCTTTTGCGCTAAAAACAAAAAAATTGTACTTTCTACTATAATAAACTATCCCCCCCCCCCCCCCAAAAAAATTGATAGATTATATATATATATATATATATATATATATATATATATATATATATATATATATATATATATATATATATATATATATAAAATATATATATATATATATATATATATATATATATATATAAATAAATATAAATATAAATATAAAACACAAATGTCTTCCTCAATTTAGGCCGATTTTTTTTCTCCAAAAATATGTAGAATACATAAGTGTATATTGATTGGTTTGCACAAAAGTTTAGCGTCTAAAAATTGGGGATAGATTTATGGAATTATTATAATTTTCTTTATTAGTAATGGCAGCTATCTGCGATTTTTAATCAGGACTGCGAAATTGCGGTGGACAGATCAGACACTTGACACTATTTGGTGACCATTGACATTTATACAGCGATCAGAGCTAAAAAAAATACCCACTGATTACTGTATAAATGTCACTGGCAGGGAAAGGGTTAAACACTAGGGGCGATCAAGGAGGTTAAGTGTGTTCCCTCAGCGTGTTCTAACCGTAAGGGGGATGGGTTACCACTGACATGACAGATCCATGTTCCCGATGACAGGGAACAGAAGATCTGTCATGTTACTAGGCAGAACAGGGAAATACCTCGTTTACATAGGCAGTTCCCTGTTCTGCCTCTCCTTGCCGTGATCGCGGGCTGGCGGCAGACAGAGCCCGCCAAACCCTCGGGCGCGGTATTGCCCGCTATCCCGTTACTTTGCGCAGGTGTGCCATTCTGCCGACATATATCGGCGTGAGCTGGTTGGCAAGCGATTAATACAGAAATGTTGGATTACTGAAAAGTAATACTTAGTCAGGACTCATTTTGCATGAATTACTGCATCAATGCGGGGTGGCATGGAGGCAAACAGCTTGTGGCACTGCTGAGGTTTGATGGAAGCCCAGGTTGCTTTGATAGCGGCCTTCAGCTCATCTGCATTGTTAGGTCTGGTTTCTCATCTTCCTCCCAACAATACTCCACAGATTCTCTATGGGGTTTACGCCATGTGAGTTTGGTGTGGGCAGGTGCCAAGTAACGCTGCAAAATGAAATCAGCATATCCATAAAGCCGGTCAGCAGAGGGAAGCATGATTAGCTGATTGGAGTGTGACACAATGAGTCTACAATATTTGTGACGGACCTAGCCGGGACACGGGCTGTTGGAGGGGACTGAGTGCGAGCCTGTTGCCTTACGATTATGGGCCCTGGCATTTGGGGGAACAGTGCTCTTTGAGCTGCAAGCCTGGGACCCCTGAACTGGTGATACTTGGATTCAGGTCCATGCTGGCCCCCCAATACACATAGAATCTGTATGTGTATTTGGCATATTAGCAAGAGACGCTAATGTCATGACTCATGAACTCCAGCCACCTGTGTTATGTAATTGAGTATAGTCTGGCTTGTAGAAGTGTTTCACCTATTGTGTGTGCTAATTAACCCTGCACTTGAATGAAGGAGCCCAGTGTTGATTAAGATAATTAGCTCATGCTAATTAGGTTAGGCTTGAGTCATCTGTCAACTGTATATAAGTGTGACATGTCAAATAAAGATTCATTCCTGATGTACCCTACACTGGTGTTGTCTGGTGACTGTGTAAGCTAAGGGGGTCTTGGATTGTGTGGTACCGGACAGAGGAAGCAGGTACGGCGGACATCTTGGGTACGAGGTCCGTCACAATTGGCTGGCAGCGGTGGGATCGTGCTTCCTTGTCGTGAACACATCCAAACCATCACCTGGATCCAAGGCCCGGATAGCAGAGGTACAGATACGTCATCATGGAAGAGGAATTCGGAAGGAGGTTGCGAGAGATGCGGATACAACACAGAGGATCAGTATCGGTGCAGGTCCTGCTGGGATGGTATGATTCTGTTCGCCTACAACTCTGGAAAGAAGCGCTAGCCTGTGAGCAGCGACACCAGGGAAAAGTTCTCCCCTCCATCCGTGTAAGGTACTGGTCGCAGTATGAAGTACGAATGTTGTTATTGGGGGAAAAACCGAAGCAGGAGTGGACAGCGGAGTTAAGCAGGCTGATCCGGGCAGAAATGCGTTTGGACGAGAGCTACAGAGCCCTCCGGTGGTATGTAGCCCAAGTGTGCCCGTGGACAGCGGATGACAGGCCCACGGAAGGCTTTGATTATAATGGCATACCAGTATGAATATGCTGTGAATACATGGAATAGTGAAACACAAATGAATATAATCAAACAATCACCACATAAGTGAAAATACAATCTGTGTGTGAGATGACAACTAGAGGTTGTCCAAAAAAAATTTGTGTAAAATAAACATTCGGCAAAGAAAAAATGTTTATGAAATTGTTCCTGTGAAAGAAAAAAAGAGTTCAACTCGGAGTGAATGCCAGGTTTGTTCAATCAATCTCCAAAAGAGAAAATAGTGCAGTCCATATGACTGGTGAACAGATGAAAACAGTGACTGTGTGGTTTCCAGGGAAACTCTGTATCCACCACCACTAAGATTGCTCTCTTACCAGCTCCCAGGGTGGTTCAAGCGGGTGGCTAGTGCCCAGCCAGGGCCTTTTCCTCTCGGATCCTCTGCTGGGTCAGTGAGATCATCACCATCTGCTGCTATACTGGGACTTCTGGCCGTGGAACATCAATGGGGAAAACTCCTCTACTTCCGGTGTCTCAGTGTGCACAATGGGGACTCAGACATAAGAAAGGAATAAAAAATGCCGAAAGGGGGATCATAGATAAAACCCACTAGGGTGTTTATTCCGTAAAAAATAGTATTAAAAAGCACTACAGTGTGCATAAACGAACAGATAAAAAAATGCGGCCGGCCGGCTGCAACACTAAGCGTCCGTACTTAATTCAGGAACGCTACACTCGCGGTGACGTCAGCACGTCGCTCCTCCGACGTTTCTTCTCAATGGGGACGTAATCATGGGGATGCGAGCGACGTGTTGAATCACCGCTTAAATGACAGATGAACGAGCCTCGCTCTGGACACCAGGGGGCCCGTGAGTCTGTAAACACCATTATAGGTGTGGGCAAAAGTAACGGCATGCCAGGAAGTAATGCCATACTGTGATAGTAATACATGAGATTTGAAATTAAAAATTCAAAAATTAATTAAAAAAGGGGAGAATAAAAAAGACGTAACCAGAAACGATTAACCTCTTAAATGAACTTGTCAATAACTGGGCAATGGGAAACTAGATTAGTACGTTCACATGTCAGTACTGAACGGAGAGATGTCTCTCAATATGGTTCATATTACTAACACTGGGCCGTGAGAGCCGAATGTCATAAAAAATGGCCACATCCCAATATACTGGGTGATTTATGCGTGTTGTAACTTAATGTAACAAGTATAAAGTGTTGCTGCAAAAATACACAGTAGGGATATTGTTGGCACTAACATACCCCTTGATTTAGAGGTGGATGTAAATAGCCAAATAAGAAAAAAATAAGAAAAAAATGGACCCCAATGAAATCGCACTGGGTCCAAGTGACAAAGTCGGTGATAAAGAGAAAATGGAACAAAGGATTGAACTAATGTTTCATATAGTGGTATGGGATCGGCTGTCATGTAGTGGGGTTTCAAATAGGGATCCTCCACTGTTGACAGTCCTCTCCGCAAGGGATCTTTAATCATGGTAAGATACCCTAAAAAAGCTAAGAATAAAAAATTAAAAAATGAATGAAAATTATTTGGACATCGACTGTTAAGTGGATGAAAAAATGGGGTTTAGAGTAGTAATATTTAGAAATATACGTTATTATACGATATTACTACTCTAAACCCCATTTTTTCATCCACTTAACAGTCGATGTCCAAATAATTTTCATTCATTTTTTTATTTTTTATTCTTAGCTTTTTTAGGGTATCTTACCATGATTAAAGACCCCTTGCGGAGAGGACTGTCAACAGTGGAGGATCCCTATTTGAAACCCCACTACATGACAGCCGATCCCATACCACTATATGAAACATTAGTTCAATCCTTTGTTCCATTTTCTCTTTATCACCGACTTTGTCACTTGGACCCAGTGCGATTTCATTGGGGTCCATTTTTTTCTTATTTTTTTCTTATTTGGCTATTTACATCCACCTCTAAATCAAGGGGTATGTTAGTGCCAACAATATCCCTACTGTGTATTTTTGCAGCAACACTTTATACTTGTTACATTAAGTTACAACACGCATAAATCACCCAGTATATTGGGATGTGGCCATTTTTTATGACATTCGGCTCTCACGGCCCAGTGTTAGTAATATGAACCATATTGAGAGACATCTCTCCGTTCAGTACTGACATGTGAACTTACTAATCTAGTTTCCCATTGCCCAGTTATTGACAAGTTCATTTAAGAGGTTAATCGTTTCTGGTTACGTCTTTTTTATTCTCCCCTTTTTTAATTAATTTTTGAATTTTTAATTTCAAATCTCATGTATTACTATCACAGTATGGCATTACTTCCTGGCATGCCGTTACTTTTGCCCACACCTATAATGGTGTTTACAGACTCACGGGCCCCCTGGTGTCCAGAGCGAGGCTCGTTCATCTGTCATTTAAGCGGTGATTCAACACGTCGCTCGCATCCCCATGATTACGTCCCCATTGAGACGAAACGTCGGAGGAGCGACGTGCTGACGTCACCGCGAGTGTAGCGTTCCTGAATTAAGTACGGACGCTTAGTGTTGCAGCCGGCCGGCCGCATTTTTTTATCTGTTCGTTTATGCACACTGTAGTGCTTTTTAATACTATTTTTTACGGAATAAACACCCTAGTGGGTTTTATCTATGATCCCCCTTTCGGCATTTTTTATTCCTTTCTTATGTCTGAGTCCCCATTGTGCACACTGAGACACCGGAAGTAGAGGAGTTTTCCCCATTGATGTTCCACGGCCAGAAGTCCCAGTATAGCAGCAGATGGTGATGATCTCACTGACCCAGCAGAGGATCCGAGAGGAAAAGGCCCTGGCTGGGCACTAGCCACCCGCTTGAACCACCCTGGGAGCTGGTAAGAGAGCAATCTTAGTGGTGGTGGATACAGAGTTTCCCTGGAAACCACACAGTCACTGTTTTCATCTGTTCACCAGTCATATGGACTGCACTATTTTCTCTTTTGGAGATTGATTGAACAAACCTGGCATTCACTCCGAGTTGAACTCTTTTTTCTTTCACAGGAACAATTTCATAAACATTTTTTCTTTGCCGAATGTTGTTTATTTTACACAAATTTTTTTTGGACAACCTCTAGTTGTCATCTCACACACAGATTGTATTTTCACTTATGTGGTGATTGTTTGATTATATTCATTTGTGTTTCACTATTCCATGTATTCACAGCATATTCATACTGGTATGCCGTATTGATGTCATCATCACATTTTGACCATATCACTATTTTTTACTATTAGCGCAACTTTTTGTATTTTCCTGTTGTTTGTGTTATATCGCACTTGTTGTTGCAGCTTAAGGTTTTAGGTATTGAGTCCAGCGCAATCTTCTTTTTATTCTTCTTTGATTATAATGGCCTGGGATTGTTGTACTGGAGGCTGTCCGAGGACCCCGACTTTGGGAGTGATCTGGAGTGGCGTTTGGAGGAAATAATGGAGCACAGAGAGCAAAGATTAAACGTCTCGGAAGTGCTCTGGGCACAGGAAGATTTGGAGTTCCTGGCCGCTCAGGAATGGGAGCTTGAGATCGCCTACATACAGCTGCTAGACACTGCTCAGCAGCAGGCTGGGGCTCCCTTTGCCTGGGACTATGAGGAAATACCAGCAGACCGCTCTGAAATCCTGGCTGAAGAGTCGGCGATGTGGCATAGTAACAGAGTGCTTTGCCCACCTGCCCCCGCAGCTATGGATGCAGAGGTCTTATGGCGGATGCAGGAAGTGCTGACAACAGGGCAGAGCTCTGCTAACCTCTGCCCAGCACCGATGGCATCTTCTAGGTTCCACGGACAGGTGGTGAACCTCTATCCCCAGCCATCAGTTGTAGAGACTGGGGATTTAATAGACTTTTCTGCTGAGGAAAAACAACCTCATGAGCCTCCATCAGAAGAGCTGGTATTAGGGCCAAACTTCACTGAGCTCTGCCCAGCACCAACGGCAGTATCCGTGGAGTTACAAGGAACTTCTCCAGCTGAAGCGCAGGTCACCGGACAGAGGGTCCAAGACCTCTGCCCCACACCGGTGGCAGTTATGGAGGCTCAGGGTGAGAAGGTGGCAATCACTTCCCAGCAGCAGATACAGGGGGAGAAGGGAGAGGAGGTGTTTGTCGTCCCTCCCCAACAGTTGGCCAGGGTGGAGAAAGCGATCTTTCCTCCCCAGCAAAGATTTGTGCACCTGGGAGACAGTACCAGAGACATGTTGTCCCAGCAGCCAGATGAGGGAATGGAAAAGGAAGCCAGCCTCCTGCCCCAATGGTTTGCCAGAGCGGAGGATGTGGAGTCCCCAGCAGAAGTGCTGGCAACAGGGCAGAGTGCTACCCACCTCTGTCCAGCACCAGCAACAACTGTGGAGTTCCAGGAAGCCGGGGCAATCGGCCTCTCTCCCCAACAGTTAGCTGGAGGAGATGATGTAGGGAAGCTCCTACACCCACCTGAACTGCTGGCAACGGAACAAAGTGCTGCTGGCCTCTGCCCACAACTAACAGAGGGCAGATTTCCTGTAAAGGGGGATGGGACTGCAGTCCCCACCTGTATACCCCAGGGATGCTGGGCTGTCGGCCCAGATCCCCAACAGCATGATGGAGTGAGCCCAGTCACCCTGTCTTCTCTCCAGCGGCTGAAAAGACTCCAGGGAGAAGGGCCAGTCCAGGCCTCTGCCCAGCGGCGGATATGTTCTATGAGAGAGGCAGAAGTTGGCTGGGTGAGTCGTGCTCTGTTTGGAACAATTTGTTTGGGGTACTGTGTGGGTACAGGCATTAGAGGACTGGAACCACTGACTAACTTCGGAGTCAACCCGTCTGGGGTCTCCTCCTGTGTTAGTCTCCTGCCGAAAGGGGAGAAATGTGACGGACCTAGCCGGGACACGGGCTGTTGGAGGGACTGAGTGCGAGCCTGTTGCCTTACGATTGTGGGCCCTGGCATTTGGGGGAACAGTGCTCTTTGAGCTGCAAGCCTGGGACCCCTGAACTGGTGATACTTGGATTCAGGTCCATGCTGGCCCCCCAATACACATAGAATCTGTATGTGTATTTGGCATATTAGCAAGAGACGCTAATGTCATGACTCATGAACTCCAGCCACCTGTGTTATGTAATTGAGTATAGTCTGGCTTGTAGAAGTGTTTCACCTATTGTTGTGTGTGCTAATTAACCCTGCACTTGAATGAAGGAGCCCAGTGTTGATTAAGATAATTAGCTCATGCTAATTAGGTTAGGCTTGAGTCATCTGTCAACTGTATATAAGTGTGACATGTCAAATAAAGATTCATTCCTGATGTACCCTACACTGGTGTTGTCTGGTGACTGTGTAAGCTAAGGGGGTCTTGGATTGTGTGGTACCGGACAGAGGAAGCAGGTACGGCGGACATCTTGGGTACGAGGTCCGTCACAATATTGAACTCACAATATTTAAATTTTCTGAGATACTGAATTCTCACTAGTTGGAAGTCAGAAGCATCAAAATGAAAAGAAAAATGCTTGAAATATATCACCCTGTGTGTAATATATCTATATAATAAGAGTTTTTTTTTTTTTTTTTTTTTTTTAATTGAACTACTGAAATAAAATTAACTTTTGATGACATTCTCATTTTCTGAGATGCACCTGTAGCAGTTTACCAATCATTAGCTGTGGTGGCTGCATTCGTTTTCTTCTTTTAGGATTCCCTCTTTTCCTTGATGATCTGGCCAGCAACACATCCTGTATTATACAGACACCCCTCTGGATGAATGAGAACAGGGGGAATATTTGAACAGCACAAATGTTAATTTGGGGGGAGGGGAGTAATAGAAGCATTAGCAGATTTAAATACAGTAACAAATTAAAGCTGAACTCCAATATTTTATAAACAGTTACTTCTTTTCCTTTCCTGGGATAAAGGTTTTACATAAATAAAAAGCCTATAATTTTAGACAGAGTTCGTGTTAGACAGTCTGGCTCATCCCTGCAACTGCAAAAGGTTTCCTGTTGAAAAACAGACTTACTGGCTGGATTACCAGCTGTAATTAGAACAAAGCCTTAAAAAAAAAAAAAAAAAAAAAAAAAAAAAAAACTATTATAGCATTCACATCTAAAAATTGGTAAGATGCAAAGACAGCTAGACGCCCTCCCCCCCCACAGAAATTGTAGGGTCTTTTCACAGTACCTGATGTCACTATTTAAAAACAGCTTAGCCCTGCAGGGCTCTACCCACACAACTCTGAATGAGTAACCTAGCTATGTGGATGAGACAAGTACTGTCAGACACTGCAGCAGTTGACTTGTAGCTCTCAACTACGAGAGCACTGATCAGCGCTCTCGTAGTTAATGGATTCTTACCGTACCCTCTGCGGGAGGTACAGGGCAGACAGCTGAGGAATATCTGCACAAGCCGCCTGGCACTGGACCAGTGATTATATATATATATATATCTTATATATATATATATATATATATATATATATATATATATATATAAGTATATAAAAAAATATATATACACATACATACATATACACACACACATATATATATATATACATATATATATATATATATATATATATATATATATATATATATATATATATATAATATATATATATATATACACACACACACACACACACACACACACACACACACACACACACACATATATATATATATATATATATATATATATACATACATACATACATATATACATATATACACACACATACATACACACACGAGCGCCGCCGAAAAAGACCGAGCCGACTGTTCGGCTCCGCTCGCAGTCCCGCCTCCCTGCGCTCGCTCCCAAAACAGCAGGGAGGTGGGACTGCGAGCGGAGCTGAACAGTCAGCGCTTCAGTCTTTTTCGGCGGCGGGAAATTTAAACGTGGGCAGGGCTGCAAATGGCGCTTAAATGGAAGTTTTTTTTTTTCCCCTAAACTTCCCTCCTAAAAAATTTTTTTCCTTAAAATGCCCTCCTAAACTTGGGGTGCATGTTATACGCCGATAAATATGGTATTTATAAAGGGCTGTGGAAATTAAAGATTAATTCCTCGATTAATCGATAAATTCTTTAGATCGGTACTCGCCTCCCCGTCTCTTCCGTCGGAGATCCGGTGACGTCATGGACAACGACATCACCGGACTCCTCCCCCTTCCCCAAGTGCTTCCGTCTGCTAATGAAAAGGGGGGAGGAGTCCAGTGACGGCGAAGTTCTGATTGAACGCAACACGTACAGGGGGGGAGGAGCTACGCATGACATCACCCACTGCTGCCCTACGAAACTAACACGATTGTCGGCTTTACATGCTGTGTTTTTATCATCTTTATGTGAGTAGTTTGTGTTTGAACACAAAAATTTTATCTCATACTTAAGCGGTGAGCACTTAGATCTTTTCTTTCTACCCATGACCTGGCGCCCTTGCTGAGATCTAAGGAGACGTGAAAGAAGTTTATGGTCCGTGTTAACCCTTTTGATACCCGCTAGCATGACCACCTGTATGCACAGGGGTCCATGCCATAAGGTGAGAGTGATTAGTTAGACCGGAGGTGAAGGGATTGTCACGCTACTGTGGAAAAAAAAAAAAAAAAAAAAAAAAAAAAAAAAAACTTACGTCAGTGCTACAGTTTGAATTTAAAACGTATTTGTGAACTGTGAAGTTAAGTCATGGATGGTGGAAACTAGTGTCGGGTGATTGTATATAGTGTATACCACATTTACCACTGACTAATGCAGAGTTGCAATGCAAGGAGATCAGCTTAAAGTAGTTGGATCTGTACGTGCGTTATAATTAATCGAAATCTCCCTCGCTGTGCTATTCTATTCTGAAAAGGAGCAAACGGTACCTAAATTCTACAACCGCACTGCAGATTGCAGCCTTTTATCAACTTTTACTTTGCTCTAAATGGCAATGAAGTCAAAATGTCAATGGCACATTGCCAAACTGTTATATCTATGCAGTCTACAATATGCTCTACATTTTAAACACAGTATGACAAAATAAAACAAATAAAAAGGTTAAGACAATCACAGGCATTCCTGGCAGCAGCAATAAAGCAGTATAATGAAATGCAAGGTATACACACCATTTAATTGTGCTTCTGAGGTTAGGCTGACTGACTGTGCTGTCATCTAGGAATATTGTGGAACATGAGCTATACTTCTTTGTAAGCTGCCCGGGAGAGACCTAGTAAGATTTGGTAAAACAGATAAATACATTTAAAGAAGAATTGAGTCTACACCAAATAATTTATAGCTATGATTTTTTTCTTTTAATATGCATGCAGTCTTTAGTTAAATCTCCTGAATGTAAAGATATTAAAATTAGACCAACTTTGGAACTGTAGTGCAGTTATGCAAGTGTTGGTGGAACATGGGACGTAGGAGGGAATGCCAGAAGTGCAAGTTTCTGGGGAGACTTCAGAAGACAACTTTTCTTAATCAAAGTGGAAAAACGGTCAAAAATCTGTGAAACCTTGCAGGATGATAAACTTACCCCTAGACTATAAAAGCAGCTAACCTCCAGGGTACCTAATGGTGCAGGCTAATTATAACATGCTGAAGATAGAAGCAGCCAATGATTCAGGTAAGGGAGGGGGTGTCATGTTTTGGGGACGTTTTAGGTGACCATGCTTTATGTTAAACCTTATAAAGTGGACTTCACCTTGAAGGTGATCTTGCATTGCACTGCTTCATATGATCAGCAGATGGCACCAGAGCACTAAGTGCGGAAGACTCAAAATATATAAAAAAAAAAAAAAAAAAAAAAAAAACACGAAAGGGATGAGTACAAAAAGGAGCAAGGCAGCGGTTTTCCAATCTTAGAGGCTGCAATAATTTATTGCTAGAAAAAAAAAAAAAAAGCCTGGCTAAATTATTGCAAAAATGATAGAGAAACCAACTAAGTGGGAACATATTGCATTGCTTAGATTAGCATACATGATTAGACCAGCCTTTTTACCTTGATGAACCCTTGAAATAAAAAAATTTCAGGAAAATCTGAAATATTTTTTTTGATCTACAGCTCAGTGTAAATGTTTGTTAATTTCAACGGTATTTATGCACTAGCATACCATAACAGTGCACTGGTGTACAGTGGAAAAATCAACTGCATCTTTAACCTATTCAATGCCAAAGTGTTTTTTTCCCCCGCATGCATGCTAAATGCATTTAAGAATACAAATGCATCTAAAACCCCTAAAAAAAAATAGTTCTCTGTGACTAGGCCCCAGAAAGGAAAAATATGTCAGAGGAGAATGGTCTGACGGAACTTGCTATGTTCTGCTAAAAACTGATTATTGGAAAAGAAGCGAGACTTAGAGGTGTCACAGTCCGATTGCACTGCTGGATGTTAACAGGGAACAGCTGAACCCTGCAGAACCGAAGCACCCATGACCAGCACTTTAGCCACAACCTGCCTTGAGAAATACCATTTCTAGCAGTTCCCCTGAACATTATCAGGGGAACTCAGTGTCTATGACACTCTTTGAATTCCGACGTACTTCCATAGGACACATTTTGGTGCAGGCAACAGATTCATATACCTGTTGTAGCCAGTGTGACAGCATACTATGGCTATAGTGTCCATACAGATACTCTGGCCTCAGTGCAACTGCACTTCTTCCCCGTCACTGCTCCTATCAGACAGCACAGCCCCAAGGAGCCTGATGGGTATTCAAACCATATTTCCTCATCAGGTCTGATCCCCATGTGATTGACAGCAGATAATGGGTGGATCCTTAGCAGAAAGACAGCCTGCAATTGGCTACAGAATCTGCTATCAATTACAAGGTGAAAGAATATCCGATTGGGAACGATTGCCTTAGCTTCCGCCCACTGTGTGCTGTAAAGCCAACAGCATCCTTAAACACCGACAGAGAGAAGGCAGCAAATATGCCGCTCTATTGTATTGCATACAGGGGAAGGCACTCTGCCCGTTTAAGCACAGCAAATTAGAGTAGGTCCCAATTACCACCAGTTTCATTAGTTACAAACTAGAGGTAAATAATTTTTTTTAAATTTGGTACATTAACAGTACCACTTTTTACTACCCGAATCTGCTGCACATAACATGTGAGTAAAGGTTACCAAAAATGGGCAGTACGGCCTCTTTCACACTGGGGCGGGAGCGGCGCTATATTTAGCGCCGCTTTACAGTCGTTTTAGCTGTGGGATTCGGCCGCTAGCAGTGCGGTTTTAACCCCCGCTAGCGGACGAAAAAGGGTAAAAACCCCCCCCCCCGCAGCAGCGCTTTGCGGCGGTATCCCATTGATTTCAATGGGTATGAGCGGTGAATACACCGCTCCAAAGATACTGCTAGCAGGACTTTTGACCATCCTGCTAGCGCACCGCTCCAGTGTGAAAGCCCTCCGGCTTTCACACTGGAGTGAATGGGGGCCGGATTTTCTCAGGCGCTGTACAGGCGCTATTTTTAGCGCTGTAGCACCTGAAAAACGCCCCAGTGTGAAAGGGGCCTAAGGGATATTTAAATTTTGCACAGGCTATTTTAAAAAGGGCCACAGTGCCAGAAAACTGTTAGTAGTGCTTTATGAAATTCCAATTATGGAATTGCAATTTTTTAATGTTGCATGACATTCATCCTACTATGTTTTTTTTTTTTTGCAGAGAATCATCCTCCCCAAGACAAGCGTGGTATCCGGTTGCTAAGGTGGGAACCACACAAAAAGCCAACACCACCGAGGCTACGCCCTTATAGGCGCCACCATAAAGAGACCCCCCCACCAGCGTCACGCTGCACACAGGGGGGTGGGGCGGATGGCGCCGCCCAACGGGTATAGAAAGACCCGGCCAGCCGGCGCCGATCCCCCGCCCACAGAGTGCGCGAGTGTGGAAACCACCTGGAGGAACGCATATGCGTCCAAAGGGCGCATGCGTCCGACATAGGGTGCGTGACGCTGACGCACAGTGGCGGCGCATCCGCCCGCCCAATCAGGGGAGGGGGGAGGAGCCACCAGGTGCGTCACAGCTCCCGGGCAGGAGAAAGCCCGAACCACTAGCTGTGTTGCCCGAACACCCAGACCACCGTCAGCAACACCAAACCCAAATATTAAACAATTAACTAGATAATAATAAAGTATAATTGGGTAGGATAGTAATACTGATATAGAGATAAAAAACTGTTACATTTAGGGGGGCCGAACAAAGGTCAATAAATTGCAGGCAAAATAACTTAATTGAGAAAGTAGAGCAAAAAAACGCATTTCCATCCCTATTCAATAGTTCATTGGGAGAAGAGTTTAGGGACTTTACGTGAACTATGTTTAATATCTATATTTTCACTTAATTTTACTGCACACAAATCCAATGTAACCCCCAATTTTTGGCAAAATATAAAAGATGAGATGGACACTTAAAATCGAAACTAAAATTTCAAGCGAGGCGGCAAAAATCAAAACCCATAACTGTCATAATTCACTGGTTTAAAACTTCACTTTTGTAGAGGGAAAAAAAAAATAAAAAAGCATTTACAACTGCGACAAAGTCATATTGTAATTGAATGTTATTATAAGTTAGGATTCTTTTTTCAATTTGTAGCACTGCAGTTTTCTGTAAAATGCAATATGGAAGCCTGGAGACGTTCTGTACACAGATGGTGTATGGAAGGTCTTTCAGAAATGCAATTTCCTATTTGTGCGATTGGCTTACTGATTTTCCCAGAAGTCTGCACCAAGATACATTCAGATTTTGGGCATCTCCTTCAACAAAAATGTCTCATTGGTGACATACTATAAAAGGGAAATTACATCTAAAAACTGATGCAGACCCCGCCGCTTTCCTCAGAGCCCTACAAGTGCAGCATCTGACAATAAAAAGTAGGAATTTGCAACAAAAATTTGTTGCAATATACATAGACCACCCAAAAGGGTAATGTTACGCTTTAAATACCTTCACAGCTTAATCATTTCTTAAGTTCACTGCAAATCTGGGCTAAAAATTATTCCTCACAAAATGGCGATAACCAATATCCATTTCGCATCTTTATTTTAAATTGTTCTTTAAGTTTGAGTTTAAAATGGCGACACATACAGGCGCACCTCATAAAATTGGAATATCATCAAAAAGTTAACCACTTGCCGACAGCCGCATGTACTTATACGTGGGCAGAATGGCACGGCTGGGCAAATGGGCGTACAGGTACGTCCCTTTGAATTTACCGCCGAGTGTTCATGTGCCAGCCGGTGTGCGACCCTGCCAGGTGCTCCGCGAGTAGGATCGTGGGTCCCGTGGACTAGATCGCCGCGGGGATACCCGCAATCGTATCACCGAGCTGAAGAATGGGGAGATGCTAATGTAAAACAAGCATCTCCCCATTCTGCCTAGTGACAATGTCACTGATCATAGCGCCCTTTGATCGGGAGCTATGATCAGTGATGTGTCACACATAGCCATGCCCCCTTAACAGTTAGAATCACTACCCAGGACACACTTAACCCCTCCCTAACCCCCTAGTGGTTAACCCCTTCATCTGCCATTTTTACAGTAATCAGTACAATTTTATAACACTGATTGCTGTAAAAATGACAATGGTCCCAAAAATGTGTCAAAATTGTCAGATGTGTCCGCCATAATGTCGCAGTCACGATAAAAAAAAAAAAGAAGATCACTGCCATTACTAGTAAAAAAATAAAATAAGCCATAAAACTAACCCCTATTTTGTAAACGCTATAACTTTTGCGCAAACCAATCAGAAAAAGGCTTATTGCAATTTTTTTTTACCAAAAATATGTATTAGAATACGCCTAAACTGAGGAAAAACTTTTTTTATATATTTTCGGGGGATATTATAGCAAAAAAATAAAAATGTCGCTTTTTTGTTTTTTTTATAGCGCTAAAAATAAAGACCCGCAGAGTTGGTCAAATAACACCAAAAGAAAGCTCTATGTGGGGGAAAAAGGATGTCAATTTTGTTTGGAAACCACGTTGCACGAGCGCGCAATTTTTAGTTAAAGCGGCGCAGTGCCGAATCGCAAAAAAAGTGCTCTGGTCTTTGGCCAGCAAAAAATAGTCCAGGGCTTAAGTGGTTAATTTCAGTAAAATTCAATTCAAAAAGCAACACTCATTTTATATAGATGCGTTACATACAGAATATTATATTTTGAGGATTATGGCTTAGGCCCCTTTCACATTTCAAAGTCGTGCCGACTTAAATGTAGTCCCTGTACTAATTTGGTCCGACTTTCATGCGAGTTAAGGTCCACAGACAGTTTAGACTGGCATTCCCTGAAATCGCGACAAAAACATGGCAGAAAAAAAAAAATAAAAAAATAAAAACACGGCTTTTAAGTCGCGGCAGTGTGAAATGGGCCTCATAGCTGGTGAAAACCCAAATTTAAGTAGATCAGAAAATTAGATTACATAAGACCAATAAAAAGAAAGGACTTTTGAATACAGAAATGTTGGCTTACTGAAAAGTATGTCCATGTACAGTATAGTATGCACTCAATACTTGGTCAGGGCTCCTTTTGCATATATTACTGCATCAATGCAACGTGGCATGGAAGCGATCAGCCTGTGGCACTGCTGAGGCGTTATGGATGCTCAGGTTGCTTTGATAGTGGCCTTCAGCTCATCTGCATTGTTGGGTCTGGTGTCTGATCTTCCTCTTGACAAAACCCCAGATACTTTATGAGGTTTAGGACAGGCAAGTTTGCTGTCCAAACAAGCACAGTGATACCATGATCATTAAACCAGGTATTTGTACTTGTGGCAGTCAGTGTGGGCAGGTGAAAAGTCCTGCTGGAAAATGAAATCAGCATCTTCATAAAGTTTTGGACTTGATAAAAACAGTGGACCAACACCAGCAGATGACATGGCTACCCAAATCATCACTGACTGTGGAGACTTCACACTGAGATCTCATGCAACTTGTGATTCTGTGCCTCTCCACTCTTCCTCCAGATTCTGGGAGCTTGATTTATAAATGAAAAGCAAGATATTCCACAGTCAATATGATTTAGGGATCCATGTCATCTTTTGGTGTTGGTCCACTTGTTTTATCAAGTCCAAAGTCAGCACAGCCCAGGAAATTCTAGAGCACTTCATGCTTCCCTCTGGTGACCAGCTTTATGGAGATGCGGATTTAATTTCCAGCAGGGCTAGGCGCCCTGCCCACACTGCCAAAAAGTACCAATACATGGTTTAATGATCACGGTATCACTGTGCTTGATTGGCCAGCAAACTCGCCTGACCTAAACCCCACAGAATCTGAGGTATTGTCAAGAGGAAGAGGAGACACCAAATCCAAAACACAGATGAGCTGAAAGACACTATCAAAAAGAAACCTGGGCTTCCATCACACCTCAGCAGTTTTACAGGCTGATCGCCTCCATGCCACTCCGCATTGATGCAGTAAATTTATGCAAAAGGAGCCTGGCCAAGTATTGAGTGCATACTATACATGGGCATACTTTTCAGTAAACCAACATTTCTGTATTAAAAAAACACTATTTATTGGTCTTATGTAATATTCAGATTTTCTAAGAAACTGAATTTTGGGTTTTCACCGATTATGGCTGTAATCAAAATTAAAAGAAAGAAATGCTTGAAATATCGCGTCTATATAAAATATGAGTTTCACTTTTTGAATTGAATTACTAAAATAAATTTTAACAAATAAATTATACCTTAACTGTGTACTGCAAATGATGATTAGGTGATAATTCAGTAGCGCTGATAACAAATTATAACGTGATCTATATAAATATAACACCCAGTGATGCTGTGCTATATAATACAAAAGTCCACTGATAAATGTGCAAGAAAGTCAATGAAAAATGTATTTGCATCAAATCATCCAATCTTCCACCACACCGACATGCTCGCGACTCCTCTCCCAATGAATTCGCACTCACCAACTGATGTTGCCTCCCACTCTCGTGTTTGGCAAAAAAGCAGATGGACCACACCTAGGTCAGTGCAACTATTAATCCAGGCCAGGCATATACATATGTGAAAAATAAAAAGTGCTCCACAATAGCGTGATACTAAATTAAACCAATTTAATAAAAAAATTTAATTCTTCAATATTTCAACTTGCATGTTTAATGAATTGTGCCAGCAAAACAAATCTCACAGCAAACTGTACAAATGATTCGGCGGTACACTACGGTCATGGCGGATCCGAAGTGTGTGCCTCAGCTCTCACCCACTACGTAGTCTCTGTTCCCAAAGATGATGTGTAGGATTCCCTAGGAAGAAGTCGGAGTGACGAAACATGTCGGGGGCATGGCTATAAGGATACTGACTCGTAGTTGATCCGATCGGTTGTTAATTGTCTGTGACCTACACATCACCTTTGGGAGCAGAGACTACGTAGTGGGTGAGAGCTGAGGCACACACTTCGGATCCGCCGCGACCGTAGTGTACCGCCGAATCATTTGTACACAGTTTGCTGTGAGAGATTTGTTTTGCTGGCATAATTCATTAAACATGCGAGTTGAAATATTGAAGTGTGGTTGCAAATTTTTTTTTATTAAAATTGGTTTAATTAGTATCACGCTATGTGGAGCACTTTATTTTTCACATATGGATATGCCTGGCCTGGATTAATCGTTACACTGACCCAGGTGTGGTCTATCTGCTTTTTTGCCAAACACGAGAGTGGGAGGCAACATCAGTTGGCGAGTGCGAATTCATTGGGAGAGGAGGTCACGAGCACGTCGGTGTGGTGGAAGATTTGATGCAAATAAATTTTATTGACTTTCTTGCACATTTATCAATGGACTTTTGTATTATATAGCACAGCATCACTGGGTGTTATATTTATATTAATTTATATAGATCACGTTATTTGTTATCAGCGCTACTGAATTATTACCTAATCATCATTTGCAGTACACAGTTTAGGTATAATTTGTTTAAATGTTTTCTCACTGAAGTAGCAGCTATTCTTTCACTGATTTTATCATGTTTTTTTGGCGCAGTGGAGGTACAATTTTTTTGGGGAGGCCACACACAGTACCAACAGACCAGTACTGAAATAAGTTCACTTTGATGATATTCTAATTTTATGAGATGCACCTGTAATTGTAAGATAGATTAGAACACAGGATCAAAATGCAAGTAACGTATGCATTCCAATGGTAAAGGTTGTGATGACAATATAAAGCTGAAAAAAAACACTTCGTGGCCAAGTAACATAGGAAAGCATACAAATAAATCA
This sequence comes from Lithobates sylvaticus, assembly GCA_028564925.1. Classification (NCBI taxonomy): domain Eukaryota; kingdom Metazoa; phylum Chordata; class Amphibia; order Anura; family Ranidae; genus Lithobates; species Lithobates sylvaticus. The sequence goes on from CM053031.1 coordinate 113,968,387, forward strand.
TTCAAGTAAATGTATTCGGAGAGAAGGGTGACAATAGGTCCGGTAACATAGGGTGAATATAAAAAGTAATCAGATTATGAGGTTCTTATGCAGCATAAAGCGTGTATTAGCCAGAGGTGCCATGCCAACTGAAACTTTGAGCAGCAATTCATAATTGCTCATATACATTTAAAAGGTACATTTCAGATTATAATCAATAACGTCTGCATTACCAGGTGGTGAGGTGAAGTTCCATTTTACGGGTTATGTTGAATTTAGCAGCCAAATAGTATATGTAAGGTATTCGTTCTGAATTGAGCAAGTATTTCTTTAATAGTAAGGTGGAGAAGACTACTACTACAACTACAACTACTATTCAATATTTGATTCCAGTATGATCTCAGGGATTTGTAATGTCAAAGTACAGTATCTGACAAAAGTATGTACACCCCTCACATTTTTGTAAATATTTTACATCTTTTCATGTGACAACACTGAAGAAATTACATTTTGCTACAATGTAAAGTAGCGAGTGTACAGCTTGTATAACAGTGTAAATTTGCTGTCCCCTCAAAATAGGTTAACACACAGCAATGCGTAAACCGCTGGCAAAAGGCGAGTACACCCCTAAAATGTCCAAATTAGACCCAAAGTGCCAATATTTTGTGTGGCCACCATTACTTTCCAGCACTGCCTTAACCCTCTTGGCCATGGAGTTCACCAGAGCTTCACAGGTTGCCACCGGAGTCCTCTTCCACTCCTCCATGACGACATGACGAAGCTGGTGGATGTTCGAGACCTTGCGCTCCGCCACCTTCCGTTTGAGGATGCCCCACAGATGCTCAATAGGGTTTAGGTCTAGAGACATGCTTGGCCAGTCCATCACCTTAACCCCAAGCTTTTTTAGCAAGGCAGTGGTTGTCTTGGAGGTGTGTTTGGGGTCGTTATGTTGGAATACTGCCCTGCTTCAGTATCTCACAGTACATGTTGGCATTTCAGGGTTCCCACAATGAACCCATAGCTTCCCAGTGCCGACAGCACTCATGTAGCCCCAGACCATGACACTCCCACCACCATGCTTGACTGTAAGCAAGACACACTTGTCTTTGTACTCCTCACCTGGTTGCACGTGCTCAGCGTCATATCCAGAGGTTGTCTTTGGGAAATAGATTCATGAGTGCTGCCAGCATTGCTGCAGAGGTTGAAGGGATGAGGGGTCAGCCTGTCAGTGCTCAGACCACAGGCCGCACACGGCATCAAATTGGTCTACATGGCTGTCATCCCAGAAGGAAGCCTTTTCTAAAGATGCACAAGAAAGCCTGCAAACAGTTTTCTGAAGACAAGCAAACTAAGGACATGGGATTACTGGAACCATGTCCTGTGGTCCAAGATAAACCTATTTGGTTCGGATGGTGTTGCGTGTGTGGCGGCAACCAGGTGAGTACAAAGACAAGTGCGTTGCCTACAGTCAAACATGGTGGTGGCAGTGTCATGGTCTGGGGCTGCACGAGTACTGCCGGCACTGGGGAGCTACAGTTCATTGAGGGAACCATGAATGCCAACATGTACTGTGACATACTGAAGCAGCACATGATCACCTCCCTTCAGAGACTGGGCCGCAAAGCAGTATTTCAAGATAACAACCCCATACACACTCCCCTAAGATGACCACTGCCTTGCTAAAGAAGCTGGACCCTATGGAGCATCTGTGGGACATCCTCAAACGGAAGGTGGAGGAGCACAAGGTCTCCAACATCCACAAGCTCCAGAATAGTCATGGAGGAGTGCAAGAGGACTCCAGTGGCAACCTGCAAAGCTGCCCAAAAGGGTTAAGGCAGTGTTGGAAAGTAATTGTGGCCACACAAAATGTTGACACTTAAGGCCCAATTTGGACATTTTCACTTGGGGTTTACTCACTTTTGTTGCCAGCGTTTTAGACATCAATAGCTGTGTGTTGAGTTACTTTGAGGGGACAGCAAATTTACACTGTTATACACTCACGACTTTACATTGCAGGAAAAGTGTCAAGTCTTCAGTGTTGTCAAATGAAAAGACATAATAAAAGATTGACAAAAATGTGAGGGGTGTACTCCCTTTTCTGAGATACTGTATACTTTAACCTATGTGATAAATCAATTTGGCTGGTGTGGCATTTAGCGTGAGCACCAAGGTTTATTAAAACTTCTCATGTATGCTTTATGGGCACTGCGCAGTGCATAGCGGTCAATATCTGGTGTATCACGATTAGCAGGAAAAAACAATAAATGGCTACAATCAGTTGCTGGTTGTATTCTGGAAATGAGAGCAAAAACACAAAGCAAAATGTCTGTTAGGGCCACACCAAAATTTACCATCCCCCAGTTTGTTGCCATCTCACTTCAAGGTGTAAGTGCCGTCTGTATGACCCATGTTGGTACATGTGGATAACCACCTAGTAAAAATACTGACATAGTCACCTTGCTCCTATTTCAAGTAGCCCATACGTGGGTATTGGGATGCTATCTGGGATCAAGTTTCTCATTACAGTCCAAAGCCTATAGCAATCAACACTTAAAGTGCATAAATGATAAAATCCAGTTCAATCTAACAGGATAGGCATAAAGGCAGTAATGAGTACCTCCTCCTTAGTAATAGGGAGTGCATGGAATGGCTGGTGTCAAAGCAGTTGCATACACAGAACACAGTTGCAGCACATTAGCAACACAACAGGCTGAACAGTAGCAAAAACATGCCTATGCAGGCAATACAAAGGCTCCATGTGTTATGTGAAGATCCAAGTATGAGCTCACTTATCCCGATGGGTTCTGCTTCTCTCCTTCATGTGCTGACTGGCATCAAGTGCATTTCTGCATTTTGGGAACTCAAGCTGACACTATGGCCCATCCGGCGTGGGCAGCCCGCGGCAGCTGCCAGGCGAGGTGGCGTCACAAGCCTGGTGATGAAACCTTCGACATGTTTCGCCCAATCACATTGGGCTTCTTTGGGGATAGGCAGGACTAGTGTGTGCACAGCATTTTTAAACCTGGTGGTGTAGCAGTACCTCAGTTAATCACCGGATGTCGGCCACCTTCCAGTTCATATCAACACACAAAACCTAAAAGTCCTGCGCAGAGTATGCTATAGTGAGAGGAAGCTCATCATACAGTAACATCATAGGGCAACAAGTATCCTAGGAGTTCACTAGGACACAAGAAATTCAAAAAATCACAAATAAAAAATAAAAAAAAGAAGGATAAGAAAATTAGAAAAATGGCAGTAAATGAATAGAGAAAAGAGAAAACTGTCTAGTAAAAAAATAATGAACCTAGAAGCTGCTTTAAGACTACGGAGTATGAGCACAAGTACATACAAATGTGCCAGATCGACACAAAGTTTGAAGCGGTACAGATTAACGCACCCTCCTATTACATAATTATTCTAAGAAAACCTGTAGACTGCATTCTGTGTCAAGTCCGAAAGGGACAAGAGTACCCAACTTAAAAACCCATTTTTTTTTCTTTTTGCAGAAAGATCCTCTATGTTCTGGTAAGTTTAGCACGAATATCCCCTTCACCCTCAGTCCAATCGGATTTACCATCATGGTGTTCTGCAAAGTGTGCTGCCAGGGGACGCTCATCCTTCTTTCCATCATTTTCCCTTCATACTTAAAGCTTTGGATATGCTTGCCAATGAACCCAGAATTGTCTCTTTGTTTTCCCGATATAGTACTCACCACCTGGGCATCATATAGATAACTCGGGTAGTGGAGCAGTTGATAAAGTCCTTGATTTTTAAACTTCTTGATTGGTCAGCTTGGCAAACAAATCCGTTATGTCTACATATTTGCAAACTTAGCAGTGCCCACATAAACCTTAGCAAGTCAGTCAGTTTGTCACTGGTCTTTTACTGTATTCCGAGTGCAGTACAGGGAATCCTGTAAATTGCAGGCTCTAAGAATCAACCATTAAGGGGCATAGGCCTACAATTTTAGTGCTGGAGACTTTGCAAGGATACTCCAGGGTCTGGTGAGGATCTCCTTAATCTGTTTCCATTTGTACCATACCTGGCGATACTCACTGGAGTCCATTCAACATCGGATCCCTCCAATGTTAGAGTTAAGTGAATCGAGTTCTCCCTCCTAGTTAACCAAGCTCTCTTTTTTGCCCTTCTGAAGTCACCATCTTGGGTACAGTTCCTGTGACTCCGCAGGAACTGGCTTACTGGGATACCTCTAACTAGTGACTCAGGGTGATGACCATTTGCTTAAAAAAGGGCGTTTACCACAGTGTTTACGGAAGGTACGGATGACCATCTCCTTCCAAAATAGAGATCTGGAGTTCCAAGAATGAAATTGTCACTGGCTCAAATATATAAAAGTCAACTTAATTTTGTGTTCATTAGTATTCAACTCAGTCAAAAATAATGACAACTGTTTCTCACTGCCCCACCAAATCATCAGTACATCGATGTACCTCAGCCATACTGTTGCATGGCTGAGCTACATAGGCAAGCTGTACACCATCTCACCTCCCATAGCATGGAACCGCTTTGACCCTCCAATCCCATGCACTCCCTGCTACTAAGGAGGAGGTACTTATTACGGCCTTAATGCCTATCATATTAGATTGAACACTGCATACTTAAAGGGACTGTGGAATGACAGGCTTTTATTATACGCTTTAAGTGTTGATTGCCATCAGCTTTGGACCGTACTGAGAAACTTGCTCCCAAGTTAGTATCCCAATGCCCAAGTAGGGGCTACTTGAAATAAGAGCACGGTGATGACGCCAGTATTTTTAATAGGTGGTTATCAACATGTACCAGCATCTGGCTATCACACCTTGCAACATAGGTTTTTGTATTTACCCCTCATGTGACATCTACAGATAATGTGAATGTTTGAGCGCACTGTGTGAGCAACTGCTGTAGTGAATACACAACATTGTCTTTTTATTTTTTATTACCCGAGTGTTGGAGGTATGAGGTTTTTTATTTTACTCTTTGGTGTATATATCATTTTTTGAATTCGCAATAAAGCGGTGTTTGTATATGCTGCCCCGTCCATTTAATGACTCTTTAGTGGGTTCATTTAACAGTTTTTTGGGTATTCTCAAACTGACATAGGGTAGTTCAATCTCCAATGGGGGGGGGGGGGGGGGGTCGTGTTACTGGTGTTGCGTTCAGGGGTATTGACTGTGATAGGAGCATGGTCTCACTACAAGATGGTCTTGATAGAAGAGAACATTTCAGCTTTAAAAAGGTTTACATTTAGTTTATTATACTTTAATTGTTTTGACACTTTATTAGCTTTTTTGGCATCACGAAAAGGCCACAAAGGCCCCATGTGATAGCACATTTAAGCAAGAGGTACGCTTTATGGTGGCATCAGGGGTTATGTACACTGTTACATGGAACTGATCGAGCCATCATTCCCAAACAAAGCACACCAAAACATACTGGCCAGGTCTGCTTGAAGTCTTGACAGAGATTAAAGGGGTTGTAAACCCTTGTGTTTTTTCACCTTAATGACCGGACCCCCCAGCCCCCCCGTTTTACTCACATGAGCCCATTCGTTTCCTCGGCAGAGATGTGCTGTACCTCTCTGCCCAGGGGTTCTCTGCTCTTAATTGGGTAGATTGATAGCAGCGCAGCCATTGGCTCCCGCTGCTGTCAATTAAATCCAATTACGCGGGCGGTATTCTGTGTCTATGCACGTAAATTCTGAACTCGGCAGCTCGCCCGCAAGGTAACCTCCAGGGGGTTTACCGATGCAAGGGAGGAGCCGCGAGCACCACCGGGGGACCCCAGAAGACTAGGTTCGGGGCCACACTGTGCAAAAACGAACTGCACAGTGGAGGCAAGTATGATGTGTTTTTTTTTTGTTTTTTGTTTTTTTAACAAGGAAGGTTTACAAATAGTTTTAAAAACCTGCGACTCTGCCAGTTATCCCAACCAGCAAAATCATCAACATGGGCGGTTGAAACATTCTCTCTACCTAGTCTGTCGGGGACAAGAAAAACACTGAAGATGCAGGGGGGGGTGGGACCTTTTAATCTTCTCTATGCGTTTCCTGTCCCATTCAGGTCAGGTGGGATAAGCTTCTCCGTTGACTGTCATGAAAGAGGGAGAACCAAAAACTGACTATCACAGGAGCAAAATCGATAAAAATTCCTACGAAGACACCTGTTCTGGTGACAGCAATAGTGGAAAATTTTCCTCATCTTAGGGCGAGTTACATTAATTTCTTATTGCATTTCTGGGACAGAAAGTGCAGCAAATGTGTGGTGACAAACGCACAGCAATAAAAAAAATAAAAAATAAATGGTAAGGGTCCCAACTCATCCCACTTCGCCCAAATCTAGAACAAAGTGCAGCTCTTCTTTAACTGGCCTTGATTTGAGTATGTGTTATAGCAAAATTGGAGTTTACCTTTTAAGTTTACAGTATACTGTTAGGAACATTGTGACTAAGTTATTTACAATTCTAGTTTAAAAAAAAAAAAAAAAAAAAAAAAACACACTCATGACACAATAAATCAAAAGATTGCTATAACTTACATGATTTATATGGTTACTCTTCCTCTTTTCTCTCACTGTAAAAAAATAAAAATAAGCAAATACAAGATTAGTAAATGTTCAACACATCCAGCATATGTACCTGGAAACCCTTTGTGCTGTGTTCTAAAAAGCATTTAAGAAGGTTTAAGTTAAAACATTTACACAGGTATCCCAACTGGCTCTCACTCATTACCAAAACTTCAGCACTTTCTGAAGTTTTGACCTGCAACAAGCATTCAGATGAAGAGTTCATTCTGAATGTTTGTTCCAAGTCAGTGACTCAAAGGACTGAAGTCTAAACTGTTGAAAATGAGAGAGTACACCCCTAAGTGAAAATGTCCAAGTTAAGCCAAATTCGCTATTTTCCCTTCCCGGTGTCATGTGACTCGTTAGTGTTACAAGGTCTCAGGTGTGAATGGGGAGCAGGTGTGTTAAATTTGGTGTTATCAGTCTCACTCTCATATTGGTCACTGGAAGTTCAAAATGGCACTTCATGTCAAAGAACTCTGAGGATCTGAAAAAAAGAATTGTTGCTCTACATAAAGATGACCTAGGCTAGAAGAAGATTACCAAGATCCTGAAACTGAGCTGCAGCATGGTGGCCAAGACCATACAGCGTTTTAACAGGACAGGTTCCACTCAGAACAGGCCTCGCCATGGTCGATCAAAGAAGTTGAGTGCACGTGCTCAGCGTCATATCCAGGAGGTTGTCTTGGGAAATAGACGTATGAGTGCTGCCAGCATTGCTGCAGAGGTTGAAGGTCAGCCTGTCAGTGCACAGACCATACGTCGCACACTGCATCAAATTGGTTTGCATGGCTGTTGTCCCAGAAGGATGCCTCTTCTAAAGATGCACAAGAAAGCCTGCAGTTTGCTGAAGACAAGCAGGCTAAGGACATGGATTACTGGAACCATGTCCTGTGGTCTAATGAGAACAAGATAAACTTATTTGGTTCAGATGGTGTCAAGCACGTGTGGCGGCAACCAGGTGAGGAGTACAAAGACAAGTGTGTCTTGCCTACAGTCAAGCATGGTAGTGGGAGTGTCATGGTCTGGGGCTGCAGTAATGCTGCCGGCACTGGGGAGCTACAGTTCATTGAGGGAATCATGAATGACAACACGCATGTGTGACATACTGAAGCAGAGCATGAGCCCCTCCATTCAGAGACTGGGCCGCAGAGCAGTATTCCAACATAACGACCCCAAGCACACCTCCAAGACGACAATTGCCTTGCTCAAGAAGCTGAGGGTAAAGGCCATGGACTGGCCAAGCATGTCTCCAGACCTAAACCCTATTGAGCCTCTGTGGGGCATCCTCAGATGGAAGGTGGTGGAGCGCAAGGTCTCCAACATCCACCAGCTCCCAGATGTTGTCATGGAGGAGTGGAAAAGGACTTCAGTGGCAACCTATGAAGCCCTGGTGAACTCCATGCCCAAGAGGGTTAAGGCAGTGCTGGAAAAGAAAGGTGGCCACACAAAATATTGACATTATGGGCCCAAATTGGATACTTTCACTTAGGGGTGTCCTTCACTTGTTGCCAGCGGTTTAGACATTAATGGCTTTACTGTCATACAAGCAGTACGCTCACTACTTCACATTGTAGCAAAGTATAATTTTTTCAGTGTTGTCACATGGAAAAGAAAAAAATAGACAAAAATGTGTGTGTGTGCGAATATATATATATATATTTTTATTACATACATTACACACACACACACACACACACACACACACACACACACACACACACACACACACACACACACACACACACACACACACACACACACACACACCTCAGCATAAATGAGTACTCCTTTTAAAAAGTCACTAATGCTTAAGAACTTAAAACTTACCTAGGTGGATGCAGCATGGCTCCGATGCTGCATCTGTCCCCCAGCTTCTCTGCACCAAGAACCGGTCAACTGAACATTGCCGATGGCTCGATTTTCACAGCTCCGAGTAGAGAGCTGCTGACTGTCAATCAGCATCTCTCTGCTCCTCCTCGCTCACTGGAGCGCTGAGCTGTGGATGGGTGGGGTGCGGCCGTCTCAGGCTCTCATCGGCTCACTGAGAAGCTGAGACGGGTGTCAGTCCAGGCACCTGGTGGATCGCAACTTCCATGGTCACGATGACGCAGTGCCTGGACTGGTTCTTGTGCGCAAGATAAAAATCAGCAAGTTTACACAGCTTATCTAAATTAGCTGGGAAGAAGGCTTCAGTTCTGAGGATAAGTGGGCTTGCCTAATGGGCATATGTAAACCACTTTTATTTGATCCCTTTTGTTCTGTTAAAGTTCAATTGAATTCAAGCCAAAAAAAAGAGGGCAGACACGATGTTCCAAAAGCTTCAACTGCCAAGTGTTCTAGCTTACAATACCCTTTGCTGCTTTCCAGCACTGGACACCAATCAAAATAGGCGCTATGGAAGAACTGCTGCTCTGTGCACACTCTCCTCAGCAAGCATTGCCAGTTTGTGTGCCGTAGTGTCAGTAAGGCAAGGTGGCATGTCAGGTCGCTGAGTGCAGCAATTAGGAGACCCCATAAAAAAATAAAAAAAAATAAATACATTTAAAATAATGCAGTTGAAAGAACAGCAAAATTAAGTATTTAGAAAGCTTATCTGTAGCGTTTTCGTTTACATTTATTTTTTTTATTTGCAGTGTGCCCTTGAACTTTCGAAAATCTATCTACTCTCCCTAGCACAACCCGCTCCTTTTTATATGTCATAGTAGTTTATCCTTTTGGACAGGTCCAATTATGCCCTCTGCTGTCCAAGTGCTTTTGCAACTCCCTTCATCTTCTTACATAACCTTTCATTTCACTCCCTATACATGACTGAAGGTATTGTTACTTCAGTGGCAGTTCTAAGTCCGCTGGGGCTGCTGACATCACATTCAATATAGTGGAGTCAGGAAGCAGCCTAAGGCTTTAGGACAGTGGTCTCAAACTGGCATCCCTCCAGCTGTTACAAAACTACAAGTCCCATGAGGCATTACAAGGCTGACAGTTACAATCATGACTCCCACAGGCAGAGGCATGATGGAACTTGTAGTGTCGCAACAGCTGGAGGACCGCCAGTTTGAGACCCCTGCTTTAGGAGGGCTACACAAGGGAGGCTTTTACAAGTATATAACATGTATACAATACATGTACATGCACATGAAATCTAATTGGAAGAACTTTGTTGAAATGAATGGTATTAAGACAACACAGTCCAGCCCCTGAAAAGATTTGTGGTAGTTTCTAGCCACTTCAGCCCTGGAAGATTTGGCTGCTCAATGACCGGGCCATTTTTTGAGATACAGCACTGTCGCTTTAACTGACAATTGCGGTTGTGCGATGTTGTACCCAAAAAAAATTGACATTTTTTTTCCCCCCACAAATAGGGCTTT
>CM053031.1:113978756-114223120 GCA_028564925.1 Lithobates sylvaticus
CCACCAAATTGGATAATTTCCAGGTATGGTCAGATATGGAGGAATTCTGCAGGAGACTAAGGCCCCTTTCACACCTAGGCGTTTTTCATGCGGTGCAGCGCTAAAAATAGCGCCTGTTCACCGCATGAAAAAATCCTGCCCCTTTAACTCCAGTGTGAAAGCCGGCGGGCTTTCACACTGGAGCGGTGCGCTAGCAGGATGACAAAAAAAGTCCTGCTAGCAGCATCTTTGGAGCGGGATAGGAGCGGTGTGTTCACCGCTCCTATACCGCTCCTTCCCATTGAAAAGAATGGGAGACCGCGGTAAAACCGCCGCAAAACGCCGCTACGGCGGCGCTCTGCGGGGGGTGTTTAACCCTTTTTCGGCCGCTCGCGGGGGGGTAAAACCGCACCGCGAGCGGCCGAAAACGACGGTAAAGCAGCGCTAAATATAGCGCTGCTTTACCGTCACCGCGGCTCACCGCCCCAGTGTGAAAAGGGCCTAAGGCTCAAAGAATATTTTCACTGTATTGAAAGGCATCCTAGGACAATAGGTGGTGACAAAAAGAAAAAGAACAGCATCTTCACACCTCCACACCTATATTGACAGCTTCAGGCTGCGTGTCACATCCCTGATATCCATCCAACAAAAGAATATATTATACAACCTTTCACCACTGGAGCGGCTGTACACGATCTGCGCAATAATCAGACAATAACCATCAAACCAGCAGATAAAGGGGGAGCAGTCGTTGTGATGGATACAGAGAAATATATACAAGAGGGCTAGAGGCAGCTGGCAAATACCACTTACTACAAAAAAAAAAAAAAAAATAAAAAAAAAAAAATGGATTATGAACCGACCCAGGATTTTACTAAGCAATTAAAACAATACCAAGCCACCTACATTCAGAACTTAGCAATGCGATTCCAGATAATCCAGAAATTGGAGACTTCTGCATGCTGCCAAAGACTCACAAGCCAGGAAATCCAGGCAGACCCATTCTTAAGCGCCATACACACGGTCGGATTTTCCGATGGGTTCTGTCCTATCGGACAATGTTGTCGGAAATTCCGACCGTGTGTAGGCACCATCGGACAGTTTCCATCGGATTGTCCGACGGACAAAGTTCTATCTCCTGCTCTATAAATATTCCGACAACAAAGTCCGATCACACCAATTCCGATCGTGTGTAGCGAATTCCGACGGACAAAGTGCCACGCATGCTCAGATCACATTACAAGACCAAAGCTATTGGCTACTAGCCTCTACGTAGTCCCGTCGTAGGCAACAAACGTCACCACGTTCAGAATGGTCGGATTTTCCGACAACTTTGTCCGACCGTGTGTATGCAACACCAGTGTCGGACTAAATCCGTCGGACCAAATCCGATGGATTTGGTGGTCGGATTTTCCGACCGTGTGTATGGGGCTTAACAGGTATGAATACACTTACCGAACATATCTCAGGCATTGTAGAAAACATGTTAAAACCGTTGGTCATGAACTAGTTTCCTGTAAGACACCACTGATTTTCTGAACAAGCTTAACAATATACAACAATTACCACCAAAAACACTTCTAGTCACTATGGATGTAGAATCTTTGTACAGTAACATCCCTCACAAGGATGGGTTGGCAGCATGTCACAGATTCTCATCATCCTCAACAAACCACAAATACACTGCTTTTTTTTTTTTAAGCCAGTGGCGTGTGAAACACACCCAAAAACTCCACCCGGTGCCAAAAAAAAGTGCACACACAAAGAGTGAAACAAAACGTGCAACGGGTGTAACACTTGTCCTCCACATGGAAGGACCTCAACCCTGATCCCCGCGGGGCATTAGGTTCCAGACAGGGACTGAGGTAGTTCACTTGGAACCATCTGGCCGAAACCAGGCAGTCCCCCTTTCTCTGGAGGGTCTGCCGAAACAGACCCACCCAAGAACTAAGCCAGAAGGCCATATCCACCTCCATCCCAAGACGTTCAGTGCAGGCCCGAGGACCTACACCCTACTAATCACACAGTGACAAACGTGATACACAAACAAAAAAATACAAAAAAAAAGTGACAAACAAGGGGGTTAAGTAAAAAGAAAGTGGGGAGAAGGAAGATGGGAGAGAGTGGAAAGTGACCATTGTGCAATACAATGGCCGGCCCTCCGGCCAGGAATAAAAATTTCCCCTGGTCCTAGCCAAAAGGCTCGGCCCTAGAGGCAGATGCGAAAAACGTGTTGTGGTGAAGTGACCATGGTGCCATAAACTCAGTGACCTCCATCACAGTGAGGGTACAGCACCCCTGAACTGCCACTTCAGGGGCACATTCGCCACTGGCTTTTCGTTGCAACCTTGACCCATAGCCCAGACCACAACAGCCCAGACCACAACAGCCCCCACCCCAGGCAGAAAGGCATGAAGATCTGGAAGCTTAGCGAGAGCCCTTTGCCATCAGGCTCCACCATAGCTCCCATCCCTCCTTCCTAATTACATTCGGGAGATACTAACCAATCCCCCGGTGGGAGAAAGGGGATTAAGTTTTCTCTCCCAAAAAAACTGACCAGAGCTAGAGCTGCCACAATCCAGGCCAGAAGGCCAGGGACTCGACCCTTCAGCGCCAACCCAGTGGTTCTCCATCCCCATCAGAAAACGTCCCTTTCAGCTACAAATCGCTCCAGGTTACCTTTACGCCAGCAGGCTTTTGCATAGCAACCGCCACCCCTGCTCCACCTCACCGTAGAACAGGGACGGAGGCAAGTGCCACCTCCTGGCAACTGATAAGAACAGATACTACACTTGATCTTAGCCAAAAGGCCGAGAAGCGATAAAACCACAAATACACTGCTCAGGATGTTACACAGCTCATCAAATTCATTCTTTACACATTACTACTTTACTTTCAACAATGACATTTATCTCCAAAGTATGGGTACTGCTATGGGAAGTAAAATGGCACCCGAATATGCAAATTTATGGCTGACCTGGGAGGACAATTTCCTGAACAGCATACAACAACAAAAGCCATACAGATATTACCGCTATATTGATGATATCTTCATGATGATATGGACTGAAGGTGAAAAAACTCTAAAACAATTTTTCTCATTGATCAACACTTTTCACCCATCTATCAAACTAAAAAATGGAGTATTCGCACACATCAACTTCCTAGACACTACAGTATACATCAGGGATGATGAGCTTCACACGTGAATATACAGAAAACCGACTGACCGATGCAGCTATCTCCATAATTCCAGTTTTCACCCCCAACACACTAAACGAGCCATCATACACAGCCAGGCCATCAGATACCACCGGATATGTTCAGACCCAGAAGACAGAGATCAACATCTCAGAACACTGGCAGACTCCTTCCATAAGAAAGGTTACAAAGACAAAACCATCAACAACAGCATAAACACAGCCTTGAAAACCCAAAGAGAAAATCTCCTCCAATACAAAGAAAAAAAAAAAAAAAAACGAACAACCGAGTACCTCTAGTCACCACATACAACCCAACACTAGAAGGGATCAAAAAGATAATCAAAGATTAACAACCCATAACAGAGGATGAAACTCTGAAAAAAAAAAATATTCCAACAACCCCCATTATTGGCTTTCAGACAAACTAATCAGCAGGAAACTTCATTCGGATTATAAAGTCACAAATAACTGTACCTCCAGTAATGTGGTGTACCTCGTCCAATGCAACAGGTGTAGTAAAGGATCTTATGTTGGTGAAACAGGACAGAAATTACAAGTGAGGATGAATTTGCACAGACACACCATCAAGGAACATAAGTAAGATGGTTTCTGCACACCTGTGGGACATGATTTCTCACAACCGGACCACACTATAGAAGACTTCAATGTTTTAGTTCTTAAAAAGGGAATTTCAGAACTATCCAGGAAAGGAAAAAATATTTGAGCTAAGGCCCCTTTCACACTGGGGCGGGGAGCCGCGGTGACGGTAAAGCAGCGCTATATTTAGCGCTGCTTTACCGTCGTTTTAACCGCGGTATTCGGCCGCTCGGTGCGGTTTTACCCCCCGCGAGCGGCCGAAAAAGGGTTAAACACCCCCGCAGAGCGCCGCTGTAGTGGCGCTTTGCGGCGGTTTTACCGCGGTGTCCCATTCTAATCAATGGGAAGGAGCGGTATAGGAGCGGTGAACACACCGCTCCTATACCGCTCCAAAGATGCTGCTAGCAGGACTTTTTTTGTCATCCTGCTAGCGCACCGCTCCAGTGTGAAAGCCGGCAGTTAAAGGGGCCGGATTTTTTCAGGCGGTGAACAGGTGCTATTTTTAGCGATGCACCGCATGAAAAGCGCCCTGGTGTGAAAGGGGCCTAAGAATGATCCTTCTTTTTGACACAAAAAAACAATGGCTTAAATTTGGATATTGGTTTCCTCACCCACTATACTAGAGTTTTATGACCCCCCTCTGTGACTGATCTCCCCCCCCCCCCCCCCCAGTCTATAGCTTTCCCTCCGTCTTATCTCACTTGCTGATAGCTTTATTACCATACTATTGATTTGTATATGTATGCGTTTGTTTTTCTTTTGCCTTTCCCTCAGAGATTACTACATTTTTTTTTTTTCTTTTGTGTTAACATTTTACCTTCTGCTAAAACTTTTGTGAATCAGTACTGCTTAGACCTTGAAGGGGGACACACCCCGAAAGCTCGTCCATGAAATATGTTAGTGCAAATAAAAAAAAAAAAAGTATCACGGACAGTACTCAATTTTCTCAGAAAAAAAATAATAAAATAAATAAATCATACAAATTCCATAAACACAATCCTTCACCCACAGTTGATCCAAGGGGAAGGCAAAAAAAAAAAAAAAAAAAAAAAAAAAAAAAAATACAAAAACAAAACCACACACACACACACGATCCAACTTGCTACAGCAAGAGGCAAATCGGATCTTCCCTGGGTCGACTTTACCCATAAATGTCAGTATCCAGCTATAATATATACATTTAGGAAAGAAGCTAGGCCTTTTTTTTTTAAATAATCTACTGAGTTAGACAGAACCACCTCTGCAGGGAGTCTATTCCACATTTTCACAGCTCTTACTGTGAAGAAACCTTTCAGTCTTTGGAGATTAAATCTCATTTCCTCTAGACGTAAAGAGAGCTCCCTTCCCTTGTCCTCTGTGATGACCTTAAAGTGAATAACTCAACACCAAGTTCACTATATGGACCACTTATATATTTTCTAAAATAAAAGGCCCAGGAGAATAAAAAAAAAAAATTGTTAAATTTCTTAAGTCATACAATTTTTGTGCAACGGTTTATCAGGGATAACTGCGATCGTCTCACGGAGCTGAAGAACAGGGAGATGCTAATGTAAAGAAGCATCTCCCCGTTCTGCCTAGTGGCACTGTCACCGCCACTAGGCAGAACGGTGACAGTGTGATCGAGAGCTATGATCAGTGATGTGTCACACTGAGCCATGCCCCCCAACAGTTAGAATCACTCCCCAGGACACACTTAACCCCTCCTTAGCCCCCTAGCGGTTAACCCCTTCACTGCCAGTGTAATTTTTACAGTAATCAGTGCAATTTTATAGCACCGATTGCTGTAAAAATGACAATGGTCCCAAAATTGGCCGATGTGTCGCCATAATGTCGCAGTCACAACTATATATAAAAAAAAAAAAAAATAAAATCACAGATCACCGCCATTACTAGTTTTAATTTTTTTTTTTAAAAAGGACATAAAAAAACAACTAACCCCTATTTTGTAGATGCTATAACTTTTGCGCAAACCAAAGGCTTATTGCGATTTTGATTTACCAAAAATATGTAGAAAAATACGTATTGGCCTAAACTGAGGAAAAAAATAAAAAAATTGTTTTTATATATTTTTGGGGGGATATTATAGCAAAAAGTAAAAAATAATGCGTCATTTTTTTTTAAAATCGCTCTATTTTTGTTTAGAGCACAAAAAAATAAAAACTGCAGAGTTGATCAAATACAACCAAAAGAAAGCTCCATTTGTGGGGGGGTGACGTAAATTGTTTGGGAGCCATATCGCATGAGCACGCAATTGTCAGTTAAAGCGACGCTGGCTGCAATATAACAAAGTGAAAAATTTAAGGGGGGTCTGAAAACTTTCATACATTATATATATATATATATATATATACACACACACACACATACATACATACATACACACACACACACACACACACACACATATATACACACACACACACACACACACACACACACACACACACACACAGTGGGTATAGAAAGGAATCATCCACCTTTAACATTATCACATTTTGTTGCTTTGCAGCCTGAAATGGATGGACAGTTTGTTTCATCCAGCGGTATTTACTTATAAACCACTATAACATCCAAGTGAAAGTAATAACCCCAACATGTCTGAAAAAATAAATTAAATAAAAAAAAAACAGAAACACAGGACTTGGAAAAAGGATCACCAATTGAATCCGTATTTTGTTGAACCAACTTTTGCTTTAAATTAGAGCCTTTAGTCTGTTGGGATATGTCTCTACTAACTTCACATAGACTTTGCAATATTTGCCCACCCTTCTTTGCAGAACTGCTTAAGTTTAGTTAAATCTGATGGTGACAATTTGTGGATTGCAGTCTTCAAGGTCACTCCACCAATTTTCAACGAGGTTAAGGTCTGGGCTCTTACTAGGCCAAGTAAGAACATTTACTTTTTTCTCCTTCAGTGTGGTCATTTTTGCTGTGTGCTTTGGGTCATAGTCATGTAAAAAGTATTTTCCCATTGACAACTTTGTCAGAGGGCAGCAGATTTTTCTCTAGAATTTTATGGTATTTTACCCCAACCATTTTCCTTCTATCCTGACAAGTGCTCCAGTGCCTGTTGCAAAGAAACACCCCCATAACAGGATATTACCACTTACAGTACTTGCCTTAGGCTCCATTCACACCCATCCGTTTGGATGCGCAGGTGTAATCATTGCAATTCTAGAAGCGCTGCAAAACGCGGGACATGGTTTGCGATGCCATTACTTGTTAATGGCACCCTAATCGTGGTGCGATTTTGCCACAATCGGCAGGCAATAACTCGTGCTACAATCACAGCAAATTGCAATGTGCAACCCTGTCATCCAAAAGAGACTCCTGCTCCTTTTTGAGCAACAAGCTTAGCATCGCAATTTATCACCCACCAATCGTGGCAAAATCAAGCCACAATTGGGGTTCCAATAACAAGTAATGGTATCGCAATTGCATCTTTCTGCGATTCTGGAATAGTAGGCAGAATCGCGGTCATTCCAAATACCTAGGTGTAAATGGAGCATTACTGTAGGAATGGTTATTTTAACGGTGAGCTGTATTGGAGTTCTGCCAGACATATCGTTTGGTGTTAAGGACAAATGATTTAATTTTAGTCTCATCTGACCACAACACTTTTTTCCATGTCGCGACTGCATGTCATCTTTCTTGAGTGGCTTTTTTTCCTGCAACCCTCCCATACAAGCCAAGTTTGTGGAGAATGTTTGATTTTGTTGTCACATGCACACAATTTTGTAAAATATTTCTGCAACTGCTTCAGAAGTTGCTGTAGGCCACTCGGTAGCCTATCTGAACAGATTCTTGATGGACTTCAGTTTGAAGCAATATCTAGATCCAGAGAGGGTCTGTGTTGTAGAAAATACCTTCCACTTCTCAATAGACTTTACTGTGCTTCTAGGCATTTATAAAGCCTTTGAATAAATGTTAGTATCCATCTGCTGACTTGTGCCTGTCCACAACTTCATCCTGGAGATCTTTTGATAACGCCTTGCCACCCATAGTTGGTTTGCTTCAGTTGCACTATCAGGAACTGAAATGCTCCAGGAAAGCTGCTTTCATACTGAGCTAATCAAAAATGACCACAGCTGAAAAACAAATGACTGTGCCATTAGGATGGTGATTAGTCATTTTAAGAAGGGGGTGATCATTTTTACAACTCAGTGATTCTGTTTTTGATTTTTTTTCTACTGACATGTTGCGGTTATATATCTTTCATCTGGATGTTACACGTTGCACGCGTTAAAATACAGCTGGACAAAACAAACTGTGCGCCTTCATTTTAGGTTGCAAATCAACAAAATGCCATTTTAAATGATTTTTTTGTATACCCACTGTATATATTGCAATAGAATATTTTGGGGTGGAGTTCAGTTCTAAAAGACCGTGGTTCATATTTGATGTGTTTTGCTGTAGAGCAATATCTTTGTTCACAAATAGATTTAATTGCTTGCCTACCAGCCACCGCAGTTTTGCTGTGGCAGAATGGCGTGGCTGGGCGAAATTACCTTACACCAGTTCACCTTTTGGCCACTAATGGAAAGCATGCATGCCCGCAGCCGATGAGAGTGCCCGGCGGGCGCGATGACCGCCGGGGCACCCGCGATCACTCGTGAGAGCGAGAACCAGGATCTGCATGTGTAAAACACACACAAATCCCTCTTTCAGGGGGAGTAAAGACAGATCCTGTGTTCATACTAAGTATGAACACCAATCTCTTTTTCTCCACCTAGAAAGTCCCCCCCCCCCCCCACAGTTAGAACACCCCTAGGGAACACAGTTAACCCCTTCCCTGCCAGTGACATTTATACAGTAATCAGGGAATTTTTATAGCACTGACCGTTGTACAATTGTCAACGGTGTATAAGGTGTCCAATTTGTCCGCCACAGTATTGCAGTCCTGATAAAAATCGCAGATCACCATTTTGTAGACGCTATAACTTTTGCACAAACCAATCATATACGCTTATTGCGATTTTCATTACCAAAAATATGTATTAGAAAACATCGGCCTAAACTGAAGGAAAGATTAGCTTTTAAAAAAAAAAAAAAAAAAAAAAAAATTGGAGATATTTACTATAGCAAAAAGTACAATAGTGTTTTTTTCAAAATTGTCACTCTTGTTTATAGCGCAAAAAATAAAAACCGCAGAGATGATCAAAAACCACCAAAAGAAAGCTCTATTTGTGGGGAAAAATAAATGATATCAAATTTGTTTGGATACAACGTCGCACAATTGTCAGTTAAAGCAACGCAGTGCCTTAGCGCAAAAAATGGCCTGGTCATTGAGCAGCCAAATCTTCTGGGGCTGAAGTGGTTAACAAAATTGATAAAGATACAAATGAAATGCACATATAAAAACGTCAGGTGACATTCATTGCAGCTTCAAAGTGTTTGGAACAAACATCTTTAATTTAACCCTAAAAAGTATCAAATAATTACATGCAGTACCAACACCTGTTATGGAGTGTTTGAGGTTTTAAAATAAAAGATTTTACTAAATATAAAATGAAATGTTCAGCAATTTCCTTTCCAAACAGTATTTCAAAGGTGGGCCTATAAGTAGCCCTTCCGAAAGTCATTCAAGAGTGTGACACTTGGTATGTACAAGGTTATCAGACACGTCAAATTTCACTTACAAGTATTTGAAAATAAGCTAGTTACTTCAGTGTCCCTTGCCCTTCAAGTAAGTCACTATTGCACAAACCATTATTGACTTAAGAAATGTAGAATGTGACCAAAAAAAAAAAAAAGAAGAAAGAAGGGGGAGGTTAGAGAGATTTAGTGAATCTATGGTTTATACACCCCCCCCCCCCCCCAATCTAGTCTTCTGAAAATTCAGCTTAGCTGAGGGAGGAAAACGTGTTCATAACAAAAATCTGTGACTTTCAAAGACCTACAGGGATGACAAACACGGTTCAGCAACGTGCATGTCTGGAATTTGGGTACTGAACCATGAGAAATAGAAGGGACATAGATTGCAGCCTAGGGTTAAACATAAATAAAAAATAAAAAAAATAAACCCTTAATAAAAATAAAAAATATTAAATAAAAATAAACACCCTTAGGTGGGATCGGGATCTTAGATGGCCTTTACGTCTGTGGCTGTGTCTTTCTATGCCATATTCCTCCCCTTGGTTGATGGCATCTCTCGTGTCCATTTTTTGTGCTTTGTTTATATTTTTTGTAATTGGAGTATTGTATATTAATGTTGCGTTTAACTTTATTTGCTTTATTGTGTCTTTAATAAACCATATTAACTTTTGGAACGTATTGCACGGTTTACATTTCCCTGAGGTACAATTGTGGGTCCAGCCACTACTGTCGGAGGTGCTGGCAACCTGAAATGTGCCCATAAATTTCCCATATTACAGCAGTGTTGTCGGCTTCCGGTAAACAGGTTTGCCCCTTCACAGGGAAGACTTGTGTGCATGCACGTCTACTTCATAGAAGCTGGTGTGGGGATTCTACGCTATATTTGGACTTTTATAAGATGCGACTCATTTTCTATGCAATTTTTCAGTTTTTTTTTTTTTTTTTTTTTTTTTAGTGCTGCAACCCTCTATTTTGTCAGTTATGGTTTGTAATCAACTTTTTGGTGCTGGCTGCCTGTAGATTTACCGATTTTATCCAAGCGCAGATAAGTTTAATTTATTGTTAAAAAAATAAACATTGCTCACAACGTGCCAATGTCCAAAAGGCGATTTTTTGTAGCAGCTAAAACGTTTGCTTTCATTTATGCTTATCCAAAAGAAGACACAAGCTACATACATGTAGGATAAAAAACACATACTTACTGAAGAACAGACTGCTGAATCTATGTTCATATTTTAAACCATACACGATATAGCTTGTAGAGCACAAAATTGTACTAGGTATTAATGATAAATCAGACCCAATAAATCAGAACAGCTGCTGTCTGGAAAACTAGAAGTTTGCTGACCTCACCCTCTAGCCATTTCATAAAACGAATAGAGGAAGTGAGCCCTGTTTGTAACACATTCTTCTTTCTCAGGACTATCTTCCTGTTTAGCCCTGTTCCTGGGAAAATTTAACAAAGGGTGTGTGCCTTCAAAATTCAGGATGGACAAACGTTTACTTCAATGCAGCATTAAATAAGGTTGGCTATTTTCTTAAATATCTGAAAACAACTCTAGTGAGGTGTAATCTTGAAGGGCAAACGAATGTGGCAATTGACAATGCAGCAGTGTACAGAGCAGCACAAGTCACAAGGGTCTGATCAGATTACCTCTTTTATAATCTTGTTCTCTAATGAGTCAGAATGTGATCCCAAAGCTTTATTCCTGGTCTCACCTACACAAGCACAATGTACTGGACCATGTTTAGGAGCCTTTGGGAAGTTTACAATAAAAACAAGTAAAATAATCTAAAATCTGTTCCATCTATTCCTTCAGCTTCTAACCCAAAATACAGTACATAGCAGAAAATGCTGCTTAAAGGAGTTGTAAAGACAGGCGTTTTAGCTCAATATGTTCTATGCATTAAGATAAATAAAAAAAATAAAAGACTTGTGTGTGTAGCAGCCGCCCCAGCACCCCCTAGATACTTACCTGAGCCCCATCTCGCTCCAGCAACGTCCACAAGTATCCAAGCTGTCCGGGACACTCCTCCTAAATGGCTGAGAAACAGCAGCGGCACCATTGGCTTCCGCAGCAATCAAAGTCATCCAGCCAATCGGGGGAGAAAGGGGGGCGGGGGCTCCGTGTCTGAATGGACACCCGGAGCCGTGACTGGGGGGGGGGGGGGGTGGATAAGCAGCTGACCCCACCAGAACACTTAAGTCAGTGTCTTGAACCAGCCAGTGTCTCCCAACATTGGCCTGGGTGTACACGGGTTAGGTCCTGTGTTACTGGTAGCCTGTAAAGCAGGGGGCTACTTAACTGATTTGGTAACCAGTCATGAGCCCGAATTAAATAAAATGGTTCAGAGATAAAAATTTATTTTCAGGATCATCTTTTTTCATGGATGTTTACAAAAAATAAAAAAAATTAAAAAAAAGAAGGAGGGCGGACCCAACTGGATCAATAATGTGAAAGGGGCCCAATGCTGCTTTTACACTGATGTGTGGTGGTTTACCCACACTGTCGGTCGGTGTAATGCACCTGTGACTTTCCTGCAGGTTAGCTGTGCTCAGCGTTCAGGAGTTTTTGTGCACTTTCAGAAAGTGCACCAAACCCGCAGGATATAATAGAAGTCTATGGCTCAGTGCTAACTAGGAGTACTGTGCTGCACCTGTGGATCAGTGTGAGCAGCTCAAAAACCTGCATTAGGGAAAAGGTGGGACTGTAGTGTCTGCTCCCAACATGTTTCGCCAACGGTGGGTTCTTCAAGGGACTTTGATAGACACTAGTGATTAATGAACTAATATACAAAAGAGAAACATATAGAATAGTCAAATGAATTCTAACATCAGTATAGTTTAAAAACAAACCACCAAAAAACTCCCACCTGGCAGACAGCAACAAAGGAAGAAGGATGCCGCACGACCACAGGAGGTATAGGAAAACAGCATCCCTGGCGTCAACACTGCTGGAGCCCCAAGGGCTGTGCTCACATGGACACATCTGCAGTAAGTTGACTACCTGTTTGGTGCATCGGTGACTGACATTGAAGTCTGCTATTCGATACCTAGGTGTTCCGATTGTGGATGCTTATTGATTTATGCTTTACAGCTTCAGGTGTGTCTATTGACCTTGAAGTTGTACTTCAGAGCTTCCATTTCTTTTTTAGTTTGTTTGCTCTGATGTTCAACCATTAGCCCTCGGATAACCCCGTACTTTATGCACATTG
The DNA here is from genome assembly GCA_028564925.1 of Lithobates sylvaticus. Classification (NCBI taxonomy): domain Eukaryota; kingdom Metazoa; phylum Chordata; class Amphibia; order Anura; family Ranidae; genus Lithobates; species Lithobates sylvaticus. The sequence continues at coordinate 113,991,347 of CM053031.1, forward strand.
TGCAAAGTAAAAATCATTGAGCTTTTTCAAGTCTTATGATAGCATATGTCCATTATTTAGTATTATATTATGTATTCCAGCTTGGTCTTTATATGTTTTTTGTGGTCATGTGGCGTCCTTACTCAATCCTTTGATGCTCTCCTCCAGGTGGGAATTTTTTGGCGATTGCTTGGGTAAGCGGGGGTTGCTTCCAACAAGATGAATATTGATTTTTCTGAAACTTTGATTGTTATAAACTATACTGATATGTTAGAATTTGACTGTTATATACATTTCTCTTTTGTGTCTTAGTTCATTAATCACTAGTGCCTATCAAAGTCCCTTGAAGAAGCCACCATTGGCAAAACATGTTGGGACTAGACGCTACAGTACCACCTTTTGCCTAATGCACTTAAGTTGACAATATTATGGACATGTGTATTTTACCTAATACTAGGTTTTTACTATGTATTAAAGTTTGTTAAATTTTATTACCTTGATGGACTCGTTTTCTGGCACCGCTATAATCCCAATAGCTATTCACTCCTTTTCTGTCAATTTAGGGATGCCCCTCCTACAGGGCAGTAGTGCAACCAAAACACTCACCTGGCAATGTGAGTGGAGGTACAGTCTGCATTTGGCAAAATGGCTGTGAGTGTGTGTGACCTGCATTTTTAGGGCACGGTCACAATAGCAGCAAGGACTACTTCTATAAGATCCATGCGCGGACCACTTTTCAGAGGCATTTGACAGGTGGTAAGGAGGCACTATGTTGCCTCCTCATTACCTGTTTTAACCCCCTAAATGCAGCACAATCATGCTGCAACCACATGCAATGCAGGGCAGTTGCAGCACAGCCTCATGACATGCAATAGTGCCTTCTCAGCGTAACAACGGTTATATTTCCTGCTGCAGCATGCGTGTGACCCTGGCTGCTGCCTCTTCAACGATAAGAGCACAAAACCTTGATGCAATAGCAGTTTAACATTGTAACTTTTCATCAGGAAAACATTTTCCAAGCATTCAGTGGATCCTAAAAACTTACATATGTTTTTTCCTGGTACAGAAAGAATGAAGGTTGCACCAGTTACAAGCTCCAATCTTTATTTGCCATTCTTATCAAGAGATAACTTGCATGGTACCTTTAAAAAGCCAGTGCTGGTCATATGATCATGAAAAAACATTGAGCATGATCACGAGTCACAGCCAGCTTTCAAGCCTGCAAAGCTTTAGAAGAATAAAAAAAAAAAAAAACACACACACACACACACACACACACACAAACGTATTACTATTAATGCATATTTTGTTGACGTTTGCTTATCAGGTGTAGCAACAGCCATTTTAAATTTTGGATATTACATGGATGAAATATAATAAAACCATGTCACAGAAAAATAAGAAGTTGCTACAATAAATGACATGACACTAAAAGCATAACCCAAACATATCGAGTACCACATATAGGGGGGGGGGGGGGGGGGGCATATACAAGGGCCTTCCCCTTGTACATTTTGCACTGAAACAAGCATAGAGGGGGAACTCTTGCAATGGGAACACTTGACCAGGTAACAAATGTCTTAGCGGCAACTGTTTTGGCTTTAGATAAATTTTGAGAACGAACGCACTCCATCCCTTTAGTTCTGTGAGAAGGCCTTTAAAAAGAACAGGTGTTACAATGGAGCACTATTTTGCAGATAACCATTCTAGAAAAACTATTTTTAGATATCAAACTTCAGCTTAAAAACAATGATTTACAGATTTCAATTTCTAGACAAAAAAAAAAAAAAAAACACCCCCAAACTCTGTTTTGTTTTTTTTGCCATTTGTTCAGTGTAAACCTTAAAGTGGATCTTCACTGCATCTGAGCATCACAAACCAAAAAAAAAAAATTCATTTTTAATATTCAAAGTAAACTCCCCTATCCATCCATGTCTCCACACTTTATTTTGTTAAGAAATCACTTTGAGAAATACCCCCCTAGAATTTCTGACTGTGGCTATCTTGAGTAAGTGCAAGGATTCATGCAACATTTACTTCCTGGAATCCATCTGTCCCTAGCTCAAGCATGCAGGAGAGTGTGCTTAGCTGAGAAACACGCTCTTTTAAAGACTCCTGGGATGTATGACATTTGCCTAGGCAAGGAAAAACAGGAAATAACTGAAGAAATGTATAAAATTTAAAAATAAAAAAAAGGTTTAAAAACACTAGTAGAAAGTGATATACTTTCCTATCTATTTACGAATGCTAGCAGCAGCAGGAGGAGGATTACAAATAAACAATGTTGATTGGGAGAGTGAAGTTCCACTTTAAAAAGGGGGTATTAAAGGGGTCTTGTCCCCAAAATAAAGTTATGCTAGACTTACCTGCTCTGTGCACAGAGTAGCCCCAAACCTCCTCTTTTGGGGTCCCCTGCAGGCACTCTCGGCTACCCCTCTTTTCTGAGTGTCCCCATAGCAAGCCATTTGCTATGGGGGCACTCATGCAGGCTCACTCCCAAGCTGGGCTGTGTGTATCCATAGACAAACGCACTGTAACCCACCCCAGCTACCTCAAAATTTGATTGGCAGCAGCGGGAGTCAATGGATCCCGCTACTGTCTGTGCTTGAGAGACAGGGAAATGCAGATAAGCACAATGCTAGACTAAAAATAAAAAAAGAAGGCCAAAATCTTTAATTTTCCGAAAATATTTTACATTTTCTCTGCCCGTTTAAGCCCCTCCATGTGAGCCTGTGTTCATGCACACTATAGGCATTTTTTCAGGAGTTTAGTTGCAGGGGAGTTTACAGGCAGAACAATAAAAAAATAAAAATAAAAACACATCACAAGTGAAGCTTTTGAGCATAACAAAATACTCAAAAGTGAAAAACGCTAATTAGCATGCATTAGTGCGTATTAATACATTCTAATAGCCAGAATTCTATAGAATGCAATAATGCCAGATGTGGGAACACACATAAACCTGTGTTGCAGTGCATGCAGAGACTCAGATTTTTAATCGCACTTTTGATGCTGTAAACTTCCGTAGGAGGACAAAACATTTTTGAGCTTCAGAGCGTGCATGAGGCCTAAAGGACTGCAAGTACAGAGCAAAACAGGGGCTACCCAAAGCCAATTACATGGGTTGCTACTAGAGCATCAGAGAGCATGAAAGGCCATAAAAGAGCAAGAATGGTCTGCAACTACAACAGTAACTACACATATACCCCTATATGAAATGTACAGTATGGTGTGCCACACAGCGCAAAATACACAAGGCAGCCATCAAAATGGTCAGGTCCCACGCTCACCAGACTGCAACTTAGACTACCCTTCAACGGGAATATGCACTTGCAGTCTAGAAATATCCTCCATAGAATACACCGTTGGCAGAACGTAATTAGCAGGTACACACTAGAGCTGCACAATTCTGGGCAAAATGAGAATCACAAATTGTTTGCTTAGAATAAAAAGATCACAATTCTGACGGTGTAAAATCTTTCACATTATACAAAAGAAATTGGGCTAACTTCACTGGTTAGTTTTTCTTTTTAATTCATTAACCACTTACCGACCAGCTCCTGTAGATATACGTCGGCAGTTTGAAGATGGATATCTCGGTAACGGCAGCAGTTGCTGCCACAACCGAGGTATCCATCTTTAGAGCCATCGGTTCTGTTTACGATAAAGGTGGTCTCTGCAGCAGATTCGCTGCAAGATCACCGTTATCCGCGGCGCGGGAGAGGTGTCACCCCCCTCGCCCTCCGACACTTACCGGAACGTGACCTTTCAGTGTCTCCTTTTCTGAGAGTCTTCCAGGACAGCCCATGAGACCTAGGGCTCCTCCTACCAGGACAGGAAACACATTCCCCCCACCAGATAAAAGGGCGGTCCTCCAGGCCCCATGTCAGTCTACTCAAGAACCGTAGGACGTCCCTGAAAAACATATGCATAATACACATAACTTTAGACAAAACCGGGTGGGAATCCGGCTGTCCTGGAAGACTCTCAGAAAAGGAGTTACCTGTAAGTCTAACTCAGCTTTTCTCAAAACGTCTTCCAGGACAGCCCATGAGACGATGAGCCAGAACTTACCAGTCTAGGGAGGGACAACTGCCTGCAGGACCTTACGACCAAACGCCTGCTCCTGCGCTGATAGGAGATCCAGGCGATAATGTTTAATGAAGGTCGAGTAACTGGACCATGTGGCAGCCCTGCAAATTTGCTCCGGTGAGGCACCAGCCCTCTCAGCCCAAGACGTAGATAAGGCTCTAGTTGAGTGTGCTGTGACAAAAGGTGGAGAAACCTCCCTAATTTTGTAAGCTTCAGAGATAGCTTGCTTTATCCACCTGGCTAGTGTGGCTTTAGATGCACTGTTTCCCTTGTGTGCCCCCGAAAAGAGGACAAACAAAGCATCAGTTTTCCTAAAGGTCTTAGTGACCTCAAGATAGGCAAGGAGGATCCTTCTTACGTCTAAGCAACTAAACTTTCTTTCCTGTTCGCCGTGCGGTGAACTACAAAAGGATGGCAGTACAATATCCTGAGTTCGGTGGAATGTACTAGCCACCTTAGGCAAAAAACCTGGATCAGTCTTTAAAACGACTCGATCATCAAAAATCGTGAGAAAAGGCTCCCTAACTGACAGGGCCTGCAGCTCACTTACCCTACGTGCTGAGGTAATAGCTACCAGAAAAACTACTTTTAATGTAAGTAGTTTAACTGAGATTTCCTCGAGAGGCTCAAAAGGAAATTCCACCAAAGCCTGAAGTACTAGGGACAGGTTCCAAGATGGACAACTTTTCACCACTACTGGCCTGGCCCTTGAAATTGATTTGAAAAATCTGGCTACAATGGGATTTTCCAGGAGAGAAAACTGGAGGAAAACACTAATAGCTGCCGCTTGTACTTTTAGGGTACTAACGGAAAGACCCTTGTCAACCCCCTCTTGAAAAAATTCCAGAATTGCCGGAATATCGTGGGTTAGTCTCTGATTCTCCGATAACCAAGAATTAAACTTTTTCCAAACCTTGGAATAAATGGCTCTGGTTACTGGTTTTCTACAGTCTACCAGAGTCCTGACTACTTTGTCGGAGAACCCCTGGGCGCTTAGCATCTTCTCTTCAGATACCAAGCCGACAATCTTAGGGAAATCACCTGGGGGTGAGACACTGGACCCTGCAACAATAAGTCTTCCCTCTTTGGAAGACTCAGTGGAGGCTCTGAAACTAGAGTCTGTAGCAGGGAAAACCATGGCCTCTTGGGCCAAAACGGGGCAATTAGAATGAGGTCTGTTTCTTCTAGAAGAAACTTCCGGAGGACTTCTGGAATAAGTCTGATCGGCGGAAAGGCATAACATAGGCCGCAAGGCCATGGGTTTGCCAGCGCATCGATCCCCAAGGATTGGTCTGCTGGGTTCATGGAAAAGAACACTTCCGTCTTGCGGTTGTTCCTGTTTGCGAACAGATCCGCTACTGGGTATCCCCATCTGCTGGTGAGGTCTGCAAAGACTTCGGGATGAAGGGACCAGTTGTCTCGATCTACCCGGTGACGGCTGAGGTAGTCTGCTAAACAATTTTGTGTGCCCTTCAAGTGCACAGCTGAAATTTAAGCCAGATTCCCCTCTGCCCATACTAGGATCTCCTGGGCAATTGACTGGAGTATCCGGCTTCTCGTGCCCCCCTGCTTGTTGAGGTATGCGACTGTCGCAACGTTGTCCGACAGAATTTGAAGATTGTGGCCCCTGATCTCTATCTGAAAGGACTGCAGGGCTCTGTGAACCGCTAGAAGCTCTCTTTGATTGGATGAAGCCCTTGCCTCCCTCGAGGACCACTCTCCCTGTGCCACTGCATTGTTGAGATGGGCCCCCCATCCCCAGGAACTCGCATCCGTAGTAATCCTTTGGGAAATGGGAATGGACCATGGGAGACCTCCTGCTAGGTGCTGGCTTGCTCTCCACCACCACAGGCTTCTCTTTACCCTGGTGGGAAGCCGGACCCTTGACTCCAGGGACCTTGCATCCCCGTTCCAGTTTCTTAAGAGGAACAGTTGTAGTGGACGTTGATAAAGTCTTGCCCATGGGACTGCAGGAAAGCATGAGGTCATCAGACCCACTGCCCTCGAAACCTGTCTTAGGGAGACCGACTGGTTTGTCTGCAATGCTGACATAGATTGGATCATTTTGGTAATCTTCTCCTGAGGAAGAAAGACCCTTTGATCCACTGAGCAAAAGTCGTAACCCAGGTAAGTCACCTTCTGGGCCGGAGTTAAGGACGACTTTTCTACGTTTATTAACCAGCCTAAGGACTGTAGGAAGTCCCGTACAGCCTGGAGATCCTCCAACAGCTTCTGGTATGACGCTGCTACCACCAGGAGGTCGTCTAAGTAAGGGATAATAGTTATCGCTTTTAGCCTGAGTGGAGCTAGGGCTTCCCCCAACACTTTTGTGAAAATGCGTGGGGCTGAGGAAAGACCAAAGGGGAGGGCCTGAAACTGGAAGTGTCGGGTCCCTGTCCTCATCTTCACTGCTAATCTTAAATATCTCTGGAAGGCTGAGTGGATAGGGATGTGAAGATAAGCATCCCTCAAGTCCAACGTGGCCATGTAGCAGTTTGGGTAGAGTAGGCTTTTGATAGTGAAAACCGTCTCCATCCGGAAATGTTTGTATCTGATTGATTTGTTTAAAGCTCGGAGATTCAGGATAAGTCGAAACTTCCCTGACGGCTTTTTGACAACAAATACATGGGAATAGAATCCCTTGCCCTGATCTGACTGGGGAACAGGAATCAGGACCTTCTGATCCAACAGGTCTCCGATCTGGAGACCCAGGGCCTGCGCTTTCTCCCGATCCTGGGGAGGAAAGGTGACCAAAAACCGCTCTGGTGGTTGGTGGGCGAATTCCAGCCTGTACCCGTTGGTCACAAGGTCCAGAATAAAGGGGCTTGAAGTAACTGCTGCCCACTGTGGGAAGAAGGCCCTCAATCTTCCTCCCACTGGGGAACGCAAGTCACTGCGGTTTGGTGGGCTGTTGAGGAGGGTTAAACAGGACCCCCCCTTTGCCTCTGCCCTTGTGCCCTGTCCAGTGTTTTTTCGGCCTGCTGTCCTTTCCTTTAGGACCCTGCTGCCTGCCTTGGCCACGAAAAAAACTTCCTGGCTGCTGGGATTCTCTTTTTCTCTGGGAAAGCCTTCTTCCTGTCGGCAGTGCGTTCCAGTGCCTCCTGCAGCCCTGGGCCAAATAAGTGATCGCCTGTTAAGGGGAGCCCACAAAGGCGTAACTTGGAGGCTGAGTCCCCTGACCAGGTCTTAAGCCAAAGGCTTCTCCTGGCCGAGTTCACTAAAGCCGAGGTCCTGGCCGACATTCTCACCAACTCTGCGGAAGAATCTGCCAAAAAACCTACTGCCTGAAAGAGGAGAGGAAAAGACTTCAAAATCTGCTCTCTGGAGGTACCTGCCAACAGATGAGTCTGAACTTGGGTTAACCACACCTCCAGATTTCTGGCCACACAAGTGGAGGCCAGAGCAGGTTTGAGGTTCCCAACCGCAGAGTCCCAGGCTCTGTGGAGAAGGATATCCCCCCTCTTGTCCATCGGATCCTTAAGCGTACCCATATCATCGAACGCTAGGTCCGAGTTCTTTGAAACCTTTGAAAGGGGTGCGTCTAGCTTGGGATTTTTATTCCACGGCTGCGTAGTGTCCTCATCAAAAGGAAACCTCCTTTTAAGGTTACTAGAGAAGAAAGGTTTTCTCTCAGGATTATCCCATTCCAGTTTGATAGTATCAATCAATGAGCTATGGACTGGAAAAACTCTAGATTTTTTTCTTGTGCAATCCCTTATACATGAGATCATGTTTGGATAGCTGAACCTCCTCTTCTTTCAATTCAAGGGTAGTATAGATGGCCTTCAATAAGTCATCCACATCTTCTACGGATAACTTAAATCTCGAGCTCCGAGTGGATTCTCTATCCCCGGGCTCTATCTCTGACCCTGATTCCTCTGGAGAGGAACGGGTAGATCTGACCTCAGCCTCAGAGTCTTCACTGTCCGCCTGCTGCGGAGTGCTGACTGTCGTCTTCTGTGACGACGGACCCTCTGCTGGAGTCTGGAGCTTGTCAATAAGTGTTCTAAAAGGAACTAAAGGTGGACGCAAGCTCATCTCTGACAGAAGCTAGCATCTTTTGGCAAGAGGTAACCGGGTCATCTTTTACAAGGCCCTCTATACAGCTGCGACAAACTGCTTTGCTCCAAGAGGAGCTCAATTTGTTTGCGCACACCGCACATTTCCTTTTAGGTGGCTGTGCCTGAGCTTTCTCCTGGGTCTTGGTCTGTAAGACAAAAAAAAAAATAAAAAAACGACCCCAAATGAGACTCACAGCCACCCTGACACTCCGAAACACCACGCGCAGGAGGGAAGAAATGTGTCCCCATAACCCACTACTACAGAGAGGGGAGGGGGAGGGAACACTCACAGGGATAGCAAGATAGTGACAAAACACTTCAGGCTTACTTGCGAGGTGCTGGTGTTGGGCACTGCTTCCACTGCCTGTGCAGGAACTGCAGACTGGTCCATCCTGCCCTGTTTAGCTTTCCACAGCCTGGCTGCTTTCCACCAAAACACACCAGTAGCCAGCGTCTCCCATCCGCACCGCTTAAAAAGACTGGAACCAGTGTCTCCGGCGCCCGATGATGATGTCATATGCCCCGGAAGTGACCTGTCACTCGGCACTTCCTGTGGGCCAGCTTGGAGTGCAGAAGCTCCGCCCCCTCAAGTGCTGCTGCTTCCTGTTTCTCCTCACACCTTTCAGCCATGCTGTGGGTGAGGAGAGGAAACTGCTGCTCACATAGAGACTACAGGCGCTTGGGAGCAGACATCACCACGGTCATGGCCCTCTCCAGGCACAGAGAGACAGGAGACAGCAGCACAACCAACCTCCCCAGCGGTGTGCTGCTTCTGGCAGAAGAGAAGGTTAGTGATATGCCCCCAAATAGCCTTACAGAGCCCCTGCTCATGAGACCTAGGGGACCAGGTTCCTGGAACATGTTACCCCCCGTCCGGAGGAAACACTAATAACTGACATGGGGCCTGGAGGACCGCCCTTTTATCTGGTGGGGGGAATGTGTTTCCTGTCCTGGTAGGAGGAGCCCTAGGTCTCATGGGCTGTCCTGGAAGACGTTTTGAGAAAAATTGGACTAACTTTACTGATGCCTTATTTATTTTTTTTATTCAAAAAAGTAAAATTTTTTCACTGCGTCAATTTGGAGGAAGGGCTTCTATATAAATGGACTTATGATTTATCAATGGACTTTGAGCTATTTTTACGTTTAGTACTCCTTTGATTACCTTTAACCCATCAACTCCTGGTTTGGTGCGGACCTTGGTGGACTTAGTTAGCACAGTTTCTTTTTGTTGTTATTTGCTTATTTTGTTTATGCCACCCAAACTGCTACTAGTGTTCTTGTTTCACATTTAGGGGTAGCACAGTTCTTTTTTACTATATATAAAATATGCAAAGTGGGCAGGGAGCAGTTCTCCCAGTGATCGCCCTGGGGAAAGAGCGCGGAGGTAAAGGAGAGCCGCCGGATCACAGAGCGCAGTAGAAAACCGGCCTTAGCTTACATTACAATTGCCGTCTGCTGGCGATTACACATAGCCCCGCCTCCTGAGCAGCACCTGTGATAGACAGAACGCCGGTCTAATGCTGTGACGCGTTTTTTCACAGGCGCAGGTCAGGAGGCGGGGCTGTGTGTAACCACGAGCAGACGGCAATTATAATTTAAGCTGTGACAGCGGGCTATATCTGCGCTCTGATCTGCCAGCTCTCCTCTTCCTCCACTCTCTCTTCCCCTGTAAAGATCTGGTCGCCCTCTCTGCCTCAGCACAGGTGAGGCAATAGTGGGCACTGGTCACGCGTCAATTAGTGTGTGCAATTTAATCTCAGAATACATACAACTGTTCTGTGAAGCCCTTGTTAGAGAACCTTAGTTAACAAACGGAATCATGAAAGCCAAGGAACACACCAGACACGTCAGGGATGAAGTTGGAGAAGTTTAAAGCAGGGTTAAATTCTAAAAATATATCCCATTCCCAAGCTTTGAACATCTCACAGAAAATGGAAAGACCTAAAACCGACAGGCTGGGCAAGGAGAGCATTCAAAGAAGCAGCCAAGAGGCCCATGGTAACTCTGGAGGAGCTGCAGAGATCCACAGCTCAGGTGGAAGAATCTGTCCACAGGACAACTATTAGTCATACACTCCACAAATCTGGCCTTAATGGAAGAGTGGCAAGAAGAAAGCAATAAAAAGTCCCATTTGCAGTTTGCGAGAAGCCATGTGGGGGACACAGCAAATGTTGAAGAAAGTGTTCTATTCAGATGAGACACAAAATACAATTTTTGGCCTAAAAGCACAACGCTATGTGTGGTGGAAAACTAACACTGCACATTACCTTGAACACACCATCCCCACCGTAAAACATGGTGGTGGCAGCATCATGTTGTGGGGATGCTTTTCTTCAGCAGGGACAGGGAAGCTGGTCAGAGTTGATGGGAAGATGGATGGAGCCAAATACAGGGCAATCTTAGAAAACCTGTTAGAGTCTGCAAAAGACTTGACTGGGGAGGAGGTTCCCCTTCCAGTAGGACAACAACCCTAAACATACAGCCAGAGCTACAATGGAATAGTTTAGATCAAAGCATATTCATGTGTCAAAGTCCAGACCTAAATCCAATCTGACAGAGCTTGAGCTGTTTTGCAAAGAAGAATGGGCAAAAATGTCACTCTAGACGTGCAAAGCTGGTAGAGACATCCCCAAAAAAAAGACTTGCCGCTGTAATTGCAGAGAAAAGTAGTTCTACAAAGTATTGACTCTGGGGCTGAATACAAATGCACGCCACACTTTTCACATATTTGCAAAAAAAATAAAAAAAATGTGAAAAACCTTTTATCATTTTCTTTCCACTTCACAATTATGTGCCACTTTGCATTGGTCTATCACATAAAATACATTAACGTTTTTGGTTGTAACATGACAACAACGTGGAAAATTTCAAGGTGCATGAATACTTGTTCAGTCCAGCGATGTCAACATCGCAGCCGATGTTCACATCGGCTGGTCGGATTCTCCATCATTGCTGGTGAAGAAACCTTTTCTGCTTCACGGCCGGGTCCCTACAGCGCTGCGCTCTCTCACTGGCCTGGCAGAAGGGGAGGGAGGAGAGCGGCCGAGCTGCTGACGTGGTTTCACAGCAGGGTCCCTACAGCGCTGTACTCCCTCCCCTTCTGCCAGGCCAGTGAGAGAGGAGAGCGGCCGAGCTGCTGACGTACTTTGCCACGGCCCAGTCTCCTGGTTTCACGGCAGGGTCCCTACAGCGCTGCACTCTCACTGGCCTGGCAGAAGGGGAGGGAGGAGAGCGGCCGAGCTGCTGACGTACTTCGCCACGGCCCAGTCTCCTGGTTTCACGGCAGGGTCCCTACAGCGCTGCACTCTCACTGGCCTGGCAGAAGGGGAGGGAGAAGGGCGGCCGAGCTGCTGACGTACTTCGCCACAGCACGGTCTCATGGAAGTGGGGAAAGGGCCCTTTTTAAAAATAGCCCCCCCCCCCCCCCCGAAAGGTGTTAAATGTGGCACTAGAAGAGACGAATAAGCAGAAGTTCCATTTTTGGGTGGAACTTCTCTTTAACATACACTTTACTTGCATTTACCGTGCTCACCTGGGAAAAACCAGACACGTGATTACGTACCATGGTGTATTTTCGGTGCATTTTTAAAACAGGGCAACAAAGATTAAGCAAGCAGGACTTATTAAAAACACAGTGCACTTAAAAATAAACAGTGCAGAGATGAACGGATAGATAGTATTTAAAGGAAACGACTTTTCATATGCTTATGTCACGCCAAAAAGGATATGTTTAAGGCCTCATTTACACCTGAGCGTAGCGTTTTTTTAGGCAGAAATTCGCGAGATTTTAGCCACGATTTAATACAGGTCACCAATGTAAAAAGTAGGAAAAAATGCCCAAATCTGCCTAAAAAAAAAAGAACTTGTTTGAGCTTCAGGCATTTTGGAGCGGAGATGTGAACCATCTCCATAGAGAATAGATTTTTTTTCCATTCCAGTGTTTTGTAGCAGGGCCTTAGTGCGACAAAAGTGCCCCAGTGTGAACAGAGCCTAATGTATTTGCTGCATTAAAGGTGAAAAACACTGCATTACCTGTTCTACCCACCCCCATCTCTAAACATTTACCCAACACCTCTCACTGATTTAGCGCTATCCCAGCTGCAGCACCGCTTGCCTCTTCTTGGTACCACACGAGACACTGACCAGCTCGGGAGTGAGCCCAAACAAGTGCCCCTTAACAGGTTTGCCAAGGGGGCACTCGGAAGGAGGAACAGACAGCGCCAGAGTGGGACACCAGAAGAGAAGGTAAGGGACTGCTCTGTGCAATGGTATTGGTGATGGTTGAAGTTAAGCATAACCTCTTAATACATTTTTTATTAAACGCAAAAATGGAATATATTACAGTTTACCAATCATTAGATGAGATGGCCTCATGGGTTTTCTTATTTTAGGCTTTTTGCCCCCCCTCCACCCCTCTTCATCTGGTGATCTGGCCAGTAACACCTCCTGTATTAGAGTGCCACCATTCTGGATGAAGGATGCACATGGGCACCTTTGGAGAGCAGCATTTTCAGTCCAGGGGGGAGGGGGGGTGTTAGATATAGATACAGATTGAAGCCACACTCCAGCTAACAAGTCAATCAGTTACAGCGACATTTTTTTCCTGTTGGGATAAAGATTTTACATAAATAAAAGCTGACCCATGTAAGCACCCCTTTATAGATCCTTGGGGTACATACCTACCCCCTGGTTTCAGAGGAGAGACAGTAGTTCTATTCTTCTATAGCATTGTAAACCCCTTTGTTAATGATATCCAACATAGGATTACAATCGTGCGAGTGTTGGTAAGCTACATCAAATATCAACTGTGTTATCACACCCTACACCTGCAATCAGGATGGATGGATGGATGCACCTTGAGGTTGGGATATTGGTTCATCTTTCCTTTATATTTTTATAAGTATAGGGGGCGTCACATAATAGATACACAATGGTGGACGACCTATATACATACATGGATGGTAGTATGTAATATGATGGAACGGTAGTGATAGGCTTATATATAAGAGAACACATTTGCTCTATTTATTTTTTCAGCATCAATAAACTATGAGGTCCTCTTTTCCACCTGTCTGAGTACAGGTAGGCTACATTATATTTATTAATAGCATTTGGCTTATTGTATAAACACTATTTTAGTTGAAGCCCTCCCAATACAACTATGCAGTAATACCTTTATTTGCAGGACCCCATCTATTAGGCCTCAGTGATTTATGGTGTTCATTTGAAGGGGGAGCACCTGCAAAGTCCCCCTACAATACCAGTTCGTCTTTTAAACACAGCACATGGCATAATGGTGAGGTGATTGAGCAGGTAAGTACGCCTGAGATTTTGTTTCTTTTAAAACATAACATGGAATGTTCATCGGTGCACCTTCGGCGCTATCACCTACTGTGTACATACCATCATAGATAATTGATATATCTCCCATACCCCTGAGGAAAGATGTTAAAACCTCGAAACGCGTTGAGTAGAGAATACCACAACTCATCTTTGCTCCTTTCCTGTTGGTGTACTTTTAGTTGGTTAGGCCATGTACATTCTATGTTGGTTGTTTTTATCTATACATTTTCAATAAATACTTTATCGCCTTAAAAAAAAAAAAAAAAAAAAATCGCCTTAAAAGTCCTACCCAAAAGGGGAATGCCCAAATATTGTAAGCACCCCTGCTCATGTTAAATGGTTTGCCACATGTCTATAGCAAATACATTCTGTAGGAGAGCTTGTTCTTTTGATCACCAGGGGAAAACAGAACAAAGCCTAATTAAAACCAACCTCGCCAACACAGCTACGAAACCATAAAGGTGCACTATAATAAAAAAAGAAGGTTAGCTTTTGGGTTTATTACCATTTAAAAAAATTAAAGAAAAAAAAACAAAACAAACAAAAAAAAAAAGTTAGCATTTAAAGGATAAGTTCACCTTTTCACAAAAAAAAAAAAATAATAATAAATGTAATATTTTTGTTCCTGGAGCCTCAAAAGCATTGCGCCAGTGATCAGTAGATTGCCGGTGTCATGCACGTCTCCTGCAGATCTGTGTGCTTATTCATTATACGGGCAAGCAGATACAATCTCACAGGAAGCCTCAATTAACTACCAAAGTGCTCCACTGTGGTAGTTTATTGAAAACTACAAACCAAGAGCTGCAAAGGCTGACAGGACTTGTAGTTTACCATTCACAGAGTACTGTCCTGTTCACCCAGCTTTTTTTTTTTTAAATGTTACAGCTAGCGGGGGGAATAAGATTCCCAATAGCTGTCAGAACTTGGGGGGGGGGGGGGGCGGTCTGTTCATACATGTTACACCCTGAATTAGAGCTGCATGATTCTGGCCAAAATGAAAAGCAGGATTTTTTTGCTTAGAATAAAGATCACGATTCTCGCAACACAAAATCTTTCACATAATACAAGAAATAAAAAAAGTGGGCCAACTTTACTGTTTTTTTTTTTTTTAATTCATTCAAGTACTTTTTTGAAAAAAAAAAAAAAAAAGCGCATTTAAAAGACCGCTGCGCAAATACAGTGCGACATAAAATATTGCAACAACCACCATTTTATTCTCTAGGGTGTCAAAATTACATATATAGTTTGGGGGTTCTAAGTAATTTTAAGCAAAAAAAATAATTACCGTATATACTCGAGTATAGGCCGACCCGAATATAAGCCGAGGCACCTAATTTTACCACAAACAACTGGGAAAACTTATTGACTCGAGTATAAGCCTAGGGTGAGAAATGTGCAGCTACTGTAAGTGGAAAAGAGGGTCAACGATGCCCATTTGCAGCCTCACTGTGCCCATGCAGATGGACACAGTTGACCGATTTGGGGCCCTGTATCTCGGGGTCACTTAGTGCTAGGAACCCCATCTTTGGATATGTTGTAGTGCTAATTCCATTTGGGGTTCCTAGCACCAAGTGTCCCCGAGATATGGGGCCCCAAATTCGGGTCAGAAAATCTCAAGCACTTTTCTGCAGCAGAGAATGACATTTTCTGAACCGAATATGGGGCCCTGTATCTCGGGGCCACTTAGTGCTAGGAACCCCATCTTTGGATATGTTGTAGTGCTAGTTCAACCGGGTTTGAATGCCAAATTTGGGGTTACTAGCTCCAAGTGTCCCCGAGATATGGGGCCCCAAATTCGGGTCAGAAAATGTCAAGCACTTTTCTGCAGCAGAGAATGACAGTTTCCGAGCCGACTTTGGGGCCCTGTATCTCGGGGCCACTTAGTGCTAGGAACCCCATCTTTGGATATGTTGTAGTGCTAGTTCAACCGGGTTTGAATGCCAAATTTGGGGTTCCTAGCTCCAAGTGTCCCCGAGATATGGGGCCCCAAATTCGGGTCAGAAAATGTCAAGCACTTTTCTGCAGCAGAGAATGACAGTTTCCGAGCCGACTTTGGGGCCCCGTATCTCGGGGCCACTTAGTGCTAGAAACCCCATATTTGGATATGTTATAGTGCTAGGTCCACTGGGTTGGCACACCAAATTTGGGATTCCTAGACCCAAGTGGCCCCGAGATACGGGGCCCCTAAGTCGGGTCGGAAATTTTTTTTTTTTTGCTGCAGAAAAGTGCTTGACTCGAGTATAAGCCGAGGGGGGCACTTTCAGCACAAAAAAATGTGCTGAAAAACTCGGCTTATACTCGAGTATATACGGTATTTTAACTTGAAACCAAACGTCAGAAAAAGTTTAAGTGGTTAAACCTTTTTCACTTACACACAAAGTCTATTCCATTGACAAATTGTTACAATGTTTATACTCAAGTTAAACTGATAAAAAAATTTACAATTCTTGGCAGACTGCCCATTTTTCTGTTCCTTTCTTTTTACAACTGTGGCTTCAGAAAAAGCAGAGAGAATTAGTTGCATAGCTGTGTGAAACACTTTAGTCAAGATCACAACCGAAAAAAAATAAAAAAATTGCGATAAGGATTCTTGACGATTAATCGTTCAGCTCTACCCTGAATATGGGAGTAACACGTTACGAAAGGTGAACTTATACTTTAATCCCTGGTTCACACTGCCGTGAATTGTCATACACCCCCATGGCAATGAACCCGTTCTAAACGACTTGCTGACTTAGAAAAAGGTTCCTGCATTACTTTAGACTAGCAACTGCAACAAGACTTGCATTGACTTCTGTTAAATGCAAGCCGGGATGAACCCACGCAGGGATGTCAGATTCAAAGCCGCTGAAGTGTCAACAAGGGCTAAAAGGGAAAAGTTCAAGATTTAGAGAAAATAAAAAAAACACACACACACACACACACACACACCTCGCCTAGACTGGATGCAGCATCAATCATATTCCGAATTTGTCACCTCTGCAATGAGAGCTGAGCTATCAAACACCACTGATGGCTCAGTTCTCAGAATTCTGCGAGCAGAGAGTCTGTCAGCCCCCAGCTCTTCCCTCCAGCGTGGAGCTGTGGAGGAGCGGCTGGCTTGGGCTGTCAGCAAATCGCTGAGAGGCTGAGCCAGCTGCCAGTCCAGGGTTCTGGGTGGACCCTGTCTATTTGGTCAGGACCTTTTCAGATTCTGGACCCACTTTGTGACATCAGCCGACAGAAAGCTTCAGCCTGCTGTAGACTGAACACAGGTCACAGGAATGCAGAACTAACTGCACTCTTGTGATTCATAGAAGTATGGCCAAAATAGCTTTGGCTTTTTTTTTTTTTTAATAAAAACACGTAATACTTACCTGCTCCGTGCAGTAGATTTACACAGAGCAGCCCCGATGATGCCCCTCTCAGACTCCCACCAGCGCTCTGGCCTCTCCCCCTTGCCGAGTGCCCCCATAGCAAGTGGCTTACTATGGGGGTACTTGTGTGGGGGTACTTGGGGGTTAAACTGATCACTGTTCTCTGATTGGCTTATATGATGTGTGTAAACCATTAGCAGATCAGGGACATTCAATGGCAATCCTGTACAGGTCTTTTAGCAGTAACACCTTAGACACTCACACCTACTACACCACCACCCAGCAGTGCAGAGCCAGGCAGAGGAGCTGGGGCAGGCGGTGTGGGGTGTGTGCAGGGTTTTCAGATATTGGGGGAGTGTACAGATGGGGGGGGGGGGCATGAAGATTGGGGGGCGGTGTGTGCATATTCGGGGGCATGCAGATTGGGGGGGGGGGGCGGTGTGCAAATTAGGGGGGGGGGGGTGTGTACAGAGGGTGCAATGGAAAGGTTCTCACCATCCGGGAACTCGCGGTCACTGATGTGTTGCAGATGAGGCCCGGGCTCAGTCTCCCCGAGCTCCACTTCCACCTGGTACGGATCAGCCCGCTCTGTCACTCCACGAGCACGGCCGGGTTTAGGACTGGCGTCCGGAGACACACAACAGGTTACGGTATTCCCCATGGTAGCGGAGGATGGGTACTCGGAGCGGCCCCACTCTCCTCCTTCCCCGCGGAGTCCTCCCCTTGTAGCGCAGGGCCGGTCACAGCAGAGTCATGAGGAGGCCTGCACCAGGCACAGGAAAGGAAGGGTGTCTGTGTCGCTAGGACGGCCGGGCTGGACGCTGCATCCTCCTCACCTCACCAGCCGGTCCCACGGGAGTCGAGGGCGGGAGCGAATCCGTGACGCGAAGCACACTCCTCCGCATACGTCACCCCTTCCGTCCTCTCACCGGGGCATGGCACTCGGGTCACATTCAGCCAATAAACACCGTGCTGGGCGGAGAATGCATTGTGGAGTCGGCTGTGAGTGGGGGGAGACCGCTCAATAGGCGGAGGGAAAGCATCACACCCAATGCCAGACAGGGAGCGAGCCGTGAAAGTCTATCTGAACCAATCAACTGCAAGCTAACTTGCCAAGCGCTCCCTGGGCGTATACGAACCACAGTGAGGCTTGAAACGCAGCATGTGTTAGTTTATTAAATCTGATTGCTTACAATCACAACTAAAAAACTAGTAAGAATCAGCACCGGAGCTCTTATATAAGGGGAGTCATCGCTACTTGTTCGGGGGGTTGTGAGGGTGAGTATTTACAAGTGTATGGGTGGTTTCTATAATCACGAGGAATGTGTTATGATCAAATGTAAAGTCAATCTAAAACCCGATTTATTTTTTGGTTTCGGATAGATGGGGGAAGAATTATTGCTGGTTGTGTCCCTGCTCACTAGATAAAAGGAGATCTATAGTCACAGCCTACGCTTCCATTGTATAACATCTGCTTTTTAAAGAGGAGCAACAGACCCCACCAAAAAAAAATAAGTCAGCAGCTACAAATACCCTAGCTGTTGACTTTTACTATTAGGGCACTTACCTGTCCAGGGATCCCGCGGTGTCCTCACCCAAGCCAATTATTGATCGGTTCTCGGGTGCTGACGCTTCACGGACGGTTTCCTACTGCGCATGCGCAAATCGTGCTGAGCTTTCTCAATGGGCCGGTGTTGTATCATTACCAGTCCCCCATCACGAACTGTCCGAGGTGTACTGCACATGCGCAGTACACAGGACACCCAGATTCCGGAAATTGCCGAGGATGAACGGCGCCTGCGAAGTGAGTCCACTTTCAAGCCCCACCATCCAAGTGGACATAGAGTTAGAATATAAAAGAGCCGAGCGCAGCGAGGCCGTGCCCGAAGCGTGGCGAGCGAAGCGAGGGGCCCTCTAACTTTGACTAACCCTATGTCCGCTTGGATGGTGGGGGCTTCTCCTCGACTCACGGCGCAGGCGCCGTTCATCTTCCGAAAATTTCCGAACATCTTTATGCTCCGTGCTGCGCATGCGCAGTACACTTCGGACACCTAGTGACAGCCGGACACTTGGTGATAGAACGCAGGTGCATTGCCATAGAATGAGATTTGCCATAGAATGAGATGCTCCGCCTCCATCACATCCTATTGGCTCACAATCAGTCTCACTTTGGCTATCACAGGGAGAGGATCTCCTCCCTGTGATAGCTGGAGGTGCACGGAGCATCCGACGGCAAATCTCATTCTATGGCAATGCATCGGCTCTCCAATCCTGACAATGAGCGGCGGGCGAAGCGCACACCGTGTTCCTCCACCCTTCACCTGAGAGGGAGCGAGCTGTGTGTGTGACTGCACCGTGTATACTCGGCACTGCGCTCCGTGTATTAAATCACTTCTATGTACTCACTACAACTTCCTATGTTCTACTCTTCCCCTACATGTATGTGTCACTCAGTAACGTCTCATGTAGTGCACATACAATAGTATAGTGCCTGCAATTGTATATTATTCCTCTGCAGCCCCCACCCCCCTTCCTTCCTTCTCCGCCCTATAATATATTCATCCCACACCCGGACCGGTGCATTGCCATAGAATGAGATTTGCCGTCGGATGCTCCGTGCAGCTTCAGCTATCACAGGGTGGAGATCCTCTCCCTGTGATAGCCAAAGTCAGACTGATTGTGAGCCAATAGGATGTGATGGAGGCGGAGCATCTCATTCTATGGCAAATCTCATTCTATGGCAATGCACCGGCTGCGGTGAGGGCTGCACTTCCTGCTGAGTTCACAGCGGAAAACTTAGCAGGAAGTGGGAGTGGTTACCTGTCAAACCCAGGTACCCGTTCCCCCCCACAAGGTGCCAAGCTCCCACTTGACCCCCAGGCCTTTATTGGCACTTTTTGCTTACATGTAAAACAATCAGTATTTTTGCTAGAAAATTTCTTAGAACTCCCAAACATTATATATTTTTTTAAAGCAGAGACCCTTTATTTATGTCACATGGTATTTGTACAGCGTTTTTCAATACACTTTTTTTGAATTTCAATGAAAAAAAAAAAAACGCATTACGTTGCCCAATTTTTGGTAAAATGTAAAGGATGATGTTTTGCGCAGAGTAAATAGCTACCAAAGATGTCACGCTTTAAAATTGTGCACACCTGTGCAACAGCAGCACATGATGTAAATTTAACTATCCATAGGCAATGCTTTAAAAGCCGTTCCAGGTTACCACTTTGGATTTAGGCTGGGTTCACACTGTTCTGACACGACGGTCGTATTGACTGAATCCGACTTTGCCCTGCGACTTGAAGTCCGACTTCAATGAATGGGATCCGACTTTGATCCCGACAATACCAGGCACTGTGTGTCTGGTATGACTCTTTAGGGGAAACTCCGTGCCAAATGAAAACAAAAACGGCATGGGGTGCCCCCTCCAAGACCATACCAGGCCCTTCAGTCTGGTATGGATTCTAAGGGGGAACCCCCACGCCAAAAAAAAACGGCGTGGGGTCCCCCCCCCAAAATCCATACCAGACCCTTATCCGGACATGCAGCCCGGTAAGTCAGGAAAGTGGGTGGGGACGAGCGAGCGCCCACCTCCTTAAATATACCCGATCGCATGCCCTCAACATGGGGGGTGGGTGCTTTGAGGCAGGGGGCCTGCACCCCCCCCATCCCAGATTCTAGCCCCCCACCCTATGTGAATGAGTATGGGGTACTTTGTACCCCAACCCATTCACCTTAAAAAAAAAAAAAAAAGTGTCAAAATAACAACAGTACACAGGTTTTTAAAGTAATTTATTAAGGCAGCTCCGGCGTCTCTTGTGATTTAGATGAGGGTCTGTTATGGATTTTGGGATGTGGTACGCCACACTTCCACTTGCATCATTTCTGGGTGCATCCTGATTGGTTGGTTGCAGAGGGTAACCTCACTTCTGGTTTCAAAAACATCACTTTCAAAAACATGAGTTTACCAGACATACGTAAACATCCTTGTGACAGCAATAGGCATGTAACGGGTACTCTTTATGGAGAGATCTGGTTAATAAGACCCCAGATCCCTCCTCTTCCCTTAAAAGCTCCAAAATGGGTGCACTCAAATGCTTTTGATTTTTAAAAATGGCGCGGTTTACATCCAGGCAAATCGGAAGTGATGTAAAGCCATTGCTTCTGGGTTACCATAACATAGAGTGGAACAAAGCTGATCCGGTCTTTGTTCAGCTCTATGATCTGCCGGTGAGACGGGAGATCCTGGTAAAGTGGGATTGCTTGTAAAAGCAATCCAGTGGATAGTTAGTCATTAGGATTCCTTTTACAAGAGAGTTTACCATTGGCTCTAAAAAAATGGTATTTGGGATAATACAGGCATTGTGCCGGTATAACCACTTAAAGTCCAGCGACATACGGGTACATCGCTGGTCGTCAAGTGGTTAATAATGCAAACCGGCGTTCTAGTTGACAATCCAATGTAGGTTATGCATTGCATAGTGAAGCCCAGAGATCTGGCTATGTCTAAAATAAGGTACACAATCAAAATTAGGTTTTATATAAATATTTTAATTAGCCTGCTGATGAGGTAGAAAAGGGAAAACCAAGGGAGGCAAAATATAAGCAGCTCTAATTGCTGTCAGTATTTGTAGTGATCCTTCAAGACTTTTTTGGAGCAATATTTTAGAAATGGAGACACTTTGGGTAAAGTCCCATTTAAAGCAGGGGTCTCAAACTGGCGGCCCTCCAGCTGTTGCAAAACTACAAGTCCCATCATGCCTCTGCACTGTGGGAGTCATGCTTAAAACTGTCAGCCTTGCAATGCCTCATGGGACTTGTAGTTTCGCAACAGCTGGAGGGCCACCAGTTTGAGACCCCTGCATTAAAGTCTATGGGGTCCACTGTGTAGCTGCAGCCAATGCTGAATATTTTTATCTAGGGGATGTTAACAGCTGAGGAGGCTGCAACTGTCATCCTGAGTAGGTAAGCAGCTAGGTTTGGGCTTTTCTGGGTTCCTTTTCGTTTAGTTCCTTGAACATCCCATCCTGGCAGGTCAGTAGCTCGCTGTTTTGCTACTTTTTTTTTTTTTTTTAATGGACCTTGTACCTTTTTTGTTAATTTCCTTTTTTTTTAACCATCATTTCTTCAATAAACATACTTAAAGTGGAGTTCCACCCACTTTTACAACTCTTCAGCATCCCTCACTAAACTGTGCACTGTAAACAAATTGGATATTTTTTTTATTTTTTTTTTCAGCACAGACTGTATATCTGCTGTATTCATTTTTCACTTCCTCCTCCCTGGCCGCGGCCCATCGCATCATTTCCTGTTTGCAATGCCTCCTGGGAAGGGGCAGCAACTTCCTCTCAAACTGCCATTGCTATGGAAACCTGACCTGAAACCTATTACACTGCTTATGCTGCACTGAGCATGTACGAGATCTGCAAGGATGAGATCCAGGAAGAAATAGTCTGGCTTCAGATGCCCACACTTAATATGGCCACGGCCTGCTGCAAGTTTATAAAATAACAAACTACTGCTAAAAACTAACAAAACAGACCTTAGTTTACAGACTAACTTTACTAGAATACATTAAGCTTGTGTATTATAGGGGTATTTTTATTTAAAAAGTATAATTTCGGCCGGAACACCGCTTTAAGCTACATTTACACCGGCGATTAAAGCAAAAACAAAACAAATCAATTTAACAGTTTAAAAAAAAAAAACAGTAATGCCCCGTACACACGATCGGACATTCCGACAACAAAATCCTGGATTTTTTCCCGACGGATGTTGGACTCAAACTTGTCTTGCATACACACGGTCACACAAAGTTGGTCGGAAATTGCAAACATCAAGAACGTGGTGACGTACGACGAGCTGAGAAAAAGTTCAATAGCCAGTGCAGCTCTTCTGCTTGATTCGGAGAATGTGTGGAACTTTGTGCGTCGGAATTGTCTACACACGATTGGAATTTGCGACAACGGATTTTGTTATCGGAAAATTTGAGAACCAGATTTTGTGCGACGGAAACTCTGATGGAAAATGTCCGATGGAGCCTACACATGGTTGGAATTTCCGACAAAAAGCTCCCATCGAACATTTTCCATAGGAAAATCTGACCGCGTGTACGGGGCATTACACTCCAGACACTGTCACATTTTGCTTGTGCTTTCAAACAAACTGGTAAACCATTAAATCTCTGGAGTCATCACATGTGCAGCATCATGGCAGTTGTAGATAAAACAGTGGCTAAGATGGCAGCTTCCTTGGCTGAAAAAGAGGAGGGATAAGTTACAGGTCCGGAAGATTTACCCCCCTTGCTGACCAGGCTATTTGCGATCCAGCACTGCGTTATTTTAACTGACAGTTGCGTGGTCATGCAATGCTGTACCCAAATAAAATGTATGTCCTTTTCTTTGCCACAAATAGAGCTTTCTTTTGGTGGTATTTGATCACCACTGCGGTTTTTATTTTTTGCGCTAGAAATAAAGAACGACCGACAATTTTGGAAAAAACATATTTTTTTTACTTTGAACTGTAAGCAAAAACTGAGCCGGAACATATGAGTGCATTTTTGTGGTGTGCACTGGCCCTAAAAATGCATGCAGTGTTTTCCATGCATTCCAATGGCTCTAGTTCACACCAGTGCAGTCAGTTTCCGGTGCAAAAACTGACTGTAAACTGACTGGAACTCCGGGGCGATCCTAGGGTCACAGACGCCTGGGTGCAGAAATTTTTCTGGCGCCCCCACGTGGGCGTGGTCATCTTACCAACCCCTCCCCTTTACAAATGTTTCTATGACAACGACTCAAACACAGATGTTCCCCTAAGAAGTCTTCATTACCCTAGGATCCTCCCATGATCTTTTACCAATAAAGAAAATACAGGAAGAGCATACACTAATGAGACCTGGAGGGGAGTCTCTCTGATGCACACAGAGAGGCTTCTGTTAGAGAATCTGTTAGAAAGAGCCCCCAGACATAGTACAGGAGATGGTCAGAGACTGTAGACATACTACAGGAGATGGTCAGGCTGCACACATAATACAAAAGATGGTCAGAGACTGCAGACATGGTACAAGAGATGGTCAGAGACTGCATTTCCTATGGATGTTAGTAGATAATGGCCGATCGGCCTTCTCACCTGACCCAGCGATACAGCAACAACGGTTCCTCTGATCAGGTGTCTGCTCACTCTGAATTGCCCGTGGCGACTCCGCTGGGTAGAGCCCATATCTGTATTCTGGCAATGACTCCATTCCTTTCTCCGCCAGGGATGGTGCCAGGCTGTGTGGCTTTCTCTCTCTGATGGTGTTCTCTCAGCACTGCCCTTTCCCTCTGGAGTCCTGGGTGTACATCCCTGAAAGCTTCCCCGGGCTCCTGGCTTTCGCTCTCCCATTCAGCTGTGCATGCTGTGTGGGCTGCAGTCCTTGGGACCACATGTCCCACAATCCTCCTCTTCTTTGCTCCTTTTTGTTTTTTCTTCCCTGGCCGCTATGAAGGCGGGGGAAGAAACATAGTGCGCCGCTCATTAGTACAGCAGCACACGAGGAGGAGAGGGAGAGGGGAATTAAGAGCCCGCAGCTGCAGTGGCGTCACTAGGGTTGGTGTCACCCGGTGCAGTAAAACATGGTATTACCCCCTCCACCAACTATAGTCGTCCCTCAGTACAGACCCCCCTCCAAACTAAGTATAAACACCTCCCTCAGTACAGACCCCCCCATCAGTATAGACCCCCAGGACAAAACACCCCCCTTTATCAGTATAGACCCCCCCTCAGGACAAATCACCTCCCTCCATTAGTACAGACCCCCCTCAGGACAAACAACCCCCCTCCATTAGTACAGACCCCCCTCAGGACAAACCACCCCCTCCATTAGTACAGACCCCTCCAGGACAAACCACCCCCCCCCTCCATTAGTACAGACCCCTCCCAGGACAAACCACCCCCCCTCCATTAGTACAGACCCCTCCAGGACAAACCACCCCTCCATTAGTACAGACCCCCCAGGACAAACCACCCCCCTCTATTAGTACAGACCCCCCAGGACAACCCCCCCTCCATTAGTACAGACCCCCAGGACAAATCACCCCCTTCCATTAGTATAGACCCCCCAGGACAAACCACCCCCCCCCCTCCATTAGTACAGACCCCCAGGACAAACCACCCCCTCCATTAGTACAGACCCCCCAGGACAAACCACCCCCTCTATTAGTACAGACCCCCCAGGACAACCCCCCTCCATTAGTACAGACCCCCAGGACAAATCGCCCCCTTCCATTAGTATAGACCCCCCAGGACAAACCACCCCCCTCAATTAGTTTAGACCCCCCCAGGACAAATCACCCCCCCTACATTAGTATAGACCCCCCAGGACAAACCCCCCCCAGGACAAACCCCCCCCCCCACATTAGTATAGCCCCCCAGGACAAACCCCCCCTACATTAGTATAGACCCCCCCCAGGACAAACCACCCCCCACATTAGTATAGACCCCCCCAGGACAAACTACCCCCCACATTAGTATAAACCCCCCAGGACAAACCACCCTCCCCCTCCATTAGGTTAATTACAAACCCCCCGGCGGCAGCTGGAGAGAGGACAGTGTGCAGCCGCGCCACCCGAGTGGAGAACAGAGCATGTGCGAGGCTTGTGCCGGTGGGAGTTAGACACAGCTCGGCAATGCCTAAAATGGAGAGCAACTGAGCATGTGCAGAGCAATAATTTTAAGCATTATAGAAACTTATTTTGAATGTTTTACATAGCTATACCTGCAAAAAGGGCCAGTCTGAAGTGATCTTGAAGGACTTAATTTTCTGACTAAAAGTTCTACTTTTAAGAGCACAAAGGTGGAATATACTTGGAGGAAACGCATTTAGAAATAATTGTATATAAGGAATCTGTAGAGGACAGCCTTTTTGTTTTTGAGGACACAATTAAATTGGAGACCACTGGATATGTTTGAGCTTTATATTTTTTTAACATTTCCTGTTACTGGTTATGTACTGAGATTTTACACATGCTTCATGAGAGTTTCTACGCTCATATTAGCGCAGCACCGGTTATGATATTATGGTGTAAAACTTCCACTATCTATAGCAGGTAATTTGAATGCCACAGTTAATGTATATACTTTATATTTCACCAATGTGGATCCCTAGAAGTGCATTTCAAAAGGTTATTAGCATTTTTTAACAACTTAAAGAGGAACTGCAGTCTGCTCACATAATTTGTAATAAAAACATCTTTGCTATTCTGAAGCTTCCCTCCAACCACTTTGCATATTATTTTATATATACTGTGATTCTGTACTGCCAAATATGCTGCAGAATTCTCCCTCCATTGAGTCTGGCTTGAACCATTTTAACTGTGGGAAGCTGAAGCTTCTGCCTGTTCACTTCCTGGATTTACACAGACACACACCTCCAGCTCTGCAGCCCTGCAGCTCTCATTGGCCCTCTTATGACTCAACCCCCTGAGCTGTGCATGATATCATAAGCCTAGGCTAATGACCAGACAAGAAACAGGAAGTGGGCTGTATAAGGTATTTACGGGCAGAAAAAAAAAAATGTTTTACTATCCAAAGTTAAAATGACAAGGGCAGAAGATTTAATAGATGGAAAAATTGAAAGTTGAAAAAATGACTCAAGGTCTGCTTTAAAGAGGAAAAATGTAAGACGTTAATGGTGATAACTCACATGTGTGGTGCGATCGCCGTTTACGTATGTGTACGGGACTAACCTGTGCGTTCACCTTTGCACGGAGGCGATTTAAATGTTTTATTTATTGGCAGGACACTGGTACACTGACAGATGTTTTTTGTGCACTTGAATGAATGAATGACTTGTATAGCGCTACCTATGCGAACTGAATCTCCTCAGGGCGCTTTTTCCACTGGTGTCCATCTGTGGTATAGTGCGGTCCTTGCCCTGTGGGGTCCCGACACGCTTACAAACACATACACATATTTGGCCAATTTTTATCGACAGGATCTAATCAACCTACCAGCATGTCTTTGTACACTGACAGATGTTTTTGTACAGTGACAGATGTTGATCAGCCACCGGCAGACACTGACAGATGTTGATGTCACAATGGTACACATTTGCAGATGTTTTGTGCACTGGTACAGATGTGATGGACACCGTGACAGATGTGTATGGGGACAGGGACAATGGTGCTTGGTGTGGGGATTTGGGAGGATTTGTGACAGCTCTGTGTGGAAATTCATCCTGCCACACAGAGCTGTCACAGAGCTTGCAGACCCATACCCCCCGCACTGAGCTCTCACTGAGCTCAGCAGGGAGAACTGTCACACTGTGACATGTGTCTCTCTTTACGCTGTTTGGACACAGCTGTCATGTGATCGGGAGGGCCAATCACAGCACCTATAGCTGTGTCCTGTGATCACAGGATCGCACTGCCTCAGGGCCACGCTGTGGGCACTCATTCTGAGGGGTGTTACTAAGCATCCACCAAGAATGACGAAAGACCAATCCGGCCATTTATGTACAGTGGCCGGGTGGGAAAAAGTTATCCATGGAATCATTACATTGTCTGGTCAGTGAGGAAGGTGTAGTATTGCCATCCCAACCCATGGATTTTTTTTAGCTGCACAGAGGAAGCATTTTGTGGGGTGAAGAGAACTCCTCTCCTATATCAGGTATTAGGTTTTTGAGCAGAGGTTGTTGGAGGCCCAGAGTAAGTATAGGCAGGGTCCTAGTTCTTAAATGAATAGATACAATTTGGAAAAAGTTTAAGGATATTTTAGTGATGATTCACTTCTTCTACACCTATTAGTGATAATTATTTATATAAAGAAGTGACTTTTGGTTATGAGGTATGGTATATGGGTATAATTTGTTTTTGCTAGCACACTGCTGTCTTTGCTACAAGAGGAGAGGGGGATATGCCCTTCACATACTCTGGGAGTTCCACCTATTGGCTGCAAATAGTAAATATACGAAAATATTCATAGGGCATGCTTTTAGATTGAAAACTCGCCTTGTTTTGGCATCTTCATCCACCCTGAGCCATGTGCAGACCGCCTATAGTAGTGGCTGTACAAACACAGCTGTATGTTAACCGCTTGCGGATCAGCCGCTGCAGTTTTACTGCGGCAGGATGGCTCCGCTGGGCAAAATCACGTTAATGTAGGTGATCTCACGACCATCTCACGGAGATTAAGGACAGAGAAATGCTAATGTAAACAAGCATTTCCCCATTCTGTCTAATGACACTGTCACTGATCACAGCTCCCTGTAATCGGGAGTGGTGATCAGTGTTGTGTCACATGTAGCCCCACAGTTAGAATCACTCCCTAGGACACACTTAACCCCTACAGCGCCACCTAGTGTTAACCCCTTCACTGCCAGTCACATTTACACAGTAATCAGTGCATTTTTAATCGCACTGATCGCTGTATAAATGTGACTGGTCCCAAAATAGCGCCAAAAGTGTCCGATGTGTCTGCCATAATGTCGCAGTCCCGATTAAAAATCGCTGATCGCTGCCATTACTAGTAAAAAAATATATATATTAATAAAAATGCCATAAAACTATCCCCTATTTTACGCAAACCAATCAATAAACGCTTATTGCGATTTTTATTTATTTTTTTTACCAAAAATATGTAGATGAATAAGTATCGGCATAAATAAACCCTAAATAAACCCAATAAACCCAAATTTATTGGGTATGGGGTATAAATAATGGTACAAACAGGGAATTCACCCAAGCAGTACAGAGCATATACTGATAAAATCAAAAATAAAACAGAGTAAAAGCAGTAGAAGGGTCTCAAAATCAGCAAAGCCCGACGCGTTTCGACCAATAGGTCTTCTACTGGGGCATCTGAGACCCTTCTACTGCTTTTACTCTGTTTTATTTTTGATTTTATCAGTATATGCTCTGTACTGCTTGGGTGAATTCCCCTGTTTGTACCATTATTTATACCCCATACCCAATAAATTAGTGGTGGAATCACACTATTGGAGTTCCTTTTTCCGTATCCTGCTTCCTGGTTTGTTCCTGGTGTCGTGCCCCACATGTGTGTCGTTTTGGAGGATTCCGGAATATCCAGCCGAGAGTCCATCCCAGACCTGGAGGAGTGCTGCCAGAATCCAGCTTTCATCCCTTGGGCGCCACCTACAGGAGTTACCATAAGCCTTACTGACCCACTGCCGTATGGTAGGTGGGTCCAACATCGCTGGTAAGCGTATGCATTCCACAACCATTGGAGGGTTTATATACTCGTCTATACACATTAGCATCTGTGTTTGCAGAGTTTCTCCACATACATCTCATGTGCAAGGAAAAAGAATGTGTTTATATATTTTTTTGGGGATATTTATTATAGCAAAAAAAAAATCGTTTTTTTTTTTTCAAAATTGTCGCTCCTTTTTTTTTTTTTTGTTTATAGCGCAAAAATGAAAAATCGCAGAGGTGATCAAATACCACCAAGTGCTCTGGTCAAGAAGGGGATAAATCCTTCCGGGGCTGAAGTGGTTAAAGCTTGACAGCTGTGCAGCTGCATCTGGATCGCCCCAAATGCATTTAATCTGTGTTCTGAGCCATGCAGCTGCTTCTGGTGGCTGTCAGATTTTCCAATATGGCTGTGTCCAGGCAGTCGCTGCTTCTGCAGGTTGCCTGCACTTAGCTTGGGGCAGATACAGACACCAAAACAAAGCACTCTATAAGCAGTGAATGTGCAATTTCCCATCTGAATGAGACTTATCTTATTTTATCTAATCTAATTAGATTTTGTTTTTATAAGTGCTAAATATACATACATTGTAAAAAAAAAAATATACATTCACGATTTTAGACGTTCTTTGAACACTCTAATGTTTACTTGTAGGCAAAATTCCTAGAAAATGTCAGTATCTGTCAGTTTCATTCAGCTTGTCATGTGCTTTCTTCACACATGGGCCACTGCTGATAACAACAGTCCGATTCTCCCAACTAGTGAATCGGGCCTTTTGATTTCCCGGTAGGATGGTATCCTCTGCACTCATGCTGATTTGAATAGAGAAGGTGGAGATGACTGGAGTCTTTACAGATCGCATCAAGTGAGAAGTCCAGTAAACATGCTAACAGAACGAATACTGAATTGGTACAAAAAAAAATTAGCAAATTACTTTTTTCTAATAGCATGAAGTGCCTGTAAATGATATGTCTATTCATGGCATAGTTGCAGCAAAGATTTTTTGCACCCTGGGCACAGAGTTTTATAATATCCTTCATCTTCCTTTTAGCTTGGCAGGGTGATTGACGGAAATTTCTTTGTATGTGGCGCAAATGCACATCTGGGGCATCCTGTCTCCGTGCGGACCCCCCCCCCACGCGATTGCGTCGCACCACGCCGGCCGGTAATCGAGGCCGCGGCTTTGCGGCCTTCTGCAAGCCTATACTTCCTTCTAAGATCTTGGCGCCATCTACTGGTGGTCGTTGGTATGACATACAGCAATGCTAATGGAACCCTGCCTGCTGTAAAAAATTAACCAATCTTAAATTTACACAGGCGACTAGAACCAAACACACATATATATATAGTAATATGTGTATGTATGCTTTGGTTCTAGTAGTTTTTCTGTGTAAATTTTAAGATAGCTTTTTTTCAATATAAAAATTAACCATTGTCGGTCGTTATTGATCTGCTTTTTTTTTTCTCCTCGTGCTGTCAGGGCGAGGAAAAAAAATAGCCGATTACCGGCTGTGTTGACATCACGTGATCAGCTGTCATTGGCTGACTACTGATCACGTAGTAAGGAGTCGGGATCGACCCCTTACTCGGATAGGTGATCCAGCGAGTCTCACAGACTCGCTGATCAAAGAGCAGGGGGCACGCAGGCCGCTCGTACAGTGGACAACGTCATAGGACATCGTCCCGGCAAAGCAGAACAACGGCTACAGCGCAGATCTCAAGAAGTTAAAAAAAAAAACCTGGCTCCTAACTTTTTTAGATGGCTCCTAGATTCCAAGCAAATTTGTCAAGCCCTGCTTTAGTACTCAGAATATTTAAAAATAAGCTGTGCAGCACAAGACGAGGCGAGCCAGTGAAGATATTGGAGAAGCAGGGTTGTAGGCAAGTATGATCTATTATGAAGGTGCTGGGGGAACAGTCAAAAAAGTAATATATTGGGTTAAAAGGGCTCTAGTCCCATAATGATTTAAAGTGGAAGTAAACCCCCCTATCGTTTTCAGCCAAGGAAGCTGCCATCTTTGCCTCTGTTTAATCTTCAACTGCCACAGTGCTGCACATGTGATCCGTTATGACACCAGCCATTGGATGGTTTGACTGTTTGGTTGAGAGCACAACCAATGTGCAGTTAGCATTCCCGGCATGCCTGTTTTTTTTTAGACTGTTAAATCGATGGGTTTACTTCCGCTTTAAGCCTTTGCAATGCTGTCTTTCTGTAAAGGGGTATTCCACCCAAAATGAGTATTCCAGGTTTTTGGTAGATCATGGAGACAAAAAACTCCCTAGTTTATTTATTCCAGGTACTTAACCGCTTGCCGACCGGCTCCTGTAGATATACGTCAGCAGAATGGCACGGCTGGGCAAAGTAACGTACCTGTACGTTACTTTGAATTTCCCGCCGTACACATGCGCGCGCCTGCTGTGAGCTCCGTGACCGCGCTGACAGGACCCGTGGACTCGAAGTTCGTCGGGTGCCCGCGATCGTGTCACGGAGCTGAAGAACGGGGAGATGCAGATTTAAACGCAGCATCTCCCCGTTCTGCCTAGTGACAGGACACTGATCGTCTGCGCCCTGTCATTGGGAGCAGCAATCAGTGTCATGTCACTGCTAGCCCATCCCCCCCCCCCCCACAGTTAGAATCACTCCACAGGACACACTTAACCCCTCCCCCGCCTCCTAGTGGTTAACCCCTTCACTGCCAGTGACATTTTTACAGTAATCAATGCAATGTTATAGCATTGATCGCTGTATTAATGCCAGTAGTCCCAAAAATGTGTCAAAATTGTCCGATGTGTCCCCCATAAAAATCGCTGATCGCCGCCATTACTACTAAAAAAAAAAATATTAATAAAAATGCCATAAAACTATACCCTATTTTGTAGACACTATAACTTTTACGCAAACCAATCAATAAACGCTTATTGCAATTATTTTTAGTAAAAAATAAAAAAAATTTTCGAAGAATATGTATCGGCCTAAACTGAGAGAAATTTTTTTTTTTTTTTTAGATATTTTTTGGGGATATTTATTATAGCAAAAAATAATGAGTTTTTTTTTCATAATTTTCGCTCTTTTTTTTTTTTTTTGTTTATAGTGCAAAAAATAAAAACCGCAGCGGTGATCAAATACCACTAAAAAGAAAGCTCTATTTGTGAGGGAAAAAAAGGATGTCAATTTTGTTTGGGAGCCATGCCGCACGAGAACATGCAAACTCCAGGCAGGGAGTTCTGTGGTTGGGTTTTAAACCATCGACCCTAGTGCTGCCAAGCAGATGTGCTAACCACTTAGCCACTGTCCTCTAGGGCTTTCTTGTTTCTCTTGGGGACAATGATAGTAAGATCTCTTTTATTGACAACTCAGATTTCGCACCTGCCATGGTAGCTATGGTGACTATAGTTTTTTTTTTAAATTATGGGAAATTTGGGGAACTGTGAGTCTGGTGCCTATTCACCTTCACAGTACTTCATATTGCTTCATACTTCATATTCACACATTGCACAACTGCCTGCTACATAGTGTGAGCAGGCAGGCTTTTAATTGCAGAAGAGACATGCAATGCAAGAGACATTGGAAAAGGTGAGTATTGATGCCTTTAGTGCCACTTTAAGTAGAAAAGAAAGGTTAAAGGGTAACTCCACTTTCATGGGGAAAGAAATAGTAAATAAAGAAAAAATAATATAGCGTATACAATTGCGACACAAGTCCTATTGTAATTGAATGGTAATACAAATTACCTTTCCTTTTCAATCTGCAGCTCTGTGATTTTCTGAAAATGCAATGCAAATGCAACATAATTTCCTGGTTGTGTGATTGGCTCACTAATTTTCCCAGAAGTCTACACTAAGATACAAGTCAGATTTCTAGCATCCCCTGCAACAAAAATGTCATTTTTGGTGAGGTACTTTCAATAGGAAATCACAGCTAAAGAGATGCAGGCCCAGCAACTTTCCTCATTAGAGCCCTGCAGGTGCATAGCTGATTAATAATTGTGAAACAACTCCCATTAGACTCACTTAGCACAGGGGCACAAAGGAACAAACCGTGAGTAACAAAAGGTAGGAATCTGCAATAAAGTTACGCTTTATGGCTGGCCATAGATGCCTTGTAAAAAAAATATAATAGATTCCCACCACATGTGCGGGGTGTTCTGCAGGGCCATAAATGGCATAAATGGATCAATTTGTGCTGGTGTAACTTGCAGAACTTTGATCCATCCATGGCAGCTTAAGGCCCCATTCACACCTGAGCTTTTTGTAGCTTGAAGCCTGAAGCTACAAAACGCTGGAGGGGAAAAAAAATCAATTATTCTCTATGGAGATGGTTCACATGTCCGCTCCAAAACGCCTGAAGCTCAAACAAGTTCTGGAACTTTTTTTTTTTTAGGCAGATTTGGGCGTTTTTCTGCTTTTTAGTGCTGGTTCACACTATTGTGATGGCAGACATTGCATGTAATTCATAGCGCCACTGCTGTTCACATTACATGCGATGTCAGCCATACAGATAGTATGGCTGATATCGCAGCGCATTCGGTGCAAACATGCACAGGACCCTTTTTTCTGTTCGTACCAGATTCGGATCGCATGTGTGTTACACACATATGCGATCCGATTCATGTCCAAACTGTCAGTTCGCAGTGCGATATGCGAGCTGAAATTGGTGACCTTTTAACCTGTACAAAATCGCACCACTTTCTGCCTGAAAACGCTATGCTCAGACTATGAAAATTGAGAGTTTGAATACAATATCTACATGACTGCTTATCTACAGGGCCTTGAAAAAGTATTCACATCCCTTGACATTTTCCACATTTTGTCATGTTACAACCACAAACGTAAATGTATTTTATTGGGATTTTATGTGATAGACCAACACAAAGTGGCACATAATTGTGAGGTGGAATGAAAATGTATAAATAGTTTTTCAATTTTTCTTTTACAAATAAATATTTGAAAAGTTAGGCATGCATTTGTATTCAGCCCCCTTTACTCTGATACTCCTAACTAAAATTTAGTGGAACCAATTGCCTTCAGAAGTCACCTAATTGGTAAATAAAGTCCACCTGTGTGTAATTAAATCTCAATCTAAATACAGCTGTTCTGTGAAGCCCTTGGAGGTTTATTAGAGAACTTTGGTGAACAAACAGCATTATGAAGGCCAAGGAACACATCGGACTTGTCAGGGATAAAATTGTCAGGAAGTT
Source organism: Lithobates sylvaticus (assembly GCA_028564925.1). Lineage (NCBI taxonomy): Eukaryota > Metazoa > Chordata > Amphibia > Anura > Ranidae > Lithobates > Lithobates sylvaticus. Next base: position 114,025,568 of record CM053031.1, read on the forward strand.
TAAAGCAGGGTTAGGCTTTAAAAAAAATATCCCAAGATTTGAACGAGATGTTCAAAGTTAAACGGAGCATCATTGGAAAATGGAAAGTGTAGCACAACTGTAAATCTACCATGACATGGCCATCCACATAAAGTAACAGGCCAGCCAAGGAGAGCATTAATCAGAGAAGCAGCCAAGAGGCCCATGGTAACTCTGGAGGAGCTGCAGAGATCCACAGCTCAGGTGGGAGAATCTGTCCACAGGACAACTATTAGTCGTGCACTCCACAAATCTGGCCTTGATGGAAGAGTGTCAAGAAGAAAGCCATAAGAAGTCCCGTTTGCAGTTTGTGGGAAGCCATGTTGGGGACACAGCAAATGTGTGGAAGGAGGTGCTCTGGTCAGATGAGACGGAGAACTTTTTGGCCTAAAAGCAAAACGCTATGTGTGGCAGATAACGAACCGCGCATTACCCTAAACACACCATCCCCACCGTGAAACATGGTGGTGGCAGCATCATGTTGTGGGGATGCTTTTCTTCAGCAGGGACAGAGAAGCTGGTTGATGGGAGGAGGATGGAACCAAATACAGGGCAATCTTAGAAGAAAACCTGTTATGCCCCGTACACACGAGCGGATTTTCCATTGGAAAAAACTTGGATGGTTTTTCCGACGGAATTCCGCTCAAGCTTGGCTTGCATACACACGGTCACACTAGTTCTATCAACTTTCGACCGCCAAGAACGCAGTAATGTACAACACTACGACGAGCCGAGAAAATTAAGTTCAATGCTTCCGAGCATGCGTAGGAATTTTGCTTGTCGGAATTTGTACAGACGATCGGAATTTCGGATCGGAACTTTTTCCAACCGAAAAATGGAGAACGTGCTCTAAATCTTTTGCTGGCGGGAATTCCGCCAGAAAAAGTCAGATGGAGCATACACACAGTCGGAATTTCTCACTAAAAGCTCTCATCGAACTTTTGTTAAGGGAATTTCTGATCGTGTACGGGGCATTAGAGTCTGAATAAGACTTGAGACTGGGGTGGAGGTTCACCTTCCAGCAGGACAACGACCCTAAAAATACAGCCAGAGCTACAATGGAATGGTTTAGATCAAAGCATATTCATGTGTTAGAATGGCCCAGTCAAAGTCCAGACCTAAATCCAATTGAGAAAATGTGGTAAAATTTGAAAATTGCTGTTCACAGAGGGTCTCCATCCAATTTCACTGAGCTTGAGCTATTTTGCAAAAAGAATGGGCAAAAATGTCACTCTTTAGATGTGCAAAGCTGGTAGAGACATCCCCAAAAAGACTTGCAGCTGTAATTGCAGCAAAAGGTGGTTCTACAAAGTATTGACTCAGGGGGGCTGAATACAAATGCACGCCACACTTTTCACATATTCATTTGTAATAAATGTTGAAAACCATTTATCATTTTTCTTCTACTTCACAATTACGTGCCACTTTATGTTGGTCTATCACATAAAATACCAATAAAATGCATTACAAAATGTGGAAAATTTCAAGGGGTATAAATACTTTTTCAAGGCACTGTATTTTCAGCTTGTATTTAAATAGTAAGGAAACTTTACTACAAAGTTCCCTTACTCTTTTATGAGACTGGTAGATGGACCTCCCCATAGAAGGCTATGGGGCCGAACTGCGCAGGCACAAATTTTGGATTAAGACAAGGCCCTTCCCTTGAGCAAGATCTAGGTAAGAAGCTGGCCAAGTGCAGGACGAATATCCTAATGAACCGCCCAAAATGTGTCATGTTTGTAGCCTTATTGGCATTCTCCCCCTTACATCCTTCAAATAAAACAATCTAAGGAGCCCAACAGAAATTGTCGTACAGCGCCAGCATCCAGACAGTCTGTCAAAGTACAATAGCAAGAGATTTTTGCAGTTTAGTGTGGAAAGAGGGATCTTAGATCATTTTTAATTCAGCTTTAGTATAGCAGTTTGGGGTAGAGGTTGAGTCGAGACACTTTTTTATTTTTATTTTTTTCATTGAGCTTTGCACCTTTTGGGGGTCCCACAAACATGCTAAAGGCATCTGCCGACCTTCCTCTGTTTTTTTTTTATTTTTTTTAATCCATACAACAAATTTTGTGATTAATTTCCTTCAGTCTGGGTTCACATTGTGTGTGGTGCGGCTCACAGCAGGGGGTCCGGTGCGTCCCCATTCACCCTTTTTAGGTCCGAATTTCTGACTGAATTCGGACCTGAAATGGAGCCAAAGATGCACAGGACTCTTCTGCATTGTGCTCCGACCATCCCAGAGATGTGTGAACCGGCTCTCCTGTCATGTGAATTGGATGTGGAAAAACTCACATCCAATTCGCAATAGTGGGAACCCAGCTTCAATGGAGCAAAACTTTTCCAGTAAATGTGTGTGTGTGTGTGTGTGTGTGTGTGGCTTTTTTTTCTCTTTTCTCAGAGAATAGGTGCAGGAACACCCCCCCCCCCCCTTCTGAGTCCCCCCTTGTCTGTGCTCCTACCCACTTCTGATCACTGTCCCTTGGTTCCACCCTCTACCCACTTCCCAGTACCACCCCTTTTAGAGAATACAGAACCAAGTATAATTTTGTGGTGCTAAATAATTTGTATGGAACTTGTTAATGTTAATGAAGAAAAGCAGTAAAATAGATCCCTTGAAGCCAGCAACAATAGCTCCCCCATGCAACAATAGATTACCCCAGCAACAATAGATCCTCTGCACACAATAGACCCCCCCCCCACACAGCATCAATAGACCACCCACAACAAAGTGCCACACCCAGCAATATTAGACCCCCCCCCCCCCCAGTAGCAACAACAACAGATCTCCCAGCAGCCAGCATCAATAAACCCTTCAGCAGCCAGAAACAATAGACCTGTCCCTCAACAGAAGATCCCTACCAGCAACATAAGGCCCCTCCCCAGGCAATAATAGATCTCCCACCAGCAACAGTAGACCCTCACACAAAAACAGATTCCCACCAGTGACAATAGATCCCCCAGTAGCCAGAGTCGATAGACCCTCCAGCACACCCCTTGCTGTTGCATACATTCAGGACTGAAGGTGGCAGAACTTCGTTTTCCCCACGTTCCCACTGGAAAAAAAGCTGTGTGTGTGTTATACACACACAAACACACACACACAACAATTTCTGAGTATACTTTAAAAATATAGAATGTTGAGCATTTTGACTTTAATTAATAGAAAGGGTTTATTTCAAACTCAAACAACAAATGTATAAGTCGGTTGTTCTTTCATTGTGCAGCTGCTGCCCACTCATGTTTTATCTGCAGCTAGGACATATGGAGTTTGTCGCAGCTGCCAGGGATTGCGATCAAATGTCTTCTAGTCAGTGCGCAGTTGCTATTTATATCAAATATCACTGGCCTTATGGCGTTCAGTGCCCAGCCAACCAAGCATGCATGTGCTTGGTGCAGAAGAGACAACAGTGAATTATTAGAATCCTGACAAAAATTATCATTAGCAAATACAGGCAATCTATACCTTTTTTTTTTTTTTTATTGTGAAAGCATGGAGTGGACCATCTAAATTTTGGTGTAATTGTAAAATCTTGAACTTTTTAATATTAAAATGGATATAATAGCTGCATTGTTTTGAACTCGATCAGAGAAGATGGCTTGCCTGCACGCATCTACTTGGAAAACAAGACTAGTTTGATTTCTTTTGCGTGTTTAAAATCCTACAGACCTAATTGGATACCATCCGATCTTCAATCAACTTCACATGGTCTAAAGATACTTTACCTTATCTAGGTATTCAACTAAATCCCAGATATTAATAATTTACCCTCTAAAAACTATCTATCCATGTTGCAAAAACTAATGCCGGGTACACACGACCGGACTTTTCGACAGACTGAATTCCAACAAACTTCCGTCGAATCGGACTTGTCTACACACAATCACACCAAAGTCTGACGGATTCGACCGTGATGACGTACGACCGGACTAGAATAAGGAAGTTCATAGCCAATAGCTGCCCTAGCGTCGGTTTTCGTCTGTCGGACTAGCATACAGACTAACGGATTTTTCGACCGGACATATTGGTTGAATCCTGACATTATACTTACCTGGTACGCATCTGCAGGGATCGTGTTTTGGCTGTCTGCTGACACTCTAAGCTCTATTGACTCATAGAACGTACGTTCTTTTGGGTCCGAGCTATCTGGTAAGCTCACATCTTCACTGGTGGTGGTCTTGTCACATTGGTGATTGCAAGATATTTAGTTTTTTCAGTCGTCTGAAGAGTGTACAAACTTCTGACCAATCACTTGGGACTTTTGCCATGATCTTTAAATGGACTTTTTCAACTAAATTTTTATAATATCATTTTTGTAGCTCATCGCTTCAACGTTCAAATCTGTCTTGGGACAGTTTATTATGTGTTTATTTTATGTTTATATATGAGTGATCTTAACTACACTAGTCACTTTTCACTGTTTATTGCTTTTTTCTGACACATACTTATCATAAGATTGGTTGCCAGTACTTGTCACTATATAGTGTGTCAGTTGCACATATGGTGGCTCTTACATTTGTTTAGCTATGCTATAATTTTAGCTATTTTCAGCGCTACACTTTATATACCCATTGTACTTTTGAAACAAATTTATCTAGTTGTTGTGTTAGCTTGCTGTCTTTCTATTTAGTTTTGGGCAGCGCAGTGTTCCCTTGAATTTACAATTTAGGGTATAACAGGGTGTTACGTATTTTTTGTATATTTTGTTCAGTAAATACAGTGTTTTTTGGCATAAACATGTCTGCAGCTGTAAGTGCAAGTTGTACTTGTCAATGCTATATTTAAGTGAAATTATAAAAGATCATTTGTTCTATACTTTATACTTATATTTGCCAGTCCAACTCCTCAATACACAGTTGATTTGAATATATGTGAATTGTGTTATACCAAAGAATTGGTGATTCTGTCAAATTATGCCCCGTACACACGAACTGATTTTCTGTCGGAAAAATCTTGGATGTTTTTTCCGATGGAATTCCGCTCAAGCTTGGCTTGCATACACACGGTCACACAAGTTCTCTGAACTTTCGACCGACAAGAACGCAGTGACGTACAACACTACGAGCTGAGAAAATTATATTCAATGCTTCTGAGCATGCGTAGGAATTTTGCGTGTTGGAATTGGTACAGACGATCAGAATTTCCCATCAGAACTTTTTCCGACCGAAAAATTGAGAACCTGCTCTCAATCTTTTGCCCCCATAGCAAGCAGCTTGCTACGGGGGCACTCGGCAAGTAGGAGGGGCCAAGAGCACCAGCGGGGGACCCAAGAAGAGGAAATTCTGGGCTACTCTGTGCAAAACCATTGCACAGAGCAGGTAAATATAACATGTTTGTTATTTTAAAAAAATTACCTTTACAAATACTTTAGGAACAAAATAAATATAAACTTTTATATCTCAGGTTGTTAGAGGAAAGAGGAGCTGTGTAACATCTACTCAAAAACTCTCCTTTTTAGACTTTTTATGTTCTGTTCTTATTTTAGATTGAACAGATCTAATCTGATGACATGGCATTGATGTTGTATGATGATACTGTACTCAGTGGCTTGAAGAGGTTTCATAATCCCAGTGCGGCCTACAACTTTGCCAACCACCCAATACGAATCAAACAAAACTGGAAAGATCTGGGAGTAGCGGCTGTTGTCTGGGATGCTGTAAGTATTACATTATGTTGTATAATTTGTTTGATTTATATTGAAAAATGCTAAATTAAAACATTTCCAGTTTTAAACCACTTAAGGAGCAGCCTGTAATACGACTTTATTACCAGGCCCTTATGAATATTGTGTTGGTTTGACTGACAATTACTCTGTCATGCAAAACTGTACCAAATATATATTTTAGCATTTTTAGAGACTAAGCTTTCCTTTGTCTATATTAGAAAACCCAGTGTTTTTCTTTTAAATTTTTGGTTTCCTTTTTATAGTAAAAATAAATAAAAAACAGTTTCCATTGCTTCCTGTTTAAACTAAAAATGCCAGGACAGTGCGAAAACGCTCAAAACTACCCCTTTTTGGAAAGTAGACAACCAAAGTGATCTCATGTTTTGCCATTTTTGTTTTGTAAATGAAGAAACGTTCTAGTATTGAGGTGATTAAACACAGAGCTTGAGAAAGATGCACTAGATATATGAATTAAATGGTCAACCACAGAGGGAGGAGGAAGTGAAGGACTTAGGGCTCATTTACACTTGCTTCAAAACATGGCTTCCGGTACATTTTATTTAAAGCTCTCTGAATGCCAGTCAAAGCCCCTGTCACTAAATAAAATGGTCAGCTTACAATCCTGTTTACACCTTGCGTTTGCTTTGCAAAAATGAAACCCCATGTCGTTTTAGTGGTGCTTTAATGAGTCTTCAAAGCCTCCATAGAAGTCTGTGACAAAGCTTGCTTGAAGCACCCAAAAGCCTTTTAAAAGGCTTTAATTCAGCTTTAGCTTCGCTTTGTTTTGGAGAAATTGCAGGTATGAGATATCCACACACACACACAGGGCATCTGCCAAGCTTGATTAAAGCTTCAGAAAAGCACCATCGATGCACCATTGAAGCGGTAGATGCTTTAAAGTGCAAGTAAACTTCCATCACTAAATTTTACTCATAGGTAAGCATATAATAAGGTTTACCTATAGGTAGTGTAAATATCACCTAAACGTTGTGAAAGTTCTGAAACGGCTAGCACAGGACGCAGTAGATCTTAAAGTAGAAGTCCAGTCAAATATGAACTATACTTACAGTGATTGTAAAGTCTTGTTTTGCACAGGGCAGCCCAGATCCTCTTTCTCTGGTCCTTTTTTGGCTCTCCCGGCCCCACCATCCTGTCCTGTGCCCCTACAGCAAGAAGCTTGCTATGGGGGCACCTGAGCTGAGTCACAGCTCCCTGTGTCCATTCAGACACACAGCTCCAGTTTCGCCCTGCCTCCTCTGTCCTGATTGGCTAACTAAATTTGACAGCAGCTGGAAAAATCAATACAATAGTACACAATGAATGGCATGAATCAAAGCCATTCATTGTGTACAATTGTCATATGATTTGCCATGATTGGTCACAGCAATCACATTGTACCGGCAGCGGCCGTTACACTAATCAGTGTTCCACTTTGTCCGGTGAACACAGCTGGTAACATATGACGTCCACCCGGACTACCGACTGTCCCGCATGGCCGTCATTTGACTATAGGCCTGCAACCTATAGTAGCTATTCACCAAGCACCAACAAGAGAATCCTATCTGGAAGTACTGGCTATGTCACTTTGTTTTCCCAAGTGCTCTTCCAGGACAGCCCTTGAGAGATGGAGTCCCTCCCATCGACAAAGGAAACACATTGCCAATCAGTTCTTAAGGCGGTCCCTCAGGTCCCTGGTCAGTCATTTGTGTTTCCTCCCTCGGAGGAACATGTTGCCAGGAACCTGGGCTCAAAGCCTTATGGAGGACTCATCTCTCAGGGGCTGCCTGCAGAGGGGAAAAACCGCGCCAGGGGACTGGGTCCTATCTAGCGGTCGTTTCTAAATCCTAAGTCCTACCTTCGTTTAGGTGCTGTTTTTTGGGCCGGGTACCGTCCAGCAGAACCGGAGCAGACCCGCAGCCCCCCTCCATCCCGTGCCCAGTAGCGCCTGTGGCAGCATGATGCGGTTCCCCCCGGAGCGGTGAGTGGGTTCGTCCAGCCCAGCTTCCTGTTTGGGGGCCGGAGACGCCGAGCGTCATTTCCGGCGGAACCGCGTCATTGCTGTGCGCGGAGACTTCCGGTTCCGGGTCTCAGACGCGCATGGAGGAGGGGAGAAAGCCCACGCTGGGCCTACAAATTCCCGCCAAACAGCCAGCTACACCGGACTAGTGGCGGGAAACCGGAGCACGTGACGGAGCCCTGTGCTAGTTACACCATGGAGGCTAATCCCCAGGACGCTCCGGTCGACGTAGGCACCAGCCAGGCCCAGGTAAGCCGCTGTGCGGGCTATTACTCTGGGGTGTTTTTGGTTGTGGTGTTGTAGGCTGGGACCTGTAGTACCCCATGGTGGTGGTGTTTCACAGTCCAGGATATGCAGTGGTGGCAGCACGGGTGGCTATAAGCATACAGGCTTAAGAGGCTAAGGGTGTTTGTTCTCTATTCTTTCAGACCAAAGAAGCCCCAAGGGAGGACAAGGCTGGCCGCAAAAAGTGTCCTAATTGTGGTAATAAGCTTTCCTCTGGCTCTAACAAAGCTTTGTGCAAACAGTGTATTGCAGGCTTATTAAAAACTGAGGCAGACTCTCCCTTAGCAAAGTTCTTGGGTTCCTTCAAAGAGGAAATGGCGTCCACTTTTAAATCTCTCAGAGATTTGATTACGGATGTAAGCACAGCCTCCACCAGTAGAGCTGCAGTATCCTCTTCACCTTGCCTCACAACACCCAATTCAGGGGAGCCCCGTATATTCAGGGAGCAGAGCCCCGTGCTAGTTAGTCCCGAATCCTCTGAGGAAAATTCTGACCAGGATGAGGACCAGGCTGTAGCTAGCAAGATCGCAAGATACAAGCTCTCTCTTGAGGAGGTAGACGAGCTGTTGAGCGCAATATATGACACACTGGAAATTGAGGAGGAGGAGACTCGATTAACCAGACATGACAAAATGTATGGAAAAGAAAGCTAAAGTTTTCCCAATTCATAAGGTACTTTCTGACCTTATCCGCAAGGAATGGTCTGAGCCGGATAAAAAGGTGTTCTTCCCTAATTCCCTCAAAAGAAGGTTTCCTTTTGATGAGAGCCCAGAGGCAGTCTGGAATAAAAATCCCAAACTGGATGCCCCTCTGTCCAAGGTCTCAAAGCAATCAGATCTAGCTTTTGAAGATATGGGGCACTTAAAGGACCCTATGGATAGAAAGACAGATATAGTCTTGAAGAGGGCCTGGGATGCCTCTATGGCAGGCTTGAAGCCAGCTCTGGCCACATCCTGTGTGGCCAGAAATCTGGAATTTTGGCTTTCCCAATTACAGGACCACCTAAAAGCAGGTACTCCTAGGGGGGAGCTCTTAAAAACCTTTCCCATGCTGTTTAAAGCCACAGGTTTTATCTCAGATGCAGCTACTGACTCGGTTAAGTTTTCAGCCAAGTCAGCAGCACTTTCTGTAGCTGCTAGGAGGTCGGTCTGGATGAAGACCTGGGGGGGAGACACGGCGTCTAAAACTCGCCTGTGTAGTGTCCCCTTTACAGGTGACTTAGTCTTTGGACCTGAGTTGGAGACCGCCTTAGAAAGGACGGCGGATAAAAAGAAAACCTTTCCAACAAAGAAGAAAACATTTCCTAGAAAAAATTTTCGTCCCTCTAAGGAGCCGTCCAAAGCAGAGAAAGAGTTCAAGCCCAAGAAGCATTGGGCAGGACAAAAAGGGAAAGGAAAAGGGGGCATTCTTTTTAACCGCCCCAGTCAAAACCCCAAGCCCCAGTGACATCAGGGTCCCGGTAGGGGGAAGGTTAAGCAATTTTCTCCCACAATGGGAAAAGATAACATCAAACAATTATGTTCTGAACATTATAAAGAGAGGGTATGCGCTGGAGTTTCACAGCAGCCCACCCTCAAGATTTCTAGTGACAAAATTACCAAGTCACTCAGAAAAAGCCAGGGCCTTACCACTCTTGATAGGGGAAATGGTGGATCAAGAGGTATTGACACCAGTCCCCATTCAAGAACAGGGGGACGGTTTTTACTCTCATATATTTGTGGTAAAGAAACCGTCCGGGAGGTTCAGGCTAATTATGAACCTCCGACCCCTGAACCACTCCATCCGCTACAAGAAGTTTCGGATGGAGTCCATTTATTCAGTAAGAAATCTTCTTCAAGAACGAGTTTTTATGGCTACCCTGGATCTAAGGGACGCTTATCTGCACATCCCCATAAAGAAGGAATGCCAGAAATTTCTTCGGATGGCAGTGCAGATAGACACAAAAATCATTTCCAGTGCAGAGCACTCCCTTTCGGACTGTCGTCCTCGCCCAGAGTCTTTACCAAGGTTCTGGGGGAGGCACTAGTTCCATTGAGACTCAAGTCGGTCTCAATCATCCCTTACTTGGACGATCTTCTGATCACAGCACACTCAGAGAGTCAGCTGTCTCAGGACCTAGAGTTGACGCAGCTCAACCTAAGTCAGCTGGGGTGGATCATCAGCCAAGAGAAATCAAAATTTACCCCAACTCAGGAGATCATGTACTTAGGTTACAGGATCCTGTCAGTACCGCAGAGGATAGTACTGCCAGAAGAGAAGATATCAAATCTATGGCAGAAAATGTATTTTCTCCAAAACAGCCCCCAATGTACGGTCAGGGAGGTGATGTCAGTATTGGGTCTCATGACAGCAGCCATCCCGGCAGTGCAATGGGCAAGATTCCATCAAAGAGACCTTCAGTGGTTCCTGTTGGAACATCTAAAAGGCAAAGGTCTGGAGGAGGAGGTTTCAATCCCCTCAAAGGTGAAACGCTCCCTCTGGTGGTGGAAGAACGCAGGGAACCTAAACAAAGGGGTTCCCTGGGTTCTTCCTATCTCGTCCACACTGACCACAGATGCGAGCAGTTGGGGTTGGGGAGCCCATCTAGGCTCGAGCTGGGCTCAGGGAGGTTGGACACCAGAGGAGAAGGTTTTCTCCTCGAATTGGAAGGAGCTAACAGCGATACTGAGAGCCTTAGTAGCCTTTCAAAGCAAGATTCAGGGCCACCATCTACAGGTCCGTTCAGACAATATGACGGCTGTAGCATATTTAAACAAACAAGGAGGTACCAGGAGTCCTCGGTTGATGTCAGTGGCCAGAAGCATATTCCAGTGGGCAGAGGCAAATCTGGAGTCAATTTCGGCTATACACTTAAAGGGGGAGCTGAACAATACTGCGGATTTCCTGAGTCGACAGTGGATATCGAATCAGGAATGGTCCTTACACCCAGAGGTTTTTCAGCTCATAACAGCCCATTGGGGAAATCCAATAGTGGATCTGTTTGCAAACAGAGAGAATGCAAAGGTCCCAGATTTTTGCTCGCTACGCCCAGGAGATCAGCCCTTGGCAGTGGACGCTTTTCAGACTCCATGGACTTTCAGCCTGGCGTATGCATTCCCTCCCCTCCATCTCATTCCGAGAGTTTTGACAAAATTTCTGGTAGAAGAAACATGTCTAATTTTAGTAGCACCGTTTTGGCCCAAGAGACCTTGGTTCACAACCTTGCTGCAACTATCAGACCACCCGCCTCTGAGGCTTCCCCTCAGACGAGATCTCCTGTCGCAGGGACCTCTTTTTCATCCCCAGGTGGCCATGCTGAATCTGTCAGCATGGTTACTGAGGAGGAAATTCTGAGGAGGAAGGGTCTATCTGAGAAAGTTATTGCAACTTTGCTTCAGAGCCGCAAACCAGTCACTAGAGCAATCTACAAAAAGGTTTGGAAAAAGTTCAATAGCTGGCTGAGTAACAATGGGGAGGAAAGCATGGATATCGCAAACATTCTCCAGTTTCTTCAGGAAAGGGATAGACAAGGGGTTATCCCTCAGTACGATCAAAGTACAGATAGCAGCCTTGAGTGTATATCTAGATAAGCGGTTGCAAGAGGATCCTTTTATCTCTAGATTTTGCAAGGCAGTTGCTAGACGCAAGCCAGTTAAACTCATTAGAGCTCCATCCTGGGATCTTGCTGTGGTGTTAAAAGCTTTCTTAGGGTCTCCTTTTGAACCCATCTCAGAGGCCTCTCTAAGACTACTTACTCTAAAAACAGCAATGCTGGTAGCAATCACGTCAGCCCGCAGGGTTAGTGAAATTCAGGCCCTTTCCATGAGGGAACTTTTCTTGCAGATCCTAGAGGACAGAGTCATCCTAAAAACAGACCCTGGGTTTTTACCAAAAGTATCATCCAGTTTTCACAGGTCACAGGATATTCTTCTACCATCTTTTTGTCAGAACGCAGCAAATGAAAAGGAGAGTCGTTTTCATTTATTAGATGTAAGAAGGTGTATTCTAGAATACTTATGAGTAACGGAGACTTTTAGAGTCTCTGACTCACTTTTTGTACTTTTTTCAGGAAAAAGAAAAGGGCAAAAAGCTTCAAAGTTAACCATAGCTAGATGGATTAGGCTAGCCATAGCAGAGGGGTATAAAGCTTTGAGTAAAGAGCCTCCTGGGGGTATTAAAGCTCATTCCACAAGGGCATTGTCAGCATCTTGGGCAGAAAAGGCTGGTGCCACCCCGGAGCAGATATGTAAAGCGGCCACATGGTCCAGCTTTTCTACTTTTACAAAGCACTATCGACTGGACTTAATGTCTAGTCAGGATCAGGCTTTTGGGAGGAAAGTCCTCCAAGCCGTGGTCCCACCCTAATCTGGTAAGTACTTGGGGATCCTCTCAAGGGCTGTCCTGGAAGAGCACTTGGGAAAACTGGAGTTAGTACTTACCGGTAACTCCTTTTCCAGTGATCTTCCAGGACAGCACGATCCCACCCTATTATATTATTGAATGTACTAACATTATTACCTGTTGTGGTTTATATATATTTTTCAGTTCCATCCTTCGGTTCTTGGTGAATGACTGACCAGGGACCTGAGGGACCGCCTTATGAACTGATTGGGCAATGTGTTTCCTGTGTCGATGGGAGGGACTCCATCTCTCAAGGGCTGTCCTGGAAGATCACTGGAAAAGGAGTTACCGGTAAGTACTAACTCCAGTTTTTTGTTATTTTATCTTTAGACTCCTTTCACACTGAGGCGTTTTACCACTATAAATAGTGCCTGCAAAGTGCATTATGGGCGCTTTTAACCCCTTCTTGGGACTTCTTTAACACCACCTATCCAACAACCCTAGAAGTTATAAATGAAGATGTGAGGACAAGGAGTGACATGAGTGCTGCTAGAAGAAGGTCATATCAGATCTTTCAAGACTGGTGGATGTGTAGAGCAAGCTTTTCGGGTCCACTGGACAAGAATCTGATGCATGGAATAAAAGGTATCAATGAAGAGGACAGTAAGGTATACAGGACAAAAGCCAATGTAACAGGCAGGCAGCAGAGGTACCAATTCAGAGTCAAAGTTGATATTCTAAACGGGGGTCAAAATTAGGCAAGCAACGGAGGTACAATGTCAGCAGGAAAAGGGCTTCGTTGGAAATGGGTCTGAGGTCACAACTGGACATAAGGCAAATTAGGTTGTACACAGGAAGGCAGAATAGCAGGTCAGGTGGCAAGTTATCAGGAACTAAAAGATCATTACTCAGTAATCTCTGCTTGAAGTACCACAATTTATGTAGGCTGTTTGGTGACAACATCATTGATGTTTGTTCACCTACACCCATGCTCAAACAGAGATGTGTGAGCATGCCATCAAATGCTTGGAAGTCACCCTAAGTAAAGGGCCACATGCAGTTGCACGTGTCCACATTGGTCTCCTTGCACAGGGATTAAATTACCTTCCTAACAAGCAGCCTCACTAACCATCAGTTACATAAAAGGGGCTGGGCCAGAGAAGCAACCATGGATCTGTTTAGTGAAGGCTTTAAAGAGTACGAGGTGTCCGGACACTCTACAGTTGAATGGTACCAGTGTGCAGACAGCTTTAGGATCCTGCTGTTTAGGGTAAGTAAGACTTTAAAACCTGTTTACTCAAAAGCAGTCCTGACAGTAAAAGAGGGCTCAACTAGTCGTTGTGGTACTATGTTTTGTCTTTTGAAAAGCAGATCCCATGCTTATATGTTCACTTAAAGTGGAACTTTAGACAAATATTTGTATATTCTGTTTTACCAGAAAAAGAATACGCAATTCTGGCCAGCCAGCCATTCTTGTGATTCATAGAGCTCTGCAGCAATGCATACCCAAGTGTATAGTATTTCTTGGGTTCAGCTGTATAGCCCACAAGCAGCTTACATTTACCTTCCCTTCTCTCACCCACTGCTCCGCTCAGCCAATAGGATTAAAAAATAAATTCTACATCTGGGTTTTGAGGGTATGTGACTGTCACGGTCAGGCTCAGAGACCAGTAGCTATAGCAGTAGAGAGGATGCCCCTGGCCAGCAGGATAGGTTTACAAGTTTGGAAGATGACGTGGACTCAACCCAAGTTGTGGAGTCTAAGCACTAATTGGTGTTCACCAGAGCTCCTAATGGTAAAGATGGGTTTTGCTGCGAGTTAGTACCAGGTCACAGTCCTCAGGATATCCCCACCAGGGTCCAGTAGCAGATATAGCAAGTGGGGATCAAACAGAAGCATAGTCTGTAAACAAACCAAAGGTCAGTAACGAGTGGTAACAGAGTTAGCGACCGCAACAGGATTGACAAGAGCGAGCTCTTGGCTGGAGAGAGCACAATAATCTAGCAAATGGGAAGTGCAAAAGCATGGCTAAAATAGGAAGTTAATGGGAGGAGTAAAGTGTTCTAAGTTCAACAAACAAGATTAGAGGCAGGATTTTTTAAGAAATTGCCCATGGAGCTTTCCGGCATCATATGTGGCCAGACACAGCAGAGGTTGCAGGTTTGGATGCGAATTCTGACTGTGACTCACTCCCCTTTTTTTCATGTGATAGCATTGGTAATAGGAAAGCCAAGGTATCCAGGGCTCATGGGACTTGGAGAAAGTCATTAGCCCTGTGTCAGCTCCAGGTCACAGCTTGGAGCTGACAAAGAGCTAACGCTCTTTGGACGTATAAGCTGCTGGTAGAGCCATAGTAAAGGTGCCTAAAGAAATCAGGAATTCGGGTCCCTAGAAGAGAAAAGTCAGAGAGACTCCCCACTTTCTCAGCTTGTGCATTTTTCCAGTCCCTGAGGCAGAAAGGTGCCAGGGATTCTTCTCCAATCCGTTGGTTTTTTAAACTAAAAGGAGATATCTGGGCCAGAAATTATGTATGGAATCCTTCAAGTCTGTCATAGTTTCGCTTCATCAAGGAGACTTTCTGACCTCTGGACAACTGTGATGCATACTTGCATTTCCCCATTTTTCCAGCACAATAACAATATGTTTGTTTTGCTGCATTCCTGCACTTCAGTTTGTGGCCCTACCATTAAGCCCATCTGCTCCACCAAGGTACTAGCCACTATGCTAGCCTTACTGGACTCTTGGAGATTCCATTGTGAGATATTTAGACAACCTCCTGTTGAGGGTACGATTGGTGCAGATTCTGGAGGACAGGGTAGCCCTGTCCATCCAGACCTTGCAGGGGTTTGACTTGTTTAAGAACCTTCAGAAGTCAGCACTTGAATTTATTTATAGATTTGATTATCTGGGTGGTTTACAAATCCCGGTCTGGAGTGGAGGAAGTCTTCTGGAAGATCCTCACAATGGATGCCAGCCCATTGGGCTTGAGTCCTGAGCACCTTTTTTTTTTTTTTTATTTATTTACTATTTTTATTTTTTTTTCAAATAATTTTTTTATTGAAGTAAACATATAAATACAGTCTGAGGCTTCACATTTAGCCAATTACACAGCATAGTAAAACAAACACACATCAAAATGAACATAGCCATATCCCTAATATGTTTCAAAAGGAGATTATCCCCCCTATCCGAGTCATTACCTCCTAGAGCCATATTATCTCGTAACCAATGCTTCCCATTCCAATGTCGTTGAAATCAGTCTCAACCGGCATCCATGCCTAGTAACCTGTCCATAACCAGATCCGCCGGGACAAGCCTGGGTACATCCAGCCATGAGCCCCAGAGTTTCTCAAACTTTTGGGTGCAGCCCCTGTATTGGTATATAACTTTCTCCATCCGCAGTATATTTTCCACTGCAGTAATTCATTCCGTAATCATAGGATTCTCAGACTTCTAATGCATCATAATTAACTTGCACGCCAACAATAGGGTTCTGACAACTGCTATTCTAGTACTCTTCCTATTCAAACTCATCCAGCAAATTGAGCAAACAGAGTTTGGGATCTAGAGCAATAGAGATCTGAAATACCCTGTTAATAGTGTCCACCACTCCCTTCCAATAGGAATGTAATTTTTGACACCTCCACAGTAGATGAATCGGGGGTGGGCAAAAGTCCCATAATATGCAATTAGTGGGGGGTATAGTGCAGCCTCAATATTATATACAGTTGCGTTGGCCTCTGCGAAACATTCAGTGAACATATCGGCACCGCCTGGAGAACTTCCTCCCATTGATCTCCATCCATCTGACCAACATCTCCCTCCCATTTATCCAGCATATGCAGAGGGTGTTTCATCAGAAAATTATGCAATAACATATAGTATATACTCGAGTATAAGCCGACCCGAATATAAGCAGAGGCACCTAATTTTACCCAAAAAAAAATGGGAAAACGTATTGACATGAGTATAAGCCTAGGGTGGGAAATGCAGCAGCTACTGGTAAACAATGCCCATCTGCAGCCTCACTGTGCCCATCTGTACCTTTTGATTATAAACAGCGGGTGTCTCCCGCTGTGTCCATGTAACTGCAATCTTAACTGTTCGGCGGCCGTCCACTGTAACAAAGCCTCCTCCTCCTCGTCTGTGAAAGACGGAACACTGATTCAGTTTCCCAGTATTGTATCAGTGTTCCATCTATCACGGACGTGGAGGAGGCGGAGCTTTGTTACAGTGGATGGCTGCCGAACAGTTAAGACTGCATGACACAGCGGGAGACCCTCACTCGAGTATAAGCCAAGAGGGGCTTTTTCAGCATAAAAAATGTGCTGAAAAAGTCGGCTTATATACAGTACTATAACATTGTGATATAAATCCCTTGGTGGTAGAGGCTCTCTTGATCAAGTTAAACAAAGGTGTCAGAGAAGAAGATCATTCAGGAGATCTACTCTGAGCTGTCGCGGCATGCCTTAATCGCTGCGATTCTGCCCGCAATCTCAAATCACGGCAAATCGCGGGATGCCCTTGCGATCCCCGTGAGTTCCAATGACACCCCGATCACAGCACGTTTTTGCCACGATTGTCGCCCAACGGATCAATGTAAAATCGTGCAAACATAATTGCAGTACTCCATTTGCCCAAGAGAAGTTCTTGAACTTGATGTGAACGAAGCCTAAAGGCTTTGGGTATCCCTCAATGAATAAGAAAAAAAAAAGATTTTTGTAATTTTGGATCCTTTTCTTGGAGTCCAATGAACGATGCAGATCCCACTCCTCTAGGTTTTTGGATCATGCTCTTGGAACTACTTTGCTATAAAGCTGATTGTAGAACAGGATATCCGGGGCTGGCCTACACTTAGCTTTTTTTTTTTTTTTTTTTTGTCAGTATTTACGCTTCCTGTAGACAGAAGTCTACTGTGAAGGTTAAAGACTTCCTGTGTCCCTCAAAAGACGTTAAAAAAAGGATTTTACAGTTAGTACAACATTTTTATATTTTTCTGGCTACAAGGTAATATCCCCTTGTGCTACCATTCTTAAAAGAGACGTAAAGGATTTTTTTTCCCCCAATAATACTTGCCTTATCTGTCCCCTGGCGCCTCTACACTGAGAACCGAGCGATCAAACACTGCCGATCGCTCGGTTTTCAGAGCTCCGTGAGCATAGAGTTGTAGACTGTCAGTCACTGCTCTCTGCTCTGCCCCCTCCTCGCTCACTGGAGCGCCGAGCTGTGGAGGGGGCGAAGCGGCCATCTCAGCCTCTCAGCAGCTCACCGAGAGGCTGAGCCGGGTGTCGGGCACCTGGCGGATCCAAACTCCGTGATTGTGATGACGCAGTGCCTGCACAGCTGCTTCTGCAAACTCTATAACATATACCAAGCTTCTTCTGTGTATGTGAAGTAAAATTCCTATCCCTATGGAGAGCCTGACAATTATTGTAGTACATAATACATGGCCTCTACACATAGGAATTTATAGCATGAACAATATAAAAAGTTAGGGGACTGGCTAGAAAGTTTACAGTGGCAGCGAGGCCCCACAGTGTGGATCACAGAAGAGCTTGGAAAGGAGATTATAAAACCTTGGGGGGTTGCTGGGGGAGGTTAACTTAAAGTGGACCGTCAGTAATTTCTTTCAACTTTCCATCTTACTTTGGATAGTAAAACATATTTTTTTCTGCCAGTAAATACCTTATACAGCCCACTTCCTGTTCCTTGTCTGGTAAAAAGCCTAGGCTTATGACATCATGCACATCTGTCTCTCACTCTTGTGAGAGTTTGCTAGGAAAGGTGGGGGGTGAGTCATTAGAGGGCCAATGAGAGCTGCAGAGCTGGAGGTGTGTCTGTGTAAATCCAGGAAGTGAACAGGCCGCAGCTTCAGCTGCCCACAGTTATAATGGTTGCAGCCAGACTCGGTGGAGGGAGATTTCTGCAGCATATTTGCAAGTACAGAATCACAGTATATATAAAAATAATATGAAAAGTGGTTGGAGGGAAGCTTTAGAATGGCAAAGATGTTTTTATTACAGATTTTGTGAGCAGACTGCAGTTCCTTTTTAAAGGATAATTGTACATGTCATATAAAAACACAAAGCCCTACAATTTATATTTAAACTAATTTGTGTATCATTATACCACAGGCTGTTGTTCTTTGCATGTTCTTAGAAGCTAGAGGCATTAATCTACAGGGTCGCTCTGTGATAGAACTGGGTGCAGGAACAGGATTGGTTGGAATTGTGGCTGCATTACTTGGTAAGTGTCATAAAAACAGTAAAAGAAAATGTTATACATTTTTAATTTCATTTATTTTTCTGCACTGTCTACACGGTAGTGTTTTCTGGACAGTTATATAATGTTAGTGATACAATAATGGTTAGTTTCAACAGTAGCTTTTAACATATATTAACACAGCCCTCAAAAATTACACTCGCACACTCGCATTTTGCGAGTGATTTTTGAGGGCTGGCGAGGAGAAGAGAGGAGAGCCGCCACTGGTAGATCACAGCAGGGAACATTCAGACTTTTGTTTCATAAGCTGTGAGTGTTCCCCCGCCGTGCGCCGTCACATAAGCTCCTCCCCTTTTCCGGGACTTTGATAGACAGATCACCCGTCCAATCCTAGGACGGGTGACATGTATCAAACTTCCCCGGACAAGGGGAGGGGCTTATGTGACGGTGTTCTATCACCAAGTGTCCGGCTGTCACTAGGTGTCCGAAGTCTACTGCGCATGCGCAGTCTGGATCCAGAAGATTTTTGGAAATTGTCGGAAGATGAGCTGCGCCGTGAGTCGAGGAGAAGCCCCCACCATCCAAGCGGACATAGGGTTAGTCAAATTGAGAGGGCCCCTCGCGGGCTCGCTTCGCTCGCCACGCATCGGGCACGGCCTCGCTGCGCTCGGCACTTTTATATTCTAACTCTATGTCCACTGGGATGGTGGGGCTTGAAAGTGGACTCACGGCGCAGGCGCCGTTCATCCTCGGCAATTTTCGGAAAATGGACGTCCTGTGTACTGCGCATGCGCAGTACACCTCGGACACTTGGTGATGGGGGACGGATAATGATACAACAACGGCGCGCTGCGGGGGAACACTCACAGCTTATGAAACAAAAGTCTGAATGTTCCCTGCTGTGATCTACCAGTGGCGGCTCTCCTCTCTTCTCCTCCACAGGTAGGCAGCACATGGGGGACACAGGCTGCAAATGGGGGGGAGACACATGCTGCAAATGGGGGGGGGGGGTAACAGGCTGCACATGGGGGGGGGGGACACTGGCTGCACATGGGGGGGGGGAGGACACTGGCTGCACATGGGGGGGAGGACACTGGCTGCACATGGGGGGGGACACTGGCTGCACATGGGGGGGGGGGGGGGGGGGGGACACTGGCTGCACATGGGGGGGAGGACATTGGCTGCACATGGGGGGGAGGACATTGGCTGCAAATGGGGGGGGGGGGGGGGGACACTGGCTGCACATGGGGGGGGGGACACTGGCTGCACATGGGGGGGAGGACATTGGCTGCACATGGGGGGGAGGACATTGGCTGCAAATGGGGGGGGGGGACACTGGCTGCAAATGGGGGGGGGGGACACTGGCTGCAAATGGGGGGGGGGGGGGGGGACACTGGCTGCAAATGGGGGGGGGGACACTGGCTGCAAATGGGGGGGGGGGGGGGGACACTGGCTGCAAATGGGGGGGACACTGGCTGCAAATGGGGGGGGGGGGGGACACTGGCTGCAAATGGGGGGGGGGACACTGGCTGCAGATGGGGGGGGGGAGGACACTGGCTGCAAATGGGGGGGGGACACTGGCTGCAAATGGGGGGGGGGGGACACTGGCTGCAAATGGGGGGGGGGACACTGGCTGCAAATGGGGGGGGGGGACACTGGCTGCACATGGGGGGGGGGGGGGGCACTGGCTACACATGGGGGGGCACTGGCTACACATGGGGGGGGGGGCACTGGCTGCACATGGGGGGGGGGGACACTGGCTGCACATGGGGGGGGGGGGGGGACACTGGCTGCACATGGGGGGGGGGGACACTGGCTGCACATGGGGGGGGGGGGGACACTGGCTGCACATGGGGGGGGGGGGGGGGGGGGGACACTGGCTGCACATGGGGGGGGGGGGGGGGGGGCTGCACATGGGGGGGGGGGGACACTGGCTGCACATGGGGGGGGGGGGGGGGGGACTGGCTGCACATGGGGGGGGGGGGACACTGGCTGCACATGGGGGGGGGGGGGACACTGGCTGCAAATGGGGGGGGGGGGGGGGGACACTGGCTGCACATGGGGGGGGGGGACACTGGCTGCACATGGGGGGGGGGGACACTGGCTGCACATGGGGGGGGGGGACACTGGCTGCACATGGGGGGGGGGACACTGGCTGCACATGGGGGGGGGGGGGGGGGCTGCACATGGGGGGGGGGGGGACTGGCTGCACATGGGGGGGGGGGACACTGGCTGCACATGGGGGGGGGGACACTGGCTGCACATGGGGGGGGGGGGACACTGGCTGCACATGGGGGGGGGGGACACTGGCTGCACATGGGGGGGGGGGGGGGGGGACACTGGCTGCACATGGGGGGGGGGGACACTGGCTGCACATGGGGGGGGGGACACTGGCTGCACATGGGGGGGGGGACACTGGCTGCACATGGGGGGGGGGGACACTGGCTGCACATGGGGGGGGGGGGGGGAGGGGGGGGGGGGGGGCACTGGCTGCACATGGGGGGGGGGGACACTGGTGCACATGGGGGGGGGGGGACTGGCTGCACATGGGGGGGGGGGGACACTGGCTGCACATGGGGGGGGGGACACTGGCTGCACATGGGGGGGGGGACACTGGCTGCACATGGGGGGGGGGGGGACACTGGCTGCACATGGGGGGGGGGGGACAGGCTGCACATGGGGGGGGGGGGGGGGCTGCACATGGGGGGGGGGGGGGGCTGCACATGGGGGGGGGACACTGGCTGCACATGGGGGGGGGGCCACTGGGGGGGGGGGGGGGGGGGGGGGCACGGGGGGGGGGGGGGGGGGGGGGGACGGGCTGGGGGGGGGGGGGGGGGGGGCACATGGGGGGGGGGGGGGGGGGGGGGACTGGCTGCACATGGGGGGGGGGGACACTGGCTGCACATGGGGGGGGGGGGGGGGCTGCACATGGGGGGGGGGGACATGGGGGGGGGGGGGGGGACACTGGCTGCACATGGGGGGGGGGGGGGCACATGGGGGGGGGGGGGCTGCACATGGGGGGGGGGGGACACTGGCTGCACATGGGGGGGGGGGGGGGACACTGGCTGCACATGGGGGGGGGACACTGGCTGGGGGGGGGGGACACTGGGGGGGGGGGGACACTGGCTGCACATGGGGGGGGGGGGGACACTGGCTGCACATGGGGGGGGGGGACACTGGCTGCACATGGGGGGGGGGGGGGGGGGGGGGGGGGGGGACACTGGCTGCACATGGGGGGGGGGGGGCTGCACATGGGGGGGGGGGGGGCTGCACATGGGGGGGGGGGCCAGGGGCTGCACAGGGGGGGGGGGGGGGGGGGGGGGGGGGGAGGGGGGGGGGGGGGGGGGGGGGGGGGGGGGGGGGGGGGGGGGGGGGGGGGGGGGGGGGGGGGGGGGGGGGGGGGGGGGGGGGGGGGGGGGGGGGGGGGGGGGGGGGGGGAGGGGGGGGGGGGGGGGGGGGGGGGGGGGGGGGGGGGGGGGGGGGGGGGGGGGGGGGGGGGGGGGGGGGGGGGGGGGGGGGGGGGGGGGGGGGGGGGGGGGGGGGGGGGGGGGGGGGGAGGGGGGGGGGGGGGGGGGGGGGGGGGGGCGCAGGGGGGGGGGGGACATGGGGGGGGGGACACTGGCTGCACACGGGGGGGGGGGGGGGGTGGGGGGGGGGGGGGAGGGGGGGGGAGGGGGGGGGGGGGGGGGGGGGGGGGGGGGGGGGGGGGGGGGGGGGGGGGGGGACTGGCTGCACATGGGGGGGGGGGACACACTGGCTGCACATGGGGGGGGGGGACACTGGGGGGACATGGGGGGGGGGGGACACTGGGCACATGGGGGGGGGGGGACACTGGCTGCACATGGGGGGGGGGGGGCACACTGGGGGGGGGGGGACTGCACACTGGGGGGGGGGGGGGGGACACTGGCTGCACATGGGGGGGGGGGGGGGGGGGGGGCTGGGGGGGGGGGGGGGGGGGGGACACTGGCTGCACATGGGGGGGGGGGGACACTGGCTGCACATGGGGGGGGGGGACACTGGCTGCACATGGGGGGGGGGACACTGGCTGCACATGGGGGGGGGGGGGGGGGACACTGGCTGCACATGGGGGGGGGGGACACTGGCTGCACATGGGGGGGGGGGACACTGGCTGCACATGGGGGGGGGGCACTGGCTGCACATGGGGGGGGGGGACACTGGCTGCACATGGGGGGGGGGGACACTGGCTGCACATGGGGGGGGGGGGGACACTGGCTGCACATGGGGGGGGGGGGGGGGGGGACACTGGCTGCACATGGGGGGGGGGGGACACTGGCTGCACATGGGGGGGGGGGGGACACATGGGGGGGGGGGACAAAGGCTGCACATGGGGGGGGGGGACACACTGGCTGCACATGGGGGGGGGGGGGGGGGGGGGGGGGACACTGGCTGCACATGGGGGGGGGGGGGGACACTGGCTGCACATGGGGGGGGGGGGGGACACTGGCTGCACATGGGGGGGGGGGGACACTGGCTGCACATGGGGGGGGGGGGACACTGGCTGCACATGGGGGGGGGGACACTGGCTGCACATGGGGGGGGGGACACAGGCTGCACATGGGGGGGGGGACTGGCTGCACATGGGGGGGGGGGGACACAGGCTGCACATGGGGGGGGGGGACACAGGCTGCATTAACATTAAGGTTGTTAATATTTTTAGAACTTAATTGCATAAAACATTAAAGGTGTCATTTAATGAGATAATTTATGAGGGCGGGTTTAGGGGCGGGGCAGGGTAAGGGTTGGGCGGGGCAACTGGTGGCGAGTAACCCTTAAGGCCTGGCTAGTAGCTCAGGACTTGAAATTTTGAGCCCTGTATTAACATATACCTAACTCCTGATCCTCTATTTTCGATCTGTATTTGATATTTGAAATCCCCAAAATAATAGTACAGCATTTTTCCTTTAGTCAGATCCAGTATACCGTATATACTCGAGTATAGGCCGACCCGAATATAAGCAGAGGCACCCAATTTTACCACAAAAAATTTTACCCAAAAAATGGGAAAACTTATTGACTCGAGTATAAGCCTAGGATGAGAAATGCAGCAGCTACTGGGTAAACAATGCCCATCTGCAGCCTTGCTGTGCCCAAAGGCTGTGCCCATCTGCAGCCTCGCTGTGCCCATCTGCAGCCTCGCTGTGCCCATCTGCAGCCTCGCTGTGCCCATCTGCAGCTGTACCTGTGATAACTAAAACAGTGGGTGTCTCCCGCTGTGTCATGCAGTCTATTCAGCCGTCCATTGTAACAAAGCCCTACCTCTTCCTCGTCCGTGATAGAGGAACATTGATACAATGCTGGGAAACTGTATCGGTGTTCCATCAGACCAAGCTGTCTAGAAAAAGTAGCAATTGGAGGGCGGAGACAAACTATCCCACACAGTGGCAGAGTTGTTTACAATAATCATCTTTTATTCATTTATGTAAAACCTTTATCCCGAAAGGAAACATTTTCTATAACTGCTTCACTCAAATAAGCGAGCGGCTTTGCTCGTGAGAAAACCAGCATAGTGTGAACCTAGGCTTAGCTAGCGTTCCGCTTCAGTTTATTAGTCAAGTCCATCTAAATCTGCTAGTCTACCACTACCCTCTCTCAGGCTGACCATGCTGCTGTCCAAAGGTTTCTGCTTTACTACTTCATCCAGAATGTAGACACCCTAATGCCTCGTATACATAATGAGATTTTCGGACAAATGACCATCGTTTTTTTGTTGCATGCTACTCTCCATAGCAATTCGACGAAGTTACGAAAATTCTCGTATGCCAAAAAAAAATTCGGAAGTGATGTCGTATTGTATTGTATTTTCGGATCACTGGGTGAAATAAAGGCAAAAAAAAGTCTATAAAAAGAAAAATAATGCAACCACCACATATAAGGATTAGTAAACTGCACTATATTACTTTTTTGTTTTGACACTTGTGCGACTTTGGACATCAGTCGCATGACTAATCGTACCCCATGATTCCCAATGATGACCATATCTGTGCAACTTCAAGTCGCACCGACTTCCAAAGTAGTCCCTGTGCTACTTTGATGCGAGTTGAGGTTCATAGACCTCAAGTTTACACGGGCATTTCCAGGCATAATCGTGTGACTTTCAAGTCGCGACAGGGAAGCCTTATGTGAAGGGGGCCTTAATAATGCTTTAAGTGGTCTATTTATAAATGTATTTAACAAGATTCTTGCAGCTATCACACTTTCTTTGTTGGATTCAGTTGGAAAAATGTGTGACTCTTGGGTGAAAAGATTTAGAAGACTTGCAAGTGTTTCTCTATGTAAGGCCCCTTTCATACTTGTGCGACTTGTCCTGCGACATGGGACTGCAAAGTTGTACCTCATGATTTGCAATGAGTACTATTTATATCTGTGCGAATTCAAGTCGCACCAACTTCAAAGTAGTCCCTGTACTACTTTGGTCTGTCTTTGATGCGAGTCCAGGTCCATAGACCTCAAGTTTACACAGGCATTCCCTGAAATTGTGGTAAAATCGTGCAACTTTGAAGTCACAGTAGTGTGAAAGGGGCCTAATGGATGCAAATGAATAATGATGGAGTGACCAGATGGAGAAAGTGTTGTTTTAATTAAAGTGGAAGTAAAGTCACATTTTCCACTTTCACCTACAGGTAAGCCTGTAATGAGGCTTACCTGTAGGTACAAAAAATATCTCCTAAACCTTTACGGTTTAGGAGATATTCCCCGTGCAATACGCCGCTGACTGCAGCGGCGCATGCGCATGGGGGATTCTCGTCTGAAAGGCCGGCAGAATACGAACCCTGCCGGGACGAAGTCTCCCGTGCGCATGCGCGGGAGTGACGACATCGCGGCTCCAGCCACTCACAGCGCTGGAGTCGCGATACCCGGAAGACACGCCGAGGCAACATGTCAGCGACCTCGGCGTGGACCAGGTGAGTTACCGACGCCTCGTTCTAAGGTAAGTATTTCATAATGAGCTAGTATGCGGTGCATACTAGCTCATTATGCCTTTTCCCTTACAGGTGTAAAAAAAAAAAAAAAAATGTCAGCGGGTTTACTCCCGCTTTAACAAAATTAAAAAGGTAAAACTCTTTAAAAAGATGTACTGCACTCTATACATAAATTATAAAAAAGCTCTTTAGCACAAAGACCAAGTTCCGCAAGAATGGTAGAGCCTTATAAGCAGCTGACAGCTGGTGTTTAACATTTCATGTCTACTTCATTATCCTGTTTACTTCAGTCAGCGCTCCAGAAAATCTAGTCTCCCTTTTAGATGTAGCCCAGCACAGTTATTACTGCATGTCACCGTTTTGAATGACGGTACAGTAAACTACAATTGGAAGTTAGTTAATTGAAGTACTGACGGTTAACCACTTCAGTCCTGAAAGGATTTACCCACTTCCTGACCAGGCCATTTTTTTGCGATATGGCACTGTATCGCTTTAAATGACAATTGCACGGTCATGCGGCGATGTACCCAAACAAAATTGACGTCCTTTTTTTCCCACAAAAATTTCTTTTGGTGGTATTTGATCACCTCTGCGGTTTTTATTTTTTGCACTATAAACAAAAAAGGGTGACAATTTTGTAAAAAAAATACATTTTTTTACTTGCTATAAAACATTTCCAAAAAAAAAAAAAAAAAAAAAAATGTATTCATCAGTTTAGGCCAATATGTATTCTGCTACATATTTTTGGTATAAAAAAATCGCAATAAGCATATATTGATTGGTTTGTGCAAAAGTTATCACGTCTACAAAATATTATTATTATTATTATTATTATTATTATTATTAATATATATATATATATATATATATATATAATATAATATAATATAATTTATATAATTTTTTTTTTTTTACTAGTAATGGCAGCGATCAGTGATTTTTAGCGGGACTGCGACATTGCAGCAGCCAGATCGGATTTTATTTTCTATTTTTTTTTTTTTTTATATCACGTCATATACACAAAAAAAAAAATCCAAGAGAAATGGAAAAACAAAAAAATAAAAAAACATTTTATAACATAGAAATCAACTCGTACATTTTCTTAACATAAAAACAAAAAAAAAAGTATTCCCTTCCTTCCCCTTCCCACCTCCTATCTCAGTCTGGTATCCATGTGGTCAAGCCACGGTTTCCAGATAGTAGTAAACCTCTTAGATAAATTCCTCCTAAAAAAAATAAAAAAAAAAAAAAAAAGCCTCTCATAGGAAATGGATCTATTTTTTTTTTTTAACAAGAAAGGAAATGGATCTATTTAGATCAAATATCCAATCAGATATAGTCGGCGAGTGAGGGGAGGTCCACCTAATGGCAATTTGTCTCCGTGCTACAAAAAGCACTCTTGCAACAAGTAAACCACATTGGTGGTTTAAGCACTAAGATATCAAGATAGCCCAGTAGACACATTAAGGGCTCCACTGAAAGATTCAGATCTAAAGTGTACCCAGTACCTCTGGAGTTTTTGGCATCTCCATAATAGATGTATCAATGACCCCAGATTGCCACATCTAGACCAAGCCGAGTCAATTGTTAAGCCAATTTTGAACAAAAATTCTGGGGTCCTATACGTCCTGTGCAATATATAAAATTGTGTTAGTCTAAATGAGGATGAAAAAGATACAAGAGGAAGAGCCCGAAGAATCCTATCCCAGACATGGTCAGAGATGGGACCAATATTGCGCTCCCATTTTTCTCTTGCTGGACAGTGAAACTTATTAGAAGTACCTTTTGTAATAGAGACTTGTATGTAACAGATATTAAACCTTTGGTTACAATTGGCTGAACCACTCTTTACAAGACTGAGACCGGGGCAAACAAAACAGGAGAAGAAGGAAATTTGGCATATAAGCCATGTCGCAGCTGCAAAAATTGAAAAAAAACCATCTCGGGTTCAAAGAAAATTCTCTTACCAACTGATCAAAAGATTTAGGTACCCCCCTCTCATAGAGTTGAGAGAGGGTAAGAATCCCTGCTTGTTCCCATCGCTGAAAGCCCTGGAGGGTCAGTATTTTAGGTAGCCTTTCATTGCACCAAATAGGGGACTATTTAGTTAAGTAGGAAATTTTGGATTGGACACCTAACTGACATTTTTGACACTTTTTTTTTTTTTTTTTAGGGAACCAGTGACATTATTACAGTGATCAGTTCTAAAAATATTCACTGTTATTGTACTAATGACACTGGCAGGGAAAGGGTTAACATCAGAGGCAATCAAGGGGTTAAATGTGTTCCCTGTTTGTGTTTTCTAACTGTATGGGGGACTGTGTGATTGGGGAAACGCACAGATTCATCTTCCTGCTTAGCTGAAAGACAGGATCTGTGTGATCTCCCCTGTCAGAATGGAGATTTGCCTTGTTTACAGAGGCAGATCTCCGTTCTGTCACTACGGGGAACAATCGTGGGTGACCGGTGGACATCGAGTCCACCGGACCTGCTGATTGGCTCCCCCACTGGCCACAAAAGCGAGTTCCCTAGCCGACGTACAGCTACAGCGATTTGTGGGAACGAGCCAACCTGAGGCAGTATGACGGCGGCTGGTCGGCAAGAGGTTAATAAAGATAATGTCTAGAAACTGTTCTTATAGCGTCCCCATTGCTGCAACATTCTGATACACATAGAAGAAAACCAATTTAGGACATGTGCTGTGACCCCACACTGAGGCAGTTTTCAGGCATTTTAGCGCTGGTAAAGCGACTGAAAACTGCCTCCCATTCATTGCAATGGGTGCTTTTACACCCGGGCGGTGTGCTTATGGGACGTTAGAAAAAGTTCTGCAAGCAGCATCTTTGGGGCGGTTTGGGAGCGCTGTATACAACACTCCAAAAACAATCCTGCCCATTGGAATGAATGGGCGGTGCTTTGAAATTGTTGCAAAACTGGAGTTTTTGACCCCTTTTTTGGGGTTAAAAGTGCCCCGCTAGCTGCACGAAAAACATCAGTAAAGCACCACTAAAACGAGTGGCGATAATGCAGCCCCAGTGTGAAAGGGGTCTAAGGCTTCCTGCTCCTTCTTTGTCCACTTTAAAGTGAGGCTAAAGCCTCCTATTCTTTACAGTCAAGACAGCTGCCATCTTGGCCTCTATTTGATGTGCAGTTGCCACGGTGCTGCGCATGTGATTCGTTTTTTTTCTACTATACATTTGATGGCTTGACAGTTCAGATGAACGCACACGCAAATGTGAGAATTATCATTCACAGCATGCTTTGTATCTGCTTTGAGAAACAGTTGCAGTGGAAATGAAACCATGGATTTAGCTGTTTCCCTAAACAGTTATGCCCCATACACGTGGTCGGAAATTCCGACCACAAAATCCGTCTGATTTTTTTCTGACGGATTTTGTCCGACACTGGTGTTGCATACACACGGTCGGACAAAGTTGTCGGAAAATCCGATCATTCTGAACGTGGTGACGTCCGTTGCGTACGACAGAACTACGTAGAGGCTAGTAGCCAATAGCTTTGGTCTTGTAATTTGATCTGAGCATGCGTGGCACTTTGTCCATCAGAATTCGCTACACACGATCGGAAAAAAGTCCGATCGGACTTTGTTGTCGGAAAATTTGAGAGCAGGAGATAAAACTTTGTCCGTCGGAAAATCCAATGGAGCCTACACACGGTCGGAATTTCCGACAACCTTGTCCGATGGGACATTTTCCGTCGGAAAATCCGACCGTGTGTACGGGGCATTACAGTTGAGGCATGCCATGAATAACTCTCACAGTTGCTTGTGCTCTCAACTGAACTGTCAAACCACTGAATGGCTGGTGTCCATAAATGACCAAATGTGCAGCACAATGGCAATTGCAGATCAAATCGAAGCCAATATGGCAGCTTCCTTGGCTGTAAAGATTAGGAGGGTTTAGTTCCACTTTAAAGTTTCTCTTTACTATCTCTTGATCTGTGACTCTCTAACTGCTGCTCCAGTCTAATACATTTCTAATGCTTTCTCGGGTACATTTTTCTGCTCCCTTTTTTTTATTTTATTTTTATTTTTTTCAACTGATATGCAAAAAGCAAAAAAGACTTATTTGCTGCTATAAATAAATACATGCAGTACATGAACTTGGAGGACAGACCAGAAAATCTTGTGTATACAGTGATTTCACAGTAACGCATATTCTTAGAGGGATAAAAGGAACTTTCTTGTATTTCTTATGACTTGTTAACTGCTGCAGCTTTCTAAATGCACCAGACTAGGCCAATCTACATAATGCAGGGATGGAAGGATGATGGAGATGCAGACTTTGATGTAGCACCTGTTGTCCGCTCCCTCCTTTAGAAAAAAGACCCTGCTTTTAGGAAGAATGATGCAGTGCCTACCTCCTACCTCAACTGTCACTGAGCATGTGGACAAGGTGGACACAGACATGAAAAACAGTTTATAATTGGCTATTTTAAAGGGAAATTATGTATTTTCGCAAGACCACAACATTTGTAGCATTTTTTTTAAAAACAATTTTGATTTGACCCATATCTTTACATTCTTGCTGTTTCTTTGCGCTTCCATGTTCTTATCAATGTGTTACAATATATTTGTGCATTAACCACTCAAGGGATCTCTGTCTTTGATACAGCCATTCAGTCTTCCTGCCTACATTTTTACTCCAGGCGAATTGATAAATGCACTGATGAAATACATGTAAGGGAGTTGTTTAATGGCCAAAGTATTTGTATTTGTAAAAATATGTATGTAATTTGTTTGATCGGTTTCTTAGGGACTCCCTCAGGAAATTTTTGGAAAAGTGCTGTCGATCTATTTTTAGATCCTTGGCTTCAACTGTTCGATCTATTTTTAGATCCTTGGCCTCAACTGTTTGATCTATTTTTAGATCCTGGGCCTCAACTGTTTGATCTATTTTTAGATCCTGGGCCTCAACTGTTTGATCTATTTTTAGATCCTGGGCCTCAACTGTTTGATCTATTTTTAGATCCTGGGCCTCAACTGTTTGATCTATTTTTAGATCATGTCCCTTTTTTCCACAAATCAAGATTTCTTTTGGTGGTATTTGATTACCTTTGTGGGGGGGGGGGGGGGGGGTTGCGTTATAAACAAAGAACGATTTTGGAAAAAAAACATTAAACATAATTTTTTACGTTCTGCTCTAAAACACATCCAACAAAAATTTTTTAAAAATCTATTTTCTTAAGTTTAGGCCAATATGTATTTTGCTACATATTTTATTTTTGATAAAATAAAATTGATTGGTTTTTGCAAGTTATAGCATCTACAAACTATGGGATAGTAAAAAAAAAAAAAAATGTTTTTAATTATTTTACTAGTAATAGCAGTGATTAGCAACATATAGCAGGGCTGCGATTTTGCGGCGGACAAATCGGACACCTAACCGACACTTTTGACTCCCTTTTTCGGGAACCAGTGACACTAATACAGGGGAATGGGTTAACATCAGGGGCAATCAAAGGGTTAAATGTATGCCTAGCTAATGTTTCAGTGTAGTGGAGGAAGTACTTTTACTAGTTGAAGGCATGGATTGGTGTTCCTACTTTACAGAAACACAAGATTAATGCCTTCTGTACTGACAGAATGATAATCTGCCTTCTGTACAGAACAGTCAGCGGGTGCCAGCGGACATCGGGTGTGCGGAACCCGCTGATCAAAGCTAGAGCGAACTGCTGGCGCTACGCACTCGTGCCCGATACCCAAAAAGTGCAGGATCATGTGTGTATATATACGTGATCCTGCACAGCGCGACCGCCCTCTAACAGTAAATCTGCTATAAGGCAGTTGGCAAGTAGTTAAGCTGGTCAGAAGGTGGTCGACTGCAGGCCAAATACACATGTTACTGAATTCTGAATGATTTAAGAAACATCTTAACCACTTGAGCTCCAGAAGATTTTACTGCCTTCATGACCAGAAGATCTTCTGCTATTCAGTACTGCGCTACTTTAACTGGTAATTGTGCAGTCATGCAACACTGTACCAAAACTTGGATCATATTTTTCACACAAATAGAGCTTTCTTTTGGTGGTATTTGATCACCACTGGGGTTATTTTTTGTGACATAAACTAAAAAAAGACTGGAAGTTTTGGGGGAAAAAAAGATATATATATATAAAATGTATAATATAATATAAATTTTTTTTTTTTTTTTTTTTTTTTTTACATTTATGCTATTAAACCTATCCAATAAAAAAGATTTATTAATAAATTTGGGCCAAAATGTATTCTGCTACATGTCTTTGATAAAAAAAAAATACACTGTTTTTTTAAATCATAATGACAACAGAAACTACCCAAAAATGACCCTGATCAAAAGTGTACATACCCCAGTTCTTAATACCGTGTATTGCCCCCTTTACTATCAATGACAGCTTGAAGTCTTTTGTGGTATTTGTGGATGAGGCTCTTTATCTTCTCAGATGGTAAAGCTGCCCATTCCTCTTGGCAAAAAGTCTCCAGTTCCTGTAAATTCTTGGGCTGTCTTGCATGAACTGCACGATTGAGATCTCCCCAGAGTGGCTCAATGATATTGAAGTCAGGAGACTGAGATGGCCACTCCAGAACCTTCACTTTATTCTGCTGTAGCCAATGACAGGACGACTTGACCTTGTTTTTTGGATCATTGTCATGTTGGAGTGTCCAAGTACGTTCCATGCGCAGCTTCCTGGCTGATGAATGCAAATGTTCCTCCAGTATTTTTTGAGAACATACTGTATTCATCTTTCCATCAATTTTGACCAAATTTCCTGTGCCTTTGTAGCTCACACATCCCCAAAACATCAGCGATCCACCTCCCTTGTTTCATAGTAAGAATGGTGTATTTTTCATCATCGGCCTTGTTCACTCCTCTCCAAATGTTGCATTTATGGTTGTGGCCAAAAAGCAAAATTTTGGTCTCATCACTCCAAATTACTTTGTGCCAGAAGGTTGGAGGCTTGTCTCTGTGCTGTTTGGCATATTGTAAGCGGGATACTTTGTGGCATTTGCGTAGTAATGGCTTTCTTCTGGCGACTCGACCATGCAACCCATCTTTCTTCAAGTGCTTCCTTATTGTGCATCTTGAAACAGCCACACCACATTATTTCAGAGAGTCCTGTATTTCACCTGAAGTTATTTGTGGGTTTTTCTTTGCATCCTGAATAATTTTCCTGGCAGTGGTGGCTGAAATTTTTAGTTAGTCTACCTGACCGTGGTTTGGTTTTAACAGAACCCCTCATTTTCCACTTGTTGATTAGAGTTCCAACACTGCTGATTGGCATTCTCAATTCCTTGGATATCTTTTTATATCCCTTTCCTGTTTTATACAGTTCAACTGCCTTTTCCTGCAGATCCTTTGACAATTCTTTTGCTTTGCCCATGACTCCAGAAACGTCAGTGCAGCACTGGATGGAAGATGCAAGGGTCTGTCAGGAGTCCAGAAACTCATTGACCTTTTATACACACACACTAATTACAAGCAAACAGATCACAGGTGAGGATGTTCGCTTTTAATAGCCATTTAAACCCCTTTGTGTCAACTTGTGTGCATGTTATCAGGCCAAAATCACCAGGGTATGTAAACTTTTGATCAGGGTAATTTGGGTAGTTTTTGTTGCGATTTATTATTTTAAGAGTAAACACAGTTGATAATGAATGGCTTCAGTCAAACACTAACCATGATTGAAAGAAAAGTTTTCGTGTTATCATATTCATATTCGCTGAAAAATTACCAAGAAATCATAAATTCTGTATGTAAACTTATGAGCACAACTGTGTATATATAATATTTATATACACACTGGAATTTTTCTTTTTTTTTTTTATACCAATGGTGGTGATCAGCAACTTATAATAGGACTGCGATAGTGCGGTGGGCAATGTGACTCTAACTGACGCTGGGGGATCTGCCTATCTGCCACTGACATCACCAGTGACATTAATTCAGTGATAATACTATACACTGTCACTCTACTAATGGCAATCAAGGAGTAAAAAGGTGTGCTTCTTTTTCTACTAGATCTCTCAGTAAAGCAGGGATGAGAAACTGAAAAATTGCTCCCTATGTATAGATCTCTGTTTTTTTTTTGTTTTTTTTTCTTTATCATCTTTATGTGATTGTACAGAGCCAATCAGCAGGTCCCTTGCTGACAGGCTCATTGGTGCCAGATGGGGGTGCACATGAGCGTGTGTTAAACCTGGATGTAGGCAGTGATGTACAGGTACTTTTTATTTGCCTACACTCGCCGCTTGACCGCAGTAAATTGCGGGCGGACAGTAAGTGATTAAACTGATGCCATCAACGCAAGCTCAAAGCCAGACACACACCCTAAAGAGGAACTGAAGGCATTTTACTAGAGACTGTGAGCAGGCAGGCTATTATCAAAGAAGAAACAAGAAATGTCTCTTCTGCAATACAATACACCTACTTTCCTGCTCACAGTCTTCTGCAGCATGTACACTAAGCTGCCCGGTATAAAGCCCAATTGGTCTAGCGAAATGAGTTTAGGCAACTAGGGTAGGAGGCGGTTAGCTAAGATTTTAGCAAAGATTTTGAGGTCTACATTCAGTAGGGAGATTGGTTGATAATTAGTGACTAAGGCTGGATTCACACCTATGCATTTATTGTGCTTTTTGCATTTTGCAGATTTGCACTACAGTCCATTTAACATGATTTCCTATGGAACACGTTCTGTAGTGCAAATCTTCAAAATGCAAAAAGCACAAAAAATGCATAGGTGTGAATCCAGCCTTAGGAAGGGTATTTGTTCAGTTTAGGGATCACCGTCCCTGTATGCTGGAATGATGCCTGTGCATGCGCAGGAGTTATGTCATCCTACTCTGGCCCATGGAAATGCCTGAAGACCGGCACTCGGGGAGAAGTTGCCAGCAATGACAAGGGACCCAGACCGTTAGAGAGAAGGTAAGTATAGTGCCTTTAGTTATGTTTTAAGTGTTAAATTAATTCAGAAAAATAACATTTGTTCATAGAATTGAAGGACCATTAAGTCAGGGGTAGAATTGTTGGCCACTGTAGTACGTAGATTGTGATTCTTCATAAATCTAAAAAATTTTATTACTGCATTTTACACAATCTATTACCTCTGTTCCAGGTGCTGACGTTACAGTCACAGATCGAGAAGTAGCCTTGGAATTTCTAAAGACAAATGTTCATGATAATCTTCCAGCAGATGTTCTACACAAAATGTCTGTGAAACCACTTGAATGGGGCAAAGGGTTGGAGAATTTCTCAACATTTGATATCATAGTAGGAGCAGATATCATCTATCTAGAGGAAACCTTCCAAGATCTTCTGAAGACTATTCTCCATCTAAGTACAGAAAATACTGTGATCTTATTGTCGTGCAAGCTTAGATACCAACGTGACCATCAGTTCCTGGACATGATGAGACAACATTTTCAAGTCGTTCAGGTCCTTTATGATGAGAAAGTTGATGTCCATATTTTTAAAGCGTTGAAGATAGGTCACAAAGAACTTTAATGCAGAAAAAGATTATTATATGAGGCAAAGGTGTACATTTTTATTAAATAGAATCTGTTCAAACAGGTAAGTGGCACAGCTAAAGCTCCCATCCAAAGCCGGAGGCTGCCATTATGCGAGTTTCAGAAACCATGCTGCTTCCAGGACAGAATAATACAAAGCCAGGATCCTGCCCTAAAACTAGCATTGCTTCTGGAAACTGACTTCTAGTACTGGACTGAACGGGAAAAAAAAGAGCTATCATTTTTTTTTTTTTTTTTTTAAAGGTAAATTTTTATTTGTTTTTTTTGCATACAAACAGAAATAAAAGACATTACAAACAACAGTTAACAGAAATGTCACTTACATTATGCGAGCGAACATCGCTCAGCTTCGTATTATACATAGCAAACTGGTGTACATCAATTCGTTAATCAAGAACATTGCATAGATAGTTTAACATAGTGTCTAGGTGTCCCTGGGTCAGTAGGCATCCAATCTTAATTTTAATTAGCAGGTGGGATGGTATTTTCAGAGTCAACCCACTTGCCCCATATTTTCCGGAATAAAAAGAGCTATCTTGACTGGTTCCCTTAAGGCCCCACTGGACATTGGCTGCATGCCATTTTGCAAGTTTTAATTTGGGCCATTTACATAATCTTCTTGAAGTATATGGATTACATGTTGATATTTTTCAGTCTTTAAGCTGCAGTTGTAATTGTTAGTTGTGGGAATAATGAACTTTGTAGGCACGTATATATAAAAAAAATTACAAATTTTAATAATTAACAAAGTACACACATATACAAAACAGAATATTAATATTTAAAGCAATATGGGACATGGTGTTTAACTTTTGCTCGAGCTACATGTTTCGCGACCTGCTGTCGCTTCTTTAGGAGCTTCAGTAATTCTATTCTCTAAATATAATTATTCTCTGTCATATATGTGTACTTTATGTGAATTATTAAAATTTTGTATTTTTTTATATATACGTGCCTACAAAGTCCATTATTCCCACAACTAACAATTACAATTTACATAGGATGTGGCACACTTATAGTTAGATGTTTGATTGCCACCTGAGGGCAATGCAATCAACTCAATCTCTTTAAGTTGCCATTTTTAAAATAAACTACACATTTTTTAGTTTGTCCTCAATGTTGCACTGTGCTGAATATATATTATTGTACCTGTTACTTTTAATTTTCATGAGAAAAATAAATAAATAAAATAATATATATTTACATACATACACTCTGTATACAGTCACATACATACACTCTCCACTTTCTTTCATAGTCGCACTTATTTTTAAAATTTACTTTTGCATATAATGTCACCAGGTATATCAAAGGGCTATGGACTAGTTTTATTATTTGCTATACTTCTCTCTGTGTCTGAACATGGACATACCTCCATTGGCCATTTGCTTCTTTTGAAGAGCATCAGCCATTCTACAGTAGCTGATTAAATTATAATCTAGACTAGTTTGAATAGGTAACAATAATCTAGAATAGATTTTCGTGACCTTTGATACTTCTGAGAAAGGGGTGGTATAGTACAGGTATGCAAGTTTTTGAAGTGATAATTGTAAAGCGAAACTCCTTATTAATGGCACGCAGGTGAATTGCGTATATACAGTGGCTATAAAAAGTCTACACACCCTGTTAAAATGTCAGGTTTCTGTGATGTAAAAAAAATGAGACAAAGATTAATCATTACAGAACTTTTTCCACCTTTTTAATGTGACCTATAAACTGTAAAACTCAGTTGAAGAACAAGCTGAAATCTTTTACATGGAATGAAGTCAAAATAAAAAACTAAAATAATATGGTTGCATAAGTGTGCACACCCTTAAACTAATACTTTGTTGAAGCACCTTTTGATTTTATTACAGCACTCAATCTTTTTGGGTATGAGTCTATCAACATGGCACATCTTGACTTGGCAATATTTGCTCACTCTTCTTTGCAAAAAACACTCCAAATCTGTTAGATTGTGAGGGCATCTCCTGTGCACAGCCCTCTTCAGCTCACCCCACAGATTTTCAATCGGATTCAAGTCTGGTCTCTGACTGGGCCATTCCAAAACTTTAATCTTCTTCTGGTGAAGCCATTCCTTTGTTGATTTGGATGTATGCTTTGTGTCATTGTCATGACATTTTAACAGGGGTGAGTAGACTTGTTATATCCACTGTATATACTTACTGCTTATCTGACAAATATTTTTTTTAATTTTGGCTAGTCTTTCTTGTAAAACACAAAAAAGGAACACAAGGGGTGCCAGCTAAGTGCAGCATCAATGGGTTTATTACAATTAAAAGCCAAATGCAAACTCACAGAAATATAAAATCAAAGAGCTTATCTGCAGCCAGGGTGGATTTCATTTAAATCAACTCGCTTTAAATCATAATTTTTAAAGAGCTACTCTTCATCTCTGTCCTGCAGAGGATCCTCCTCTGACCCGCTATTGACAGTCCCATTCACTTTAACGGCTAGTGATGCGGCAGTGACACAACAAGGTGAGGGACATTTGCAAACAAAATGAAGGTTTCCTAGTTAGAATAAAAAGCTGTCAGGTCAGTAAAACAGCGATATCAGAACCGATTTTAGGTTAATCACACAGAACTACTCAGATTCTTTTATTTAATTAAAACAATAACATATTACATATTCTTGTATTTGCTTAAACATCAATGTTTAGTAGCTAAAGTACATAAACAAAATATATTTGAAAAAACAAACCAACAAAAGAACTTGCCAACCGAATATATTGGCTGGGTCCACATAAAAAAAAAAAATCAAACGCAGCCCTTTCATCACATCAAGTATTCTCATGATGTTGTTTCATTCGGGCCACCAGGCCTTGCATCCCTTTGTTGCATTTTGCACACATACCTGCTTTACCCTTAGGTAGAGGAACTTCATTAAAATATTCCAAACCGGGTCTCTTTTAGGGCCTGCTGCCATTTTTCTCCTCAAGGGAGGAATAAAGCACTTCACTGCAAGCTATGTGCAGAAAGATCACAAGGTTTATAAGCTACTTAGAAGGTTTCACTTTCATTTTTACTGCTTGCCCTTCCTCCTAACACTTAGAGCCTGGTACAGATGCATTTCTCTTCAAACAATCATACAGTTTGTTGTGTACATAGATTTGCAAACTAATGGGATAAAGGAATATTTATGAACTTTGTTTTATCTCATGGTTACTGTGAAATTGTGTGAATGCATTGATGCAGTGCATGTTATATCAGCTTGAAGAGCTTTGATTCATTAAATTTGTTTACCAAAAAAATGAAAATATTGCAGAATATACAGCCTCATGCTACATAACTAAGCTCAATTTCATGCTGAATAAAGTAAACTATTACATTTATATTTTGAATTAAAAACTATCTTTAGCATTTCATTAAAAATACATTTTTATAAAACTTAAAAAAATGATTTAAATAAATAAAAAAAAACAATCAGATTAAAAATCGAATCTAAAGTAATCGAATTTTATCCACCCTGTATGCAGCCATGCCACATTGGCTGGAAGCTGTCCACCGGAAGAGGAAACCGAGTTCAATGTTCCAGGAAGGTTAGGTGAGCCACTGTGGGACACAGGGCATGATGTGGTTCATTTCTGTGAGTTTGCATTTGGCTTTTTAACCACTTGGCTGCCCAAAGACCAGAGCGTTTTTTGCGATTCGGCACTGCGTTGCTTTAACTGA
The DNA here is from genome assembly GCA_028564925.1 of Lithobates sylvaticus. Taxonomy (NCBI): domain Eukaryota; kingdom Metazoa; phylum Chordata; class Amphibia; order Anura; family Ranidae; genus Lithobates; species Lithobates sylvaticus. The sequence continues at coordinate 114,064,232 of CM053031.1, forward strand.
CAATTGCACGGTCGTGCGACGTGGCTCCCAAACAAAATCGACATCCTTTTTTTCCCCACAAATAGAGCTTTCTGTTGGTGGTATTTGATCACCTCTGCAGTTTTTATTTTTTGCGCTATAAACAAAAAAAGAGTGTCAATTTTGAAAAAGCTAAATATTTTTTACTTTTTGCTATAATGAATATCCCCCAAAAATATATTAAAAAAAAAAACTTTTTTTTTTCTTCAGTTTAGGCCGATACGTATTCTTCTACATATTTTTGGTAAAAAAAATTGCAATAAGCGTTTATTGATTGGTTTGCGCAAAAGTTAAAGCGTCTACGAAATAGGGGATAGTTTTATGGCATTTTTAATATATATATTTTTTTTTTTTTTACTAGTAATGGCGGCGCTCTGCGATTTTTTATCATGACTGCGACATTATGGCGGACAGATCGAACACTTTTGGCGCTATTTTGGGACCATTCACATTTATACAGCGATCAGTGTGATTAAAAATGCACCGATTACAGGGGGTCCCCGAGTTACGAACTCGTTAGGGACTGGCCCCGTGTACGGAAGTCGGAAATGTTCGTAAGTCGGCGCGCATGCGCAGACCGACAAATACGGAGATTTCCGGACATTTCCGATGTTCCGTCTGTTGCCGTTCTGCGCATGCGCGGCAAATTACGGACATTTCCGGCATTTTTCGACGCTCCGTATGGCCGCGCATGCGCAGAACGGCCGAAAGACGCCGAAAACCACCGGAAAATGGCGGAGGGTCCCCGCAGCACCCCGTTCGTAAGTAGGGGTTGTTCGTAGGTCGGGTGTTCGTAACTGTGACTGGCAGTGAAGGGGTTAACCACTAGGGGGCGCTGCAGGGGTTAAGTATGTCCTAGGGAGTGATTCTAACTGTGGGGGGGCTGGGCTACGTGTGACACGACACTGATCACCGCTCCCAATCACAGGGAGCTGTGATCAGTGTCCTGTCACTAGGAAGAATGGGGAAATGTTTACATCAGCATTTCCCAATTCTTCCTCTCCGTGACACGATCGCGGGTATCCCCGCGAACATCGAGTCTGTGGGACCCATGATCACACTCACAGAGCTTGCGTCTTGCGCCATGTCTTAAAGGGTAATGTACAGGTATGTTAATATGCCTGTACGTGCCCTTCTGCCGATGTATATCGGCGTGAGCCGGTCGGCAAGGGGTTAATCGTAAAAAATCCATTGATGCTGGCGTCCCTTGTGATCCTTTTTTGGAATGTCAGAATGTCATTCCTGTCTCATTCCTGCCTACTGAAGTGCAACACCTTTCCTATGGGATTTTTATGAACTCCTTATGAACATTATATGAACTACCTATGCTATACAAGTGTATCTTCACATTTTTTAAGGTGGGTAGAGGCCAACTTATGTGGATGGTGCATTTGCATTTGTTTGTGCCACAGTTTCAATTGTTTGTTTCTTGTAAAACACATGTCTCTACCAGTCAGTATTACTCCTTCCAGGATCAGCAATCTTCAGATACCTGCAACAAGGTGATGCTGCTGAATTACTGAATCCAAAAGATGAATTGTTTGAGGACACCTGTCTGTGGGTAAAATAAAGACAAGGTTGGCTCTACATTTACATCCTCATTTCTGTATTTCAATATATTTATTGAAAAAGTTCAGGCAGTAACAAACGCGCTATTTAAACAATAACCTGTGCACGGGTTGGCAATATAGCAAAAGTACAGGGCCATACAGCAATAGTAAACAGAAATAATGTAAATCATTGGCAGGAGAATGGGTATATGCAATATGACTTTCTCAGGTAAACAGATTGGTATGAGACAGAGGTAATGATCATCATCAATAAATGGAGAACAAGAACCGGAACCATAAGTAAAGTAGTTCTAAACAATTCCTCAGGTCTTAGCCAGGTGTAGAAAGTGCAGGAATAGCTGCACCGCACAAGGCAATAGGGAGGGGAGGGTAAAAGGCAGGGTAATGTTTAGATAGTGATGGGAAAACCTCTATAATTATATCAGAGAATATTCATGTAAACAGAACCATGTAAGGTTCTGACACAGACAAGATTACGCAACAGGACAGGAAAAAGGTAGAAGGAGAAAATAAAAAGCAAATTGCAAAAGCAAAAAGAGAGAAAGAAAGAAAAGGGGCAACCTGGAACTCATTAAGGAACCAAGATATCACAGATCCCATATGTTATGAAATGTCTTAATGTTATTAAGTGTATGGGTGAGTTTATCTTTGATCATAATCAAATTTAGCTTTCTTTTTACTTAGTTGAGAAATTACTGACTGTTTCCAATGTTTAGCAATAGTAATTCTTGCCGCTAACAATATATACGTGATCAATCTCACTGACTTCCTGGGAACCTCATCGGATAACTTATGAAAGAGAGCTGCCTCTGGGGATCTATGGATATTGACCCCCTTCACCGAATCTGTTAAATTTAAATATCCGAATCCAAAATCTAGTCACAAGGGGGCACTTCCACTAGACATGATGCCTTGTCTCCAACTGACCACAACTTTAAAAACAAGTGGATGGCATGGACGGATGCATTTTAGCCACCCGGGTACGGACCAAATATCATCATAGGAGTGTGTTGTAATTTGCTTCAAATAGCGTTGTATTAATGGAAACTTTGGATAGAAAATAAACGATATTTTGCCATTCAGAAAAGTCAAGGATAATATTCAGATCCTTTTCCCACTGGGTCATAAAAGGGAGCTTTGAATTTGGATCAGTGAGGGAGGCATAAACTGCAGACACTCGTCCTTTTCAAGAGGCTCCTTGTTTGACAAGATAATAAGAAATTTGTAAGTGATTTGGGAGTGTTATAAAGTAACTTGGAGGTAACTGAGTAATTTAAAACAATGTGGAGCACTGTGTGTGACCTTGAGTAATTTGGAGTAGTATAGAGCAATGTTTCTCAACTTCAGTCCTCAAGTACCCCCAAGAGGTCATGTTTTCAGGATTTCCATTATTTTGCACAGGTGATTTGTTCAGTTTCACTGCCTTAGTAATTACCACAGCTGTTTCATCTGAGGGAAATCCTGAAAACAGGACCTGTTGGGGGGTACTTGAGGACTGGAGTTGAGAATCATTTGTGTAGAGCAGGGATATGCAATTAGCGGACCTCCAGCTGTTGCAAAACTACAAGTCCCATCATGCCTCTGGGTGTCATGCTTGTGGCTGTCAGAGTCTTGCTATGCCTCATAGGACTTGTAGTAATGCAACAGCTGGAGGTCCGCTAATTGCATATCCCTGGTGTAGAGTAACGAGAGTAGCCATTTAATATTCCCATTGCAGTAGTGAGTAAAATGTCCAACAGGATTGGCAACCAGTGCACATCCTGCTCCATGTATGTGTTCCTTGAAGAGCCATTCAAGGTCGAATACTGCTGTGCGAGATGTCGGCTAGTTGTTTCTCTGGAAGCCAGATCCTGGACCTAGATAACAAGGTGGCAACACTGGAAAGGTGCTGGACGGGCTAGTATAGAGGGGGGTGGAAAAATGGAGGAGTCAGAGGTAGGTAGCTGGGTGACATCTAAAAGGAGGGGTAGAGGGAAGAGCACTAGGGAGGCTAGTCCTGAGTTGGTACACCACAACAAATATGCTAAGTTGCGTGATGTTGGGGATATCAGCTGAGGGCTGGCATTACTGGAGCAGGCCCCCCCCCCCCCCCAGCTGCCAGGGGAATGACTGCTCCAGTAAGAAGGGGGACAAGGACACAGGTAAGGTTAAACATGTACTGGTAGTCGGAGACCCCATTATTAGAAGGACAGAGAAGGCAATCTGTCACAAAGGCCGTGATCACCGAACGGTATGTTGTTTACCGGGCGCTCGGGGACGGCACATGGCAGATCAGATGGACAGATTATTGGGTGGGGCTAGGGAGGACCCATCGGTAATGGTACACATCGGTACCAATGACAATTTAAGAGGAAGGTGGAGGCCCTCTTTCCCCCGGGGTCGTTCGCTTTGGTGATAGAACTCCTGGCTATCCTCCTTTAGAGCAGATCCGAGGGATCTCGATGGGACCTATTGTACAGAAAATCTCCATGTACGCGGACGACGCTCTATTATTTCTGGCGGATGCCGCGTTGTCACTTCAGGCAGCTCTGGAAATTATTGATCATTTTGGCCACTTCTCGGGAGTATGTATTAACTGGGATAAGTCGGCCCTCTTCCCCCTGCACCCTAGTGTTCCCCGAGATGATCATGGCACTCGCCTGCAATGGGTGAATGAATTCACTTATTTGGGAATCCGCATAGCTACCACTATCGATGTGTATTTGGAGAATAACATAATGCCCCTTGTTACGAGGTTCGCAAATAAGTGTGCGGCCTGGAGGACACTCCCATTGACGCCGGTGGACTGGTAAACTTACTTAAGATGGTGTTCTTGCCTAAATTTCTTTATTTTTTTGGAATACTCCCCTAGTGATTCCGGGGTCGTTATTTCAGAGGCTGGATGGGTTGGTGGTGTTCTTAATCTGGGCTGGCCAGACCCCTCCGATTGGTCAAAACCACTCTACAACTGCCGCTGTCGCAGGGAGGCTTGTCCTCACCAAACTTTTGTTTATTCTACTGGGCGGCTGTGTTGGTGACGGTCCATTGGTGGTTCAATCAGTCTAGCCATAACCCGGCAGTGACATTGGAGGTGGCGATTTTGGGGTCTTGCGCTGCTTTGAACAACCTAGTATTTAGAGGACCCACTTTGACAACAGGACCCATGATGGTGCCCCTGCTCGTGTGGAAGCAGGCTAGAAGTATATATCGAGATCCCAATAAATTCTCCCCACATATACCACTATGGAGCAACCCCTTGTTGCCTCGCTTGACTTTGATCCCAGATCCGCAGCTATGGGCCTGACGAGGAGTGATTATGGTGAAAAATGCTTTCTCTTTCATTCATTGACAGACACATTGCTCCATTATTCAGAACCATAGGGTTATACTGCCCCCTACAGGAGTAGGACACTAGGCAGGGGCCTCAGTCAACATCCCCTGTGTGGGCCTCGAGCAGTGGGGGTCTCAGTTGGTGGCCCCCTCCTGAGTTTTTTGTGGTGGCGCTTAGGCATATAGCCTAGTAAATGGCACCCCCACCCTCCACTACCACCTCTGTCTCGAACGATCCCACCATGCAGAGTTGGTGGCCACGCTCCTTGTCCTGTCAGGAAGTGAGGGTGATTCCTCCACAACTGCAGTGGTGCACGAAAAGGCGCTGTTGTCGCACTTATTACATCTGTGTGGGAAACTTTCAAGATGGGGGATGCAGCGGTGGCTCCGGTGGAGGGATGGTTCCCCTTTGGCACCCATAAGCGTTCCCTTCACTTTCTTATTTTGCCAAATTTGTCCATAAAGACTGGGAGTGTCCAAAGTGCCCTTTGTGCTTCCGAAAACGTTTGCTGTGAGGTACTCCTTTGGGGAGTCTCTCCTTCAGAAGTGGATTCCCCTGTCTATAGGCTGCTCAAGGCAACCATGATTCCAATAGAGGAATCTCTGGCGTCTAAAGATCCAGCTGACATATCTAGAGGGGGAGCAGACTCCCTCTGCCTTTGCTTCATTGGCGGACCTGTTGGTCAAGGCGGTGTAATTTGCTATGCCTCTTGGCCGCAGTTCCCCTGCTTGCTGAGCTCTCTGTTTCGGCAGTGGTGCTTAGACATGTATTGTGGGGGGCTACCCTTGATTACATCATTACGCGTCTTGATTTTGTCCAGTTACAAGATGGTTTTCCGGCCTTGTTCCCCAAAAAGTTTTTTTTGCTTCCAATGTGTGTCTGTTGCCGGACCATTTGCTGTTCTCCTCGTGGGGCTGTGCAAGACCTGTTGCTTCAGAATGTGACTGTCCCGGTCACCATGTCGGGAACAGTTTCAGGGGTTTTATTCAAACCTGTTCACAGTCCAAAAGATGAAGGGCATGGTACGTCCAGTTCTGGACCTCAAGGCCCTGACCTGCCTTGTGTGGGTACAGAATTTTCTGACTTTCTGGCTTCTATCTGGCTTCTGACTTTCTGGCTTCTATCGACATCACGAATGCTTACTTACGCATTTCATTATGTGCCTGACTCCAGCACTTCCTCCGTTTTGCTGTGGGTGCTGCGCATAATCAGCGCGTGGTGTTGCCTTTTGGTCTTGTTACCACTCCTCAGGTGTTCACAAGGTGTTGGCCCCAGATCTGGCGTGGTTACGTCAGTGGGGGTTTGAGGTCCTAGGCTGCCAGGACGATCTTCTGCGAGTCCTCGACTACCCCGAGACTTTGGTGGAGTTCTTTGACCTCATTAATCAAAACGTTCAGAATTTGAAATTTACTATAACTTATGATCTTAATACTATTACCTTTTTGGACGTGCAGATCAAACGCACCTCCGTTCTCTGTTCTTGTTGTTCTATTCAGTTTTTTCACTTTGTTTTTGGCACTTTTTTCTTTTTGGTTATTTGCACTCTCGCTTATCATCATTCACAATATTTCACCCTCCTATCACTTTTCCAATTCTTATAGTTGGCAGATGAGGCCATATACGGCCCTTATCACACCATTAGCATATTCATGAATTATCAGCCTTCTATTATTTACTCATTATCTCCAATATAATGAATTAAGATATATATTAAATACAGATGAATTCAGACAAATATTAAATACAGACAACAGATTCATGTGATCCTTTCTGACCGTCCAATAATATATTTTGAATTTAATATGGGCACTCTTGTATATACCATGAGTTAACGATCTGGGAATCTGCCGCAGGTGCTGACACCGCCTATTTAAAATATAAATGCGGGTTACTTACTAGGGGGAGAAGCTCTGGGGGATTCTAGGATGGAGAAAGATCTGGGTGTCCTAGTAGATGAGAGACTGAGCAATACCATGCATTTTCGAGCTGCCGCAAGCAAAGCTAGAAGAATATTAGCATGCTTTAAAAAAAAAAGGGATTTACTCCAGAGATACAGTGCCTTGAAAAAGTATTCCCTCCCCTTGAAATTTTCCACATTTTGTCATGTTACAACCAAAAACGTAAATGTATTTTATTGGGATTTTATGTGATAGACCAACACAAAGTGGCACATAATTGCGAAGTGGAATGAAAATGATAAATGTTTTTCAAATTTTTTTTACAAATAAATATCTGAAAAGTATGACGTGCATTTGTATTCAGCCCCCTTTACTTTAATACCCCTAACTAAAATCTAGTGAAACCAATTGTCTTCAGAAGTCACCTGAGCAGTAAATATAGTCCTCCTGTGTATAATTTAATCTTAGTATAAATACAGCTGTTCTGTGAAGCCCTCAGAGGTTTGTTAGAGAACCTTAGTGAACAATCAGCATCGTGAAGGCCAAGAAACACACCAAACAGGTCAGGAATAAAGTTGTAGAGAAGTTTAAAGCAGGCTAATGTTATAAAAAAAAATATATCCCAAGCTTTGACCATCTCACAGAGCACGGTTCAATCCATCATCCGAAGATGGAAAGAGTATGGCCCAACTGCAAACCTACCAAGACATGGCCGTCCACCTAAACTGACAGGCCAGGCAAGGGGAGCATTTATTAGACAAGCAGCCAAGAGGCCCATGGTAACTCTGGAGGAGCTGCAGAGATTTATAGGTCAGGCAGGAGTATCTGTCCACAGGACAATTATTAGTCGTGCACTCCACAAATCTGTCCTTTATGGTGGCAAGAAGAAAGCCATTGTTGAAAGAAAGCCATAAGAAGTCTCGTTTTCAGTTTGCGAGAAGCCATGTGGGGGACACAGCAAACAAGTGGAAGAAGGTACTCTGGTCAGATGAGAACAAAACTGAACCTTTTGGCCTAAAAGCAAAATGCTGCATGTGGCGGAAAAATAACACTGCACATCACCCTGAACACACCATTCCCACGGTGAAACGTGGTGTCAGCATCATATTGGAGATACTTTTCCTCAGCTGGGACAGGGTAGCTGGACAGAGTTGATGGACAGATGGATGGAGCCAAATACAGGGCAAACTTAGAAGAAAACCTGTACACACGACAGGATTTTCCATCGGAAAAATCTTGGATGTTTTTTCTAACGGAATTCCGCTCAAGCTTGGCCTGCATACACACGGCCACACAAAATTTCGCTGAACTTTCGACCATCAAGAACGCGGTGACGTACACCACTATGACGAGCCGAGAAAATTAAGTTCAATGCTTCCGAGCATGCGTCAAATTGTTTCTGAGCATGCGTAGCAATTTTGCACGTCGGAATTGCTACAGATGATCGGAATTTCCGATTGGAACTTTTTCCGACCGAAAAATTGAGAACCTGCTCTAAATCTTTTGCTGGCTGGAAATCCGCCAGCAAAAGTCTGATGGAGCATACACACGGTCGCATTTTACGACCAAAAGCTCTCATCTGACTTTTGCTGGTGGAATTTCCGATCGTGTGTACGCGGCATTAGAGTCTGCAAAAGACTTGAGACTGGGACAGAGGTTCACCTTCCAGCAGGACAACGGCCCTAAACATACAGCCAGAGCTACAATGGAATGGTTTAGATCAAGCATGTTCATGTGTTAGAATGGCCCAGTTAAAGTCCAGACCTAAATCCAATTGAGAATTTGTGGCAAGACTTGAAAATTGCTGTTCACAGATGCTGTCCACCCAATCTGACAGAGCTTGAGCTATTTTGCAAAGAAGAATGGGCAAAAATGTCATTCTCTAGCTGTGCAAAGCTGGTAGAGACATACCCAAAAAGCCTTCCACTTCACAATTATGCTCCACTTTGTGTTGGTCACTCACATGAAGGATGACAAAATGTGGAAAATTTCAAGGGGTATGAATACTTTTTTCAAGGCACTGTAAGGTGGTTCTACAAAGTATTGACTCAGGGGGGGCTGAATACAAATGCACGCCACGTTTTTCAGATATTTTGAAAAAATTTGGAAAACCATTTATTATTTTCATTCCAGTTCACAATTATGTGCTACTTTTGTGTTGGTCCATCACATAAAATTCAAATAAAATACATTTACATTTTTTGGTTGTAACATGACAAAATGTGGAAAATTTCCAGGGGTATGAATATTTTTTCAAGGCACTGTAAAACAATAAACCTGTCACTTTATAAAATAGACAAATGCGGTTCGTTTCGTTCTGAATTAATGTTCGGACAATTTTTTTCGTTATTTGGCTATACCTGAATACCCAACTTACAATATAAATGAAATTTACCGAATGCTCCGAATAATGAAACTAAATTCGTCCAAATTTTCCGAAATTCAAACTGAAATTTGAATCAAATTTTACATTGAATTTAATTTGAATTTGAACTGTAAACATATTTCTGAAATCAAAGACTGTGTGTGTTATTAGTATCATATTTCAAAGTAATGCTGTTTTTGTTAAGCCAGAGTAATTTAAAGAGTCACTGTAATCATTTGATGAAGATTTTTCTTTTGTTTGTTCACTTTGCTGCATTCGAATCGAAAAAAAATATAAAATTTCCGATTCAACCGATTTGAAATGTAATGATTCAAAACGCTTTGAATCTAAAAAAATTGGTAAATTTGAAGAAAATTGGAAAGAAGACATAAAACAAAGTCCGAATAAGAATTGAACAAATCAACTGAATTAAACTAAACTGAATAACTAGATTAAAGTGGTTCTGCACTCATTTCATTTAGTAAATCTCTTTGCCTTCCAAATCAGGCAAAGAGTACTAAATGAAATGTTTTTTTTTTTTTTTTTTTTTTACTTACCTTGTAATTGAAGACTTCCGGTCTTCTCCCTCTGCGGCGGCGGGCGCGGTCTCTGCGTCGATCGTCGTCACGCCGCACTGTCTCCTGGGATCTGGTGTCATTGATCCCAGGAGTCAGTGCGGGCATCTTCCGAAATCTCGCGAGATTTCGGCCACATCTTCCGAAATCTCCCGAGATTTCGGCCGCATCTGCCGAAATCTTGTGAGATGTCGGCAGATGTGCCGTTACTGCGCACGCGCGAGTAACGGCGGTGCATGCTGGGCCATAAACAGTGCCTGTGGGGTTTCACATGCCCACAGGCAAGATGGCCCCCAGCACTAAGAAGAAGACGAGGAACTTCAGCGGACGAAAACCGGCGGCGATCGAGATGGAAGATGGAACAGGTGAGTCCCCTAATAAAGGTAAGCATACTTTATATTACGTCCTTAAAAAAAAATTTTTTTTTACAGAGTGCAGAACCGCTTTAACCAATCTAAACAAAACTAATTTTTCATCATGCACGTCTATTTTGAAAAAAATTGTTTGGCTAAATCTGGAATATTCTGTCCAGTTCTGGTCCCCAATCGTCAAAAAGGATGTGCTGGAACTAGAGAGAGTTATATTCAAATATGAGGAACGACTACAAGTGCTAAATGTATTCTCCCTAGAGAAGAGACGCTTGAGATTAGATATGATAGCAATATACAAATATCTCAATGGTAATCCCAGTGTAGGTGAGGAACTATTCAGTCTCAGGGAGTGTAAGAGGACACAGGGCCACACAATTAGATAGGAAGAGAAGCCGTTTAACCTTAAGTTGCAGAGGTTTTTTTTCACTGTCAGGGCAGTAAGGATGTGGATCTCTCTTCCACAATCGGTGGTGTCAATGGAAAGTATTGATAGTTTCAAAAGACTCTTGGATGTGCATCTTAGCGAACAGAATATATAGTGATATGGGAAATGATTATCTACACAAACACACACCAACACAGGTTGAACTGGATGGACTATTGTCCTTATTAAACCTTACCAACTATGTATATGTAAGTGTAAGAGGCCTAACTAGTAAGTTACATTTAGATCTAACAAAGGATGCAATTTGATTGTAGCAAAATATTTCACTGGGGGGGTGGGTAACTGTAATGTGTCTTTAAAGTGTTGTAAGGTATATAATCCAACCCCATTGTCACCAATCCTTATTTATCCACCACTGAAACAATAAAGACACCAACCCAGTTGGGAATTCCGGGTTGCAGAAAATAGGAGCCAACAGTGTATGCGGGGAGGAAAGGGATTTACGGTGATGTACTCTGTCCCAGACAGCCAACAAGTGCAATAAAGTAGGACATAGAATAGGAAGAAGCAAACGGCTAGTAGCCATAATAGGGAACCTATGGAAGTAGGCTAGTAAATTAGGAAGGCCAAGCCCAGCCCAATTTTGAGGTATACAAGCTCAGTTTGTGAATCTGAGGCTTTTTATTCGCCCATATAAAACGGAGGACTTCATTTTGCAAAGGCTTTAAATCTCCTCTCTGGAATGCTATTGGTAGGGTTCTGAAATAGTAAAGTATTCTAGGTAAAAATGCCATCTTGATGGAATTGATTCTACCAAACCAAGATACAGAGTAATCCACCAGCGAGAGAGGTCTTTTCGAAGCTTTTTAAAAAGTGGGGAAAAGTAGCCATATAGAGCATCTCAATAGAGGATGTTAGTTGAATACCTAAATATGGAAGAGAGTGTTGTTCCCATCCGAAATTATAAGTATCCTGAAGGGACTGTATTGTAGAAGGGGACAAAGAGAAATTAAGAGCTGTTGTTTTATTAGAATTCAGGGAAAGGCCAGAAAGTCGTGAAAATTGATCCAATAACGTTAGTAAATTAGATAAAGTCATTTGAGGGTTGTTAATATACATAAGGACATCATCAGCAAATAGAACACATTTATGCTCCTGTTGTCCACAGCAAATGCCATGGATGTTGGCGGGAGAGCAAATTGCTAAAGCTAGGGGCTCGACTGCTAATGCAAAAAGTAAGGCAGAAAGTGACCAACCCTGTCTCGTACCACGTAGGATCGTGAATGATGAGGATCTATAGCCTCTTATCAAAACTTGAGCCAGGGGAGTGCTATATAAATACATCCTCATTTCTTTGCTACAACTATACACCACCTTTATCTCAATCCCCCCCACACACCTTTTAACTGAACATTTTTGTCAACTTGCTGACAGACATGAATCTGGGCAGTAAAATTGTGCTTGCCTGTACGATCACTTTCCTATGTCTATAGGCCAACTTACCTTGTCATTGCTGACTCATTTGTTAAATTAAGAGTGGGTTCAATGTATTCACTCCTTTTAAATTCAAGGTAAACTTAGTCACAGTCAGTGTTCTAGCACAAATAAAAGAAGCCCTCCAGGACTATGTATTAATTCTGCAGGAATAGATAGATTCCTGTTTTTAGGTTGCTATGGTAACTTAGAATATAAATCTTGTGACCATGAAACATCTTTCCTACACATCCATGCACTGTTGACGTAGACATAATTAAAACAAGCATTTCCTTTACATTTACATTGTATAAAAAAAACATGTGGCAAATTTTACTCCAGACATTCTACTTCTGGAGTTTAGCAGTATCCTTGAATGTACTTTTGCTAGAAGATGATGGCCTCAGGTGCTTCCTGAGCTTGTATATGCATGAGCCCCAAGGAATAGCTTAGTATATATCCTGTTTTAAGGAAATAATTTAATAAGTGAACCAATGGTTAAGTACTAAAGAACGGGAAGGACCTTGGCTGAAACAAGGAAAGCATTTTTTGCGCGTTTTGATGATCTAACTTGGAAGATGAACCCCTCAATAAAGAACCTATTGTTCCTGTACCCAGAAAGTCAGCATCGAGATATCAGAATGATTACTACTTAATTGCTTTAACTGATTACAGACTGAATGGAGTGGTTTGTACTATAACACATCAAGGCCAGCATCCCCACTAATCAGGATAAATATCAGTTTGCCCACCAAGTTAACAGATTGGCTGATAATGCTTTTACTATTGCATTGCATACAGCCCTGATCCTACTCAACCCCAAAACACTTATGTTAGGATGTTATATATTGATTTTAGGTGTACAACCTGGGCCTAGGCCTTTCACTCCTAGGCCTCTAAACTAACAGACCACAAACTGTGAAAATAGGGAATTGACTGTCTTCCACTCATTTTGAAACAGAGGAGTACCAGAAGGCTGTGTGCTTAGTCCAGCCCTGTTTACACATGACTTCATTTATATTCATGCCCTAAATACCATAGTGAAATTTGCTGATCAGACCTTTCTGTAAAATCTGATTTATACGTGACAATGATGAAACTATAGAGAGGAAATTGCAATATTTGTTTACATCAATCCTATTTTTATTGAAAAGTCATTATATATACATAATAATTTTGGAGTAAATCCATCAGGACCAGGGCTCTTACCTGATGGAATATCTGTGATTACCCCTAGTAATTCTTCTATTGAAAAAGAGCAATCCAATGATTTCCTATGATCATCATCTAATGTCACGATAGCAGTTTCCTGCACATAGTCATCAATGCTACAAGCATCAGACTCCATGTCTTCTTTAAAAGGTGTTTGTGTCAGATTATAGAGAGCTGAAAAATATTCCCTAAATGTTTGTTGGAGACTTTGTGGGTCTGAGGTAGTCTCCCCTAACGACGTCCTAATACTGGGTATAAAGGTCTGAGGAGGACGGGTATGTAATGTGCACGCTAATTGTATCCCACATTTATTTACGTATCCATAGTTACTTAAGGCACATTTATCTTGATATGAACTGTGAGATTTTTCATAAGCTGCAATAAAAATGCCCTAGTAGATGTGATTTTAGATAGTTTTTCTGTAGACTGTGAAGCTTTGTGTAGAGTTTCTAACGATTGGATAAAGTATTTTAAACGGCCACAGATCTTTCTTTTTTAAGACGAGAACTATGTTGAATAAACAACCCTCGCAGTACTGCATTAAGAGCTTCCCATTTTAGTGGTAATGCAGTCTTGTCATGGTCAAAGACAAAATTACCGGTTGCCTCTACAATTGCCTTGTTGCAAAGTGGGTCAGAGATAAGTGTATCATTCAAACGCCAGGTCCAACTTGTGCCTTGTCTGGGGGGGTATATTGATAAAAATACAAGCTAATGGTCAGACCAAATAAATGACCCTATTTCCGATGAGGAATTCCACTCTGGAACCTTCAGACCAGATAAAAACAATCTAGTACACTAGGATTTATGTGCTGATGAAAAATATGTATAATTACCATCTTTAGGATATAAAATCCTCCACAAATCAAGTCGTCTGTGGTTAAACAATTGTTTTTTAAGGGCCCTCAGTCGAGATTGAGAAATATTGGAACGCTGGGCAGAAATGTCCAATTGTGGCTCTAAGGCTAAATTAAGATCTCCTCCTACAAGAATAACGCCTTTAGCAAAATCCGCTAGAAGACAAAGATAACGAAAGAGATTGTAATTGATTGTGGTTTGGAATATAGAAATTAGCAATTGTGAAAAGTTTATCCCACAACTGGAATTTAAGTAGAAGGTATCTACCATTAATATCAGCTATATGTTCCAAGTGCTGGGCCGGTAAATTTTTATGAAAAGCGATGGAGACCCCCCTGGCCTTCAAACCAGACATAGTGCTATGGAACCACTGGGAATAGTTTTTACCAGAACATACAGGAATGCCCTCAGTGCAAAAATTTGTCTCCTGGAGGAGTAGAATGTCTGCCTTCCCTTTATGCAAGCTATACAAGGTCTGACCTCTTTTTGACTCGTTATTCAGGCCTTTGACATTATAGGTGCAGAGTTTCAGTAAAGATGCCGAAGAAGACCTTTTCTCCATCTTTAGGAAAAAATAAATTAAAAGAGAGGATCCCTCTCTCAGGGCCCTGGACTACTTAGCGACCACGGATAAGACAAAACAAGTGGGGAAAAAAAAACACACACAAAAGGATATGGACTATGTTCAGACAAAAAAAAAAAAATCACCAAACCCTACCAGATGGCTGGTGTACCTACAAGGGGGTAAACTGGGTGAACACAGGGGATGACTCCTAGCAGAGACCTGGGACTAACATAATAAAAATGCCCTATCCTCCACATAGATTTATGCTGTGTACACTGGGGTCCAAAGAAATCCCATCCAGGTGGTCCGAATGACATGGGCCGTGTAAAAAATAAAAAAATAAACAACGTAGGTTAACACCCATATAGCTGGTTCCTGTGAGGGCCTAGATGGATTTCCACAACATTGATCCAAATATAATATAATATAGGCCATACCTCACAATCAGTGTTGCCTGCCTTTTGTCATGGTCCCTCAACACCTTCCATCTGATGAAGAAGGCACAATTGAGGCTGTTTTCTTAGAAGACTTAAACAGGCCAGACTGCCATATATCAGCTGCATGGTACAGGACAGCAAAAATCTGGTCTATGTAGTGCCAACAAGACACTGGGTTATAAGTACTAAAATACCAAAATTGGACATGCTGGCCAATTAAAGAAAAGGTCTAGCAGCATCAGAAAAGATCCAACTCGCCAAGGATACAGTGCTTGTGATTTAAACAAAATTATAAAGCTGGCAACTCCAAAGTCCATGCAAGTTACTTTATTTGTACATGATAGTGAATATAAAACAGAGCAAAAAAGACGACACACAAACAGACTTGAGAGCAGGGTCTTTCTCAGAGCTGTACTATCAATTATTCCACCACACCACCCTTGGTATTCTATTATCGATGCACAAACATTGTATTAGTATTATTTTTACATACATTTGTATTATTTGCATGGGCTACTGCTTACATTTTATAAGTATGTAATGCATGCAAGTATGTATATTAGTGCAAATATAGACTTGGAGCAGATAAGATCATATAGTCTTTACAGGGAGACAAAGTTGCTGACATACTACCACTGTACCGCATATCTGCATAAAACTGCTGCTATATTTAGTCAGCCATATACACAGTCAGCAGAGCTTTAGACTTCAAGCATATAGGGAGAGATCACATAGTCTTTAGGTACTGTTGCTGGATACCACTACTACTAAGTTTGTTTAAAATAGCTATGTTTACAGTGATTCATATATACAGTTATTGTGTGCTATAGACTTGGAGCTGATATAAAGAGATCACACAGTCTTTAGTGACAGAAAGTTGCTGGTATACAATCACTATACAGTAATTGTATAGACTTGGAGCAGATAGGGCAAGATAGTTGGTGCTATACTATACAGTTCTGATAGCACCCATAGGTGCACGCAACCAACTGCATTAGAGTGTGCAACCTGAAAACTCAAGCACACATACGTGTGATATATATATTTATTTATAATATATATGTACAGTACAATATATATTTATATATACAGTATCTCCCAAAAGTGAGTACACCCCTCACATTTTTGTAAATATTTTATTATATCTTTTCATGTGACAACACTGAAGAAATTACACTTTGTTACAATGTAAAGTAGTGAGTGTACAGCTTGTATAACAGTATAAATTTGCTGTCTCCTCAAAATAACTCAACACACAGCCAATCTCCTCTAATAGCCTAGGCCATCTTTATGTGGAGCAACAATTATTTTTTTCAGATCCTCAGAGAGTTCTTTGCCGTGAGGTGCCATGTTGACCTTCCAGTGACCAGTTTGAGAGAGTGAGAGCGATAACACCAAATTTAACACACCTGCTTCCCATTCACACCTGAAACCTTGTAACATTAACGAGTCACATGACACCAGGAAGGGAAAATGGCTAAATGGGCCCAATTTGGACATTTTCACTTAGGGGTGTACTCACTTTTGTTGCCAGCAGTTTAGACAATAATGGCTGTATTATTTTGAGGGGACAGCAAATTTACACTGTTATACAAGCTGTACACTCACTACTTTACATTGTAGCAAAGTGTAATTTCTTCAGTGTTGTCGCATGAAAAGATATAATAAAATATTTACAAAAATGTGAGGGATGTACTCACTTTTGTGAGATATTGTATATATCGCTTTTTACCTCAGAGAACAGGTGAAGGAACTCAACCACAGGGAGTTCAGGGGTGCGCAGTGTAGAGGGTGCAGAGCTTCGGGTGCGCAGTGTTAAGGGGTGCACAGTTTACAGGGGTACACAGTGTACAGGGGTGCGTGGTGTTCAGGGATGCACAGTGCGCAGAGTTCAGGGGTCAGCAGTGTACCACCTCCCACATCCTCAACTGGATTGGCATCTCAATCCTAGCACAAGTCCCCCTATCCCCCCATCCACTGTAAATCATCTTCTCCTCCCTCCCCCTAGCTGTATAAATGCCAACCAACCCCCCCCCCCCCCCCCCGCCCTACACAGACCTCAGATACAGTGCCGGTAGATATTCTACCCAGGCTCCTCTGCAGGGTCTGTGATCGGGCAGGTAAGAGCCGAGGAGGAGGTGGAGGCTCTTTTACCCTATTGTGACAGGCAGCGGTCAGCGGGGAGAGGAGCCGGCAATTGCAGCAGGGCATGCCCTGCACTAGCAATGTCATCGGCATGTCTCCACCCTCCTGTACAGTGCAGTGCCAGGCGGGTGCGGTGCAGCTGCTTAGAAGAGCGCTGTCATTTCTAAATAGAAGTGACAGCACTCCTAAAGCCCCATACACACGGTCGGATTTTTTCATGGATTCTGTCCGATCGGACAATGTTGTTGAAAAATCAGACCGTGTGTGTGCACCATCGGACAGTGTACGTCGGATTGTCCGACGGACAAAGTCTTATCTCCTGCTGGATAGATTTGCCGACAACACGGTCCGATCACACCAAATCCGATCGTGTGTACGGTTGTCCGACCGGACAAAGTGCTACGCATGCTCAGATCACATTACAAGACCAAAGCTATTGGCTACTAGCCTCTACGTAGTCCCGTCGTAGGCAACAAACGTCACCACGTTCAGAATGATCGGATTTTCCGACAACTTTGTCCGACCGTGTGTATGCAACACCAACATCGGACAAAGTATGACGGACATGGTCCGACGGACCTGGTCCTCGGATAATCCGCGCGTGTGTATGGGGCTTAAGAGTGTAAAGCACAGAGCTAGCGCCAGAGCCCTGTGTGCATGCGCTGATTAGGGTTCGGCACCCCCGTGCGCATGTCTATGATAGCACCCGTGTTCACAATGGATAGACCCAATGGTCTTTTCTAGGCCTTTTTGTTTGTGGCTGCAACAATGTAATAGCTGTTTAGCTGTTGTGCTCCCCCTTGCACTTTTTGCATTATTTCATGTTTTCTTATTAGCTTATTTTATGATACTTTTTCTAGGGTCAGCAATTGAAACATAACTGAGTGACTGAAAAAACCTAGTGATCAATGGAAACCTAAACTTTATATATACCCTTTATGTATTTAATTGTTTCAGTCATGCCTCCAATTTTTTATTACTAATAAAAGCAGTTATCAGCGGGATTGCGGCAGACAGATCAGACACTTTTTTGGGACCAGTGACATTCATACAGCTATAAAAATGCATTGATTACGGTAGAAATGACACTGGCAGGGAAGGGGTTAACAGTATGGACAATCAAAGGGTTAAGTGTGTCCTAGGGAGGTGCTTTCTAACTGTGGGGGAGTGGAGTGTCTGGGAGTACAGAGAGAGCGCTGTTCCTAATCATTAGGAACAGATGATCACACTGTACTCCCCTGTCAGAACAGGGATCTGCTTTGTTTATATTGGTAGATCCCTGTTTGACCTCTCTCTGGAGCGATCGCGGCTGGCCGGCAGACATCGTGGCCGCCGGCCAAACGCATTGCCTCCGGTGCCGCGGGTGCCTGCTGTATCTATTACACAAATTGCTGTACCGGTATAACTGCCGCGGCTGGTCGGCAAGTGGGTAAATATATGTAGACTGGTCAGGGCCGGATTAACATAGGGGCTATTGGAGCTGCAGCTCCAGGCCCCTTTCTCAAGATAGGCCCATTTGCCCAAAGAAAAAAAGAATAAAAAAAAAAAAAGATCGACTTCGAGGGTTGTAGGTCGGCGATCAGGAGCCACATTTTGGGGGTAGGTAGCTAAAGACCTACTCCAGCACTGGCTAAAATATGGGGCTGCTTTCATCCATGGTTCCGGAGATACGGGTCTCCGTGTGCAGCCTGTCAGAAGCTACATACAGAGCGGCCAGTATAAATACTAGCTGGAACACTCTGCAGCAGACTGAGAGGATGAACTCACAGGGCTTATAATAATTATTTGTATATTACTTATGATAATTAACCCCTTACCACCCAGGCCAATTCTGACACTTCTCTCCTACATGTAACAATCATAATTTTTTTTTTTTGCTAGAAAATTACTCAGAAGCCTCAAGCATTATATATGTTGTTTTAGCAGACACCCTATGGAATAAAATGGTGGTCTTTGCAACTTTTTATGTTACACGATATTTGCACAGCAATTTTTCAAACGTTTTTTTTGGAAAGAAACTGTTTCATTCATAAAAACAAAACACTAAAGTTAACATGATTTTTTTTGTGTACCAAGCGATGCTTTAAATTTTTTTTGCAGGTTACATGTTTAGAGTTACAGAGGAGGTCTAGTGCTAGAATTATTGCTCCCGCTCTAACGATCGCGGCATATGTAACCTGTGTGTATCTGGCTCTGATACTGAGCAGTGCCTTCCCAGGGACTGACTAGTATCTCTCCCCAGCCTGTCCCCTCTCACATGCTGATCTGTGAATGGGGGAATCACTCCCGCAGTGTTATTGTGTTCTGCCAGTGAATACAATAATTTGTGTTGCTAACTATAGCTGGCAGCACTGATTGTTTTGGGGAAAACCTGACAGGCTGGTTGTACTCAAGTCGGTTAATAGGTTGACTTGTGTAAAACCAGCTAGCCCATACATAGATCGACTATGGCTGGTCTCTGCTTAATTGGTGTAATTTCAATCCATGTATGGCCCGCTTAACCACTACGCAGTCCCTAAACATCCTTACACAAACCTTTACATTTTCCATTCCCAGATTACCTCATCCTCCTCTCCTATACATAGTGCCCACTGTCATACTCTCCACACTTTTCTTTTTCTTATCAGCAATCAGAGATTTTGTCACAGATTGTTTCATTGCACTTTTTAGTCACAGATTGTTTTATTGCATTTTTCAGTTGATTTGCATAAGGTATATGTGTATGAGGGGTTACATGCAACTTTCCATTCAGTGTTGTTATTTCAGCTGATTAACCACACCTGGTGTTTCCCACTTGGGGATTTATTTTACCTTTATAGGAGGGATTCATTTATTTATTTATTTATTCACGCCACTAGGAGGGGTCACCACTATATGATCCCTTAGCGCAGCATTTTTTGTATTTTATGTTTGGTTGCCTGATAGATATTTATGGTTACTTGCTGCAGCTTTTACCACTTAATTGTTCACCTATCACATTTTTTCTAGCGCAGTATTATTCTTTCTTTATACACTTATTTACAATATCACTTACTTGCAGCTGGAAAGGTGCACTATAATCACCAGCTTAATCATTTAGATAAGTGTGGGGATTGTGTTTAATTACGGTGCACTCTATATATATTCACCATTGGTGTTTTTCACTGTTCAACAAGTGGGGTATATTTCTTTAAACAGAGTGGTTGAGAGCACTTACTCACAGTAAGAAGGGAGGAATACAAACACCAGTATAACCAATAAGGAAGGGGAATTGTCAAAGTTGACTATTGAGGTCGATTGTAGTTCAATCCCCCCCCCTCCCCCCGCCTCGTACTTCATCTCCCCTTCTATGTTCCAATAAGTGGAGTTGTTTTTTACACATAGAATTTAGGAAAACTCACAATATCCAGGATGGATGTATTTGAATATAGATCCGCAAGGGTTATTAAAAAAGACGGAGTCTTTGAAAATAATAGTGAACCCGGGGGTGACCTTGGAGGCTTGTTTATGAGACTAAAGAATTTGATGATTTCCGAGATACATACCCAATGGGACATAGCCTTCCTTGAGCAATATGTCGCAGAATCTATGGTCCCTAGAAGCCTTAGGTGGGACGTAAGTCCACAGAAAGGAGAGATTGATTTGGAGGACTGGTTTAAATATTTTAACATAGCAGGAGTTCAATTCCTCGTCTTCTTGATACAAAGGAAAAATAATAAACTTGGGCGTTTAGACATTGAAATCAAACAGATTAAGGAGAAATTATCTCCACACAATACTAGTGAAGAATATAAGGAGCGTTCCATCAATTTAAAGAAATTACTTGAAAAAGAGGAGATGGAACAAAAAAAACAAAAAAAGGAAGAAATACAATAGGGACATTGGCGACTACAAAAGCGGTCTGGTTTTCGAGTGGCAAAGCAAATTGGCCACGAGTGAAGCAGAGCCGATGATGTACTCCAATGCCTCTGAAACTCTTCCACCCTCAGGGATTGAAGGAAGTCAGCCTAAAAAAGTGGACAATAATCAGTACAGGCCACCTCTTGGCCCACAACAACATCCTAGTAATCCAAGAAGGGTCTCCTACCGGTCACCGGAGAGGTATTACAAACCACCTCAATTGAGACCCAAAACACCAGCATACCCCCCTAAAAACTTGGGGAAAAAATCACCACATGGGAAATCAAAAAATAATAAAAGATCTTACCATGACACAAATCAAAGTGATTATCACACATACGTTCCCCCTCCCCCTAGAGGAGCCTATGTGCAGGACTATAGACCTTATGGCCCACCTAGAAAACCATATGTGGACGATAGGTATTCCGATTACACTGTCCTTGTTCAGAATAGATTCCAACCCTTTAGAGAACCAGATCAATATATTGAAAGGAGGGGAGAATATCCAGGAGAGTATGGTGGACAGAACAGGAATGGAGTAATGGAAAAAGCTCCCTGGTATCAACCACCATATCCTCACTGGAGGGACCATGAATGGGGATCTTCACAATATCCACAACGGGAAGAGCAACACCAATCAGAACATTGGGGTTTTCCCAGGACCGACGAAAACGGAGAAAGGCCTTTAGAACGCAGAGAGGAAAAAGAGGGGGACGGAGATCAAAAAGCAAAGAGAAAAAGAGTATAAAAGGACAGGGAGTTTTCAACCTCAGTAATGTCATTCTTACTGAGGCGGAGACTTCCATATTAGATAAGGGATTAAAATTTGCACCCCCCAAAGCCCTGAATAAATTTGAAACATACATGGACATACATAAATTTACTAGGAAATTAAACGTCAAGAGGTATATGATGTCCAATGGAGGGAGTAATAGGGTGATCATTCCCACAGATATCAAACATTCCGGCCTGGCCAACGCGTCCCTGTTTAACCCCCCCAGTGGTTTATCACCATCAATTAGGGTTTTTAGAGATTTGGTACTCAATGACCTAGAAAAACTGAAATTGAAACAAGCTAAAATGAATAGAGAATTGCAGGTCGGTCTGGATGAATTATGCAAAAAAAAGGACCTAGTAATTAGATCCGCTGATAAGGGGGGGGGGGGGGGGGGGGGCGCATTGTTATTCTGCATAAGTCAGAATACCTTGCAGAACTCAATAAAATAGTAGGGGACAGTGACACTTATATGCCACTTCCGGGGGACCCCAGATTCAAATTTAAAAAAGAACTAGAAAACATCGTCAAGTACGGATTTGATGCAGGTATTCTAAATAAGAAAGAAAAATAATTTTTGGTCCCTGTATCTTCCAGAATACCCGTCATGTATTACCTGCCCAAGATACACAAGGATCCAGTGCACCCGCCTGGGAGACCAATTATTAGCGGGATAGACTCCTTGACATCTCCCGCTATTGACGGGTTCCTACATTGACGGGTTCCTACAACCCTTGGTGAAACTTCTCCCAGCTTATATTAAAGATACCAGGCACACAATTAATATTCTTAAGGAGAGTGGATATAGGGAAGGATACTGGATGGTTACGGCGGACGTAACGTCCCTTTATACCATCATCCCCCATCAGTGGGGGCTCGCATCCGTTAAACATTATTTGGATCGAGATTCCCCTCTGTCCAACTTACAGAAGGGATTTATTATGGAACTCCTAGAATATACAACCACACACAATTTTTTCTGGCATGCTAATAGATATTATCTCCAGAAAAAGGGTGTTGCCATGGGGGCCAAGTTTGCCCCCAGCCTGGCTAATCTATTCATGGGGAAATGGGAGGAGGACGTCATCTATACTGATAGGAGGGCAGAGTTAGCCCTTTGGGCTAGATATATTGATGACGTCCTCCTCCAATGGAACGGCACCCTTGAATCCCTGGAAGGCTTCATGTCCAACCTTAACAATAATGATAGGGGTATTCAGTTTAAATACGTTGCAAGTCAACAAACCATCAACTTTCTGGATCTGACTATTTGGAATGAGGGGGACACACTAGTGACGTCCACCTTTTTCAAAAGTACAGACAGAAATGCATTCATTCCCCGGGACAGTTACCACCATAATGCATGGCTAGAATCGATACCAAAAAGCCAATTTATCCGCTTGAGGCGGAATTGTTCGCGGGTAGAGGACTTTGACGTCCAAGCAAAGGTCCTAACAGAGAGACTAACAGTAAAAGGTTATGATGCAGAGTCCCTTAAAGAAAAATACATGGAAGTTAGATTGGTTGATCGTGACCTTCTCCTCAAAGAAAAGATACGAGGAGAAGAGGATGGGTCCACTTTCAACAATTTTCAATGTCCTTTCATCACTAGGTACTCACAACAACATTTTTCCATAAAAAAGATGATCAGGAGACATTGGCACATAATAAAAAATGATCAAGTGTTGGGTTCATCCCTGCCAGAAAAACCCCAGGTAGGCTTTAGAGGTGTTCCTTCAATCAAACAGAAAATCGCGGTAAAGGTCTGCGATCCACCTATAAATAAACTTATGTTCTTTCAAAATATGACGGGGTTCTACAAATGCAATAACTGTGCAGTTTGTACAGTTAACAGCATAAAAGAAAGAAGAACCATGGAATTCTGCTCAAGAATCACTAATCAGACTTTTTCCATAAAATCTTTCATAACCTGTTCTACAGCAGGAGTGGTCTACCTCCTGACCTGCCCTTGCGGCCTTCACTATGTAGGACGCACAGTACGACCTCTCCAAGTTAGGTTGGGGGAACACTTGGGGAATATAAGAAGGGGATTCAAGGGACACCCGGTCTCCAAACACTATTTAGAGATACATAAGCAAAATCCCAAAGGCACCTCCCTTATAGGAATAGATAAACTGAAATTACCCTGGAGAGGGGGACCCAAGAGGAGAGCTATATCAAAACTCGAGATGAGTTGGATATATAAGATCAAGAGTCTTAAACCATTTGGCTTGAATGTAGACATTGAAATTAACGCCTTCATAGACAATGCTTGACCACCGACACGGGGAGCGGGTGTTAACCTCTCCCATCCTCTCTAACTGTCGCAAACCTGAAATGTCTGGCATATATATGAATTGACGTGATTTTATGTGCTCCAACTCCTGTTCCCACCCGGGGAGAGAGGGTTATATCCTGTCCAACTATACCACTATGGGGGAGGTTTAGGTGAACATCTGTTGAACGATCATGGAGGTGAAATAGAGAGGGATTAACCCTAGGCGTAATCATACCTTATCGTTTTATGGTCCCTTGCAGTTTGGATAGATCTGCAATTCTAGTTTAGTTTAACAGATGTTGATCTTCCCAATTCCCCCCCTCCCCCTTTTTCTTTTTTTTCTTTCTTTTCTTTTTGAAAGGCAGGACAAAGTAAAGTTGTCCAATGTATGAATTATTGGATCTAAATAGGGGAGGCTGACTAAGAAAGGGATATTCTGATTAATTTGCCTGGCTTATCCCTGGGCTACAAAAAAATGGTGTCTGGATGAAATCGAGGCTTGGTCTAGACACAATATGGTGAGAAAAACCAAGGAAACATGGTGGCCGAACCAAATTGAGGCTTGGTTTGAACCAAATACTATTTAAGTGATGGATCAACATATCACCTGTGCTCCAGGAAGACGCAAGGTATTGCGAAACATGTCGAGCAGGTTATGTTGATACCATTACGTCCTATTGATTCCCATGCATGGGTGTTAATTTTGTTGCTTTTAATTTAACCGGTTTTTTAAATTTATTTTTATTTTTATGTACGTTTTTTAGTACCATTCTTTCTTTTTCTGCTGTCAAAAGGGAAAAAGTGTCTCTTCCTTTGTACAATATTGTGACCTTATGGAAAACACCTCAGGTCTTTTTTATTTCAATAAAATACTTCCCTGGTTATAAACAATATTTCACTATTGGGGCTCGTTTTTTTTCCCCTTTTTCAATCTTCACTCACGGCCGAGGGGCCTGAGTGCTGATTTTTCTCTGCAGGTGCCTTCCGGAGGGTCCCCCAGCTATTGCATCTCCTCCCGGGGAGTACCCTTGATGCCGGCGTACACAGACGGCTTAGGACCCCTGTGATTGGCTACCTGCGGTGTCCATCAATTCCGGCCTGCCCAAGTGCAACAGTCGGGAGATCCCTGTGACCAGCAACTTCGTTCCGGATCGCGGTCGTTCCACTAGGGGGGAGAGAGAAGAACAGAGGAACATCCTATATCCTTGCAGAGGATCATTTCTGCCTGCGCTATTGACTCCGCTCGTAAGGGAGTCCAACGGATGGGGTAAGGAGCCTCACTCTCTTTATTACACTGAGAAACTGTCCTGCTGTGACCAACATTCACCTTCTAAAAGGAATTGATATTTGAACATTTTTTTTCTGATTTGGATTTCACCTTTCCTTCAGGATTCCGGACTTTTGATTAGAGAAAAGTGTTACTTACTTTTTTCTTTTTCTTATCAGCAATCAGAGATTTTGTCACAGATTGTTTCATTGCACTTTTTAGTCACAGATTGTTTTATTGCATTTTTCAGTTGATTTGCATAAGGTATATGTGTATGAGGGGTTACATGTAACTTTCCATTCAGTGTTGTTATTTCAGCTGATTAACCACACCTGGTGTTTCCCACTTGGGGATTTATTTTACCTTTATAGGAGGGATTCATTTATTTATTTATTTATTCACGCCACTAGGAGGGGTCACCACTATATGATCCCTTAGCGCAGCATTTTTTGTATTTTACATACTGCTCACTGTCATACTCTCCACACTTCTCTCCTATACATAGCACCCACTGTCATATCCAAACACTTCTCTCCTATACATAGTGCCCGCTGTCATACCCACCACGCTTCTCTCTTATACATAGCGCCCGCTGTCATACCCTTCACACTCCTCTCCTGTACATACTGCCCACTGTCATACCCGCCACACTCCTCTCTGGTACAAACTATCCTCTGTCATACCCCCCACACTCCTCTCCTGTACATACTGCCCACTGGCATACCCTCCACACTCCTCTGCTGTGCATACTGCCCCCTGTCATACCCTTCACACTCCTTTGCTGTACATAGTGCCTACTGTCATACCCTCCACACTTCTCTCCTGTAATTACTGTTTACTGTCCTACTCTCCACACTTCTCTCCTGTACATAGTGCCCACTGTCATACCCTCCACACTCCTCTCCTGTATATATTGCTCACTGTCATACCATCCACACACTTCTTTTATACATAGTGCCTACTGTCATACCCTCTACATTCTTCTGCTGTGCATACTGCCCACTGTCATACCCTTCACACTCCTCTCCTGTACATAGTGTCTTCTGCCATACCCTCTGCACTCCTCTCCTGTACATACTGCCCACTGTCATACCCCCCACACTCCTCTCCTGTACATACTGCCCACTGGCACACCCTCCACACTCCTCTGCTGTGTATACTGCCCATTGTCATACCCTTCACACTCCTCTCCTGTACATAGTGCCTTCTGCCATACCCTCCGCTCATGTACATAGTGCCCACTGTTAGACCCACCACATTCCTCTCCATCACCTGCACATACTTCCCACTTTTGTACCATCCATACTCCTCCCCTATGCCTCTTACCTACAAAAAACAGTTCTTTAAAATTATACTGAATATCCTCAATGTTACCAGCTCTAGAATTAGTTCAACTAAAGGAAATCTCAGTCCTCATATTTGTTCTGCCCCATTATTAGTACTTATTTAATTTTGTAATTACTATTGTGATGTATAGAGGAACATAGGGGGATATCAGCTACTCAAAATATAGCACTAAAAAAGTGTCCCTGAAAATATTTTTGAAATGTTGGCAACTATGCACTTAGGCACTGCCCAAGGGCTACCAGGTCAGTAGGGGGCCCCATGAGAGGCTCCTGTGATATTAAAGCGGTAGTAAACCTAACATTAATACTTTTTAGAGGCCCTGAGGTAGGTTATGCTATAATGTACAAGTATGCACAACATATTAGCACATTAAGGTACACTTAAATTGTCAGTGCTGTGATCAATCTGGCGGGGCCCGGGCGCTTCCATCTTCACCCGGTCTTCCTTCCGGGTTCTGTGCCTCCTTTCTCTCTCATCCTCCCTCCCTTACCCATCACACCTCTTTCATCCCCTTTCTCTCTCTCTCTCATCCTCCCTCTCTCGCTTTAATTTAATTTGTTATAACAAAAAATTGTTTGCATTTTTATTTATTGTTTATAAAAGGCCCCACCAAAATCCTCAGCACCAGGCCCATGATGTTCTTAATCTGGCCCTGAGTCTGGTCTTAGTTTCAGAAGTGGAGCCACGCAGATCCAGCCCTTCCTGCTGCCGATTCCTGACATAGCACTGGAGTGATACTAACAACCAGATCAGCTGCACTTGGGAACTGAAAGATATTGAATTTAGTATTTCCTGTCTTTTATGTTAAGATACATCTAGGGAAGGTTACTAGTCATGTGAAATTTGCATTAGAAGATAAAGATCTTTGTCGCTTGATTTAGCAGGATTGTACTAGTAAAGGATTGCTGGAGTACATTAAGGTAGCACTTACTTTGGTTGATCTGGGCAGGTTTTCATTTAGTGAAATAAAACTTTTGGTTCCAGTTTGTTCTGAAACCTCGTCTGCTACATCTCTTGGCCATGATGTTTCCACTTTGTCCTTCAATATGCCTCACGTTGAGTTTTTGATATGGTTGTTGAAAGATCACTCAGCTTGCTCACAAAGGCACCTGTTAGATTGTGTTACTGATGTGCTTTCTGTTGTTAAACAAGAGAACTTTAACTTTGTTCAGCATCTACTTCAAGCTTGGTCTGAGATACTATCCCCAGTTTCAGTGGATTCACACCAATTCAGATCTGCCTCCAAAATCAAGAATCTCCTACTTTGTTACAATTAGCAACCACACGTCCCCTGCACTTAACCCATTGAGGGCTCTCACTATCTTTACCAATAGCAACCTCTCAGATTTCCCCCTGCTTCTGCTACCGTTTTCTCTATGCTCCCAGTACTGTTACTAATTTCCCCAATAGCAGCAAAAACTGGTCAGCGCCCTGCAAAAACTGGAAGGACTGCCGCATTAAAGTGTTATTTTCTACTCATACAACTCTGCCACTATCGGCTTAAATCGCTATGCAGCCAGTCCCCGATTCCATGCTGCCTGCCGATGAGGGTCCAGTTTGCCACAACGCCTGCTGACGGGGTTCAGTTTGCACCAATGCTAGCCAATGGGGTCCAGTCTGCCTTACTGTCTGCAGATGGGGTTCAGTCTGCCTCAATGCTTGCTGATGGGGTTTGGTCTGCCTCGTTGCCTGCCTCTGTTGGTTTACTGCCAAGCATGCCTCTAGTGGTCTGCTGTCCGCTGCCAAGCCTGCCTCTAGTGGTCTGCAGTCCGCTGCTAAGCCTGCCTCTAGTGGTCTGCAGTCCGCTGCCAAGCTAGCTTCCGGTGGGCTGCTGTCAAGCATGCTATTGCTCAGCCAGACTTCGCTAATTTCCTGGCCACTGCCCAGCCAGATTTTGCCGATTACCTGCTGTGCAGCTGACTTCTGTTGGCAAGATACCAGCCAGCTTTCTGACCCCAGCAAGGGGCACGGTGGAGTGTCCAGATGTTGGGAACGGTCAGGCTCTGGATCACATGCTAATGGCACTGTGGTTCCTGGGTCCAGGGTTTTAACTCCATAGTCCACCAGCGGGTGTCTTCCAGCAGCTAGCAGACCCCAGTAATCAGTTTCCACCTAATGTTGGCTGCTGGGAGGGTATTTAGGTCCTCCCCTACTAAATGCCTCTCGCTTCTGCATTTTGCTTGCTGCCACATACTGCTAGCCATTATCCTGTTTATGCTCTTTAGCTGTTCGCTGTACCCTGCTGCCTTGTACCTGCTTTCCCTTCTTTCTGATCTCAGTTTTGTTTCTCCCTTGCCATCTAATAACCGCATCTCCAGTTTCCCCCCTGCTTTTCAGTGTTCCCCATTTTGTATATACAGTATTGTATATCATTTATTTGTTAGTGAGGCATTTTGTCATTTGGTTTAGGTTCACTTGTATCTTCACGTTTGCTGGTGTTTCAATGGATTTTGGTTTTACTGTAAATAAATCTTAATTTAAATAAATACAGTCTGGTCTCAGTTTCCTAGGTGTAGCCATGCAGATCTGGCCATCCCTGCTGCTAATTCCTGACATACAGTGAGATGTTTGTTTAGGACAGAGACACCAGGGTCTACTACAGGAATAGTCCACTTTCTTGGAAACTCTTTTTCCACTGCATATAGTAAAGCAAATACTTTTGGGGGAACAAAAATTCTTTCAGGAGTGACCCAATCATTATAGAAGTCTATGTTCACAAACAGGAAATGTTTGGGAAGCCTTTGTAGGTCTATTAGTACCCAAGGTGGTGTGGTGAGATGGGGGAGAGTTAACCTGCCCCATGCCACGACTTTTGTGGACAGAGGCAATTAGCTTATCAACATTTGCAAGCATATTGCTTGAAGCTCCCTCTTCAATATAGCGGCAACGTGACCTCTGCAGTTTCCTTCAAAACTGCTTCAATGTACACTCCATTTTCTTCTGACTCAGCACCCTCTATCATCAGGGTCCAACTGGAGTAGCAAAAAAGCAGGGCATTTTTGAGCTCTGGACAAAGATGGCTGTATTAAGGCCGTGATGTGTCAGAAACATTGCGACATACAGTAGATGCAGAAATTTCTGCTTTTGTCAAGTTGGCTGCTTGTTTAGTGCATGAAATCAAGCTAGAATTGGATGCTAAGACCAGTGTTAAAACCAGGTCCTGTTCTGGTGCGAGGGACACATCATTAACCTGAGATTGAGTGTTCTGCGGGCCTTCGACAAAGTTTTCCTGTTTAGAACTGGCACCCTTTCCCCTGGTCTCCACAATCTCTACAAGTGAGGATATCCCCTATGGCAGGGATATGCAATTAGCGGACCTCCAACTGTTGCAGAACTACAAGTCCCATGAGACATAGCAAGACTGACAGCCACAAGCATTACACCCAGAGGCAGAGGCATGATGGGACTTGTAGTTTTGCAACAACTGGAGGTCCACTAATTGCATACCCCTGCCCTATGGGATACTTATGTCGTAGAGTGTGGGAGAAAGGGTAAGCATGTCTAGAAGGAGTACGAGATAACCCAGGTGTAGTCCATCTTGCAGCAAATCCTCATGGCAAAGTGGTGGGGGGGAAGCGCCCGAGCACCTTATAAAGGATCTAGGCAGGTGTTAAAGTGTGCAACCTGTGGTGTGATGTAACATCTGATCATCCACACGAGCCTGCTTTCTAAATGGTTGAATTTTAATGCCAAAATGTACACTGTAATGTGAATACATTATTATGTTTTACACAGGAACGGTCAGATACAGGGTGACCCTGTCTTACCTATTCATAAAGCAGGCAAGGTCATGCCCGCCATGACCTCTGTCATGGTGGGCACAACCCAGAAGTGGTCTTTAGGGCTTGAGTTCCATTGCGATGGCCCACAGCCCTAACCCTGTATAGCTAACCCAACGCTTTGCACCGAGTGCCAAGGTGAGCGCCCAGATCCAGTGCCTGAAGCAACATTACAGGCTGTCTCCACAGTGTCAGGTCCAGGTATGGCTTTCGAGCTCGCACCGATCTGGATGTACTGTTTTTACATAGGCATTAGAAGACAGTGAGTATCGAGAATCAGAAGATAAAATAATAATAATTGAAAAAAAAAAAAAAACTAGTGAAGCTGGTTTCTCTGGGCAAGAGAAATCGTCCATTATGTACAGACACTAGCAAAAAAAAAAAAAACTCACACAGTGATGTAGTGTTATAGGGGAAGGGAAGTGTCCTCAAAAGCTTGCCAGCATTGAATCACCTAAAGTCAATTTCCTCTGCGTAGCAAGTGTCTGAACTGGCAGCATTGTCTTTCAAGGAACCCCTTTCTATTTGTTTATTTTTACATAAGTGATATAAGTGGTCTATAGTCAATTGACGGACTCTCATCAATCTGGGTGAACGTCATATGACATGACAGTTGTAAACAATGACTGGCTTCCTTTCAAACCATCCATTGCGTTGCCAGTAGAGCTGCACGATTCTGGCTAAAATGAGAATCATCTTTCACATTAAAAAAAAATTGTGCTAACTTTACGGTTTCGGGTTTTTTTTTTATTTATTGAAGTGTATTTTTTCCCAAAAAATTGCATTTGAAAGACCGCTGGGCAAATACAGTTTTACATAAAATATTGCAGCAATTGCCATTTTAGTACCTAGGGTCTCTGCTAAAATTATATTATATTATATATATATATATAAATAATATAATATATGTTTGGGGGTTCCAAGTAATTTTCTAGCAAAAAATATTGATTTTAACTTAAGAAAGAAGTGTCAGAAAAAGATTTAGACTTTAAGTGGTTAAACTTCCTGCATTTACACTGGTTGAAAGCTTGACAGACTGCCCAGATTATTTGTTTACACAAGAAGTTCTATCCCTTTGATCTAAGTAGTAAGGGTTAGTTACAATGTTTCAAGTTCTAAACTTGGCAGATTGCCTGGATGCTTTCTTTTGACAGCTGAGTGAGCAGATAATCTCTCCACTTGTTTATATGAAAGAATCGCCTACTCTCAGCAGGAGAGATCGTCAGGCGAGGGGGGGTTGAACTGAGATTGCGATTTTTTAACGATTAATCGTGCAGCTCCGGTTGCCAGCTGTGATTAGTCACAGTGATCACATGGTACATACTGGGCCAATCACAGTCCATCTGATCAGCTGTGGCCAATCACAACAAAACAAACTGAATGAATTGATTTCATTAAGTAAAATGCTTGCTTAAAGCAATGAAATTCATTGCTATAGGCAAACAATGTGTAAAAAAAAAAAAAACAATAAATAAAAAAACACTGATCTCTTCCTTAGAGTAGAACAATGTTACTATGGTAACATTATATTGCTCTGGTCAAAGTTTGCTCTGGTCGAGTGATACAGTGAGCGGAAACAGCCGCCAGCTGTATCATGGAAGCGCGCCCGCAAGCACTCCACATCATGCGAGGGAGCTCGCATGAAGTTGTGGAGTCCTTGCAGGAGGGAGCCGAGCCGCTGTGGGGCCACTCTGTGCAAAACGAGCTGCACAGTTGGGGGTAAGTATAGCATGTTTGTTATTTTAAAAAAAAAATAAAAAATCCTTTAGTGACCCTTTAATCTAATAAAAGTTTGTTTTTTCATACTGTCACCAGTTTCCCTGATCACCGCTACACCAGTTATATGACGATGCTGTACTGCCCTAGTGACAGTATATAGCAAAATGAGTGAGTATAGCCTCAGGTTCAAAAAAAAATAAAAAATAAAGCATATAAAAGTACCATCATCCGAATTACTACGTTTATAACATTGAAGGATGTGGACATGCCGGGGCAGTTGCTGATCCCTGTGCATCCACACCTAAAGGATTTTTGGTTACATGGACTATCTCGGTACTTGGTAATGAATAACAAATAATAAAAAATATATATAATGTTTAATAAGGACAAAGAATATATACAAACAATACATCTTTAAAATCATATACAAACGCAGTTTAACAAGCCATTGACGGGTTCCCCCGTGAAGTTTCTGTTGAAGAGGGGTATACAAAATTTCCTATACCGGTTTTGCGGCGAACCGCTTCTTCAGGAGGATAGTCTATAGAATAAATAATATATGTAAGCAAGACATAATCAACAAAGCAGACATATATGAATATAACAGGAAATTTACAATCAATATTAAACTAAGGAGACCAGCTCACCCACATGGACGGAAAACGGCAGAACACAGGACCCATCAATTCCCCCCGCGGCGGATACGGGGTATTGTAATTAACAGACTAATTAGAGAATAATGCTAAGGTTAAGATTATATTATAGAGAAATGTAGTACACACATAGGTGTGACCAGGTGGCGGGGAAACCGAATAAGTGATATCGTGGAAAGGGGAGGGGGGGGGGGGAGGAAAGAGGAAATAACACAGGCATTAACATTGAAAAATAAAAATGGATAAGGAATGAACAATGGAAGGTTTGCCAGGGGGAAAAAAAATTAAAAACTGGTGACAGTATGTTTTATATAAAAGAAAACTTTAATTTCTTAATTTTCCAAAAAAAAAAAACATACGATATACAGGTCCTTCTCAAAAAATTAGCATATTGTGATAAAGTTCATTATTTTCTGTAATGTACTGATAAACATTAGACTTTCATATATTTTAGATTCATTCCACACAACTGAAGTAGTTCAAGCCTTTTCTTGTTTTAATATTGATGATTTTGGCATACAGCTCATGAAAACCCAAAATTCCTATCTCAAAAAATTAGCATATCATGAAAAGGTTCTCTAAACGAGCTATTAACCTAATCATCTGAATCAACTAATAAACTCTAAACACCTGCAAAAGATTCCTGAGGCTTTTAAAAACTCCCAGCCTGGTTCATTACTCAAAACCGCAATCATGGGTAAGACTGCCGACCTGACTGCTGTCCAGAAGGCCATCATTGACACCCTCAAGCAAGAGGGTAAGACACAGAAAGAAATTTCTGAACGAATAGGCTGTTCCCAGAGTGCTGTATCAAGGCACCTCAGTGGGAAGTATGTGGGAAGGAAAAGTGTGGCAGAAAACGCTGCACAACGAGAAGAGGTGACCGGACCCTGAGGAAGATTGTGGAGAAGGACCGATTCCAGACCTTGGAGGACCTGCGGAAGCAGTGGACTGAGTCTGGAGTAGAAACATCCAGAGCCACCGTGAACAGGCGTGTGCAGGAAATGGGCTACAGGTGCCGCATTCCCCAGGTCAAGCCACTTTTGAACCAGAAACAGCGGCAGAAGCGCCTGACCTGGGCTACAGAGAAGCAGCACTGGACTGTTGCTCAGTGGTCCAAAGTACTTTTTTCGGATGAAAGCAAATTTTGCATGTCATTCGGAAATCAAGGTGCCAGAGTCTGGAGGAAGACTGGAGAGAGGGAAATGCCAAAATGCCTGAAGTCCAGTGTCAAGTACCCACAGTCAGTGATGGTCTGGGGTGCCATGTCAGCTGCTGGTGTTGGTCCACTGTGTTTTATCAAGGGCAGGGTCAATGCAGCTAGCTATCAGGAGATTTTGGAGCACTTCATGCTTCCATCTGCTGAAAAGCTTTATGGAGATGAAGATTTCATTTTTCAGCACGACCTGGCACCTGCTCACAGTGCCAAAACCACTGGTAAATGGTTTACTGACCATGGTATTACTGTGCTCAATTGGCCTGCCAACTCTCCTGACCTGAACCCCATAGAGAATCTGTGGGATATTGGGAAGAGAAAGTTGAGAGACGCAAGACCCAACACTCTGGATGAGCTTAAGGCCGCCATCGAAGCATCCTGGGCCTCCATTACACCTCAGCAGTGCCACAGGCTGATTGCCTCCATGCCCCGCCGCATTGATGCAGTCATTTCTGCAAAAGGATTCCCGACCAAGTATTGAGTGCATAACTGAACATAATTATTTGAAGGTTGACTTTTTTTGTATTAAAAACACTTTTCTTTTATTGGTCGGATGAAACATCCTAATTTTTTGAGATAGGAATTTTGGGTTTTCATGAGCTGTATGCCAAAATCATCAATATTAAAACAAGAAAAGGCTTGAACTACTTCAGTTGTGTGGAATGAATCTAAAATATATGAAAGTCTAATGTTTATCAGTACATTACAGAAAATAATGAACTTTATCACAATATGCTAATTTTTTGAGAAGGACCTGTATAAATATGAAAATTACAACTTCAAAAAACTCACCATGCCTCTTACTAAATACCTTGGACTGTGTATTTTCTAAAAAGGGGCAATTTGTACTGTCCTGACATTTTTTGGGCCTCAAGAAATGAGATAGGCCGTCAGTACATCAGGATTGATCAATTTTATGATAAATACCATAGTTTGTAGACTGTATAAAACTTTCCTACAGACTAAATAATATACATAAAATATACAAAAAAGTGCAGCGCTAAATGTAAACTGGTGTTAAACGATGTAGAACTGTCTAAGGATTAGACATGGGGGGTTATTTACTAAAAGCAAATCCACTTTGCACTACAAGTGCACTCGCTATAGATCCGAGGGGGAACATGCAAGAAAAAAAAAAAAAAAACAGCATTTTAGCTTGCAGATGATTGGATGATAAAATCAGCAGAGCTTCCCCTCATTTCAGATCTACCGCGACTGCACTTCCATGTGCACTTGTAGTGCAAAGTGGATTTGCCTTTCGTAAATAACCCCCATTGTGTGCAAAATGTGTTTAGATATGTGCAAACATATATACATATAAAGTGCCATGTTTAAAAAGAAGAGGAGAAAAGTGTTTAAAAACATTAAATATAGTCCAAAACCACAAGTGAAAAGAAGTTTTGTTAAAAAATGTGTGTGTATATTATATATATATATAATTTGAAGTGTTGATCATAATGAATAAATGTCAACCTCCAGATAAAAACATAATTGTGCGTGAAAAAATGATGAAAGAAAACCACCACCGATAAAACAGGCTTACCGGAACATATGGACTCAATAAGGCATATGCCAAATGAGTCATCAGAGCTTTGTGGTGACAATACACCAATAATTGGAAACGTCAGCGTTTGACGATACTCAGACACAGGAAGTCAGTGGTCCCACTCTCCTCCAGGGGACGCAGATCACAAGAACAGGGCTTCAGAAATAGGGTCTGTAGCCACAGTGCGTTCCACGGCTCAAAACCAGAAGTGATATGCAAAGACGCTAGTAGCGTCACTTCCGGTTTTGAGCTGGGTAACGCAAACCATCCCGGCTTCCTGTATTTTAGCCTGGGTTCAGACCAGTGCGGTGCGAATTAAAAGCCCGGCGTGACTGCGCACTGAAACGTTGGCTGTTCTGCGGTTTGTCCGCAGTGCAATAAAATATTTTAAAAAATTGTGTTTTTTTTTTTTATTTACACTTTTACACCTTAGGTGAATGGGTAGGGGTACATCGTACCCCATACTCATTCACATAGGGTGGGGGGCTATTAAAGGGGGCTCCCGGATTCCGATAAGCCCCCCGCCCGCAGACCCCGACAACCAATGGCCAGGGTTGTCGGGAAGAGGCCCTTGTTCTCATCAACATGGGGACAAGGTGCTTTGGGGTGGGGGAACCGCAGGGTGCCCCCTTCCCCAAAGCACCCACCCCCCATGTTGAGGGCATGCGGCCTGGTACGGTTCAGGAGGGGCGCTCGCTCGTCCCCACCCCCTTTCCTGACCTGCCAGGCTGCGTGCTCGGATAAGGGTCTGGTATGGATTTTGGGGGGACCCCCACGCGGAGAGACGATTCCCCCGCCGTCTGTGACATCGGGGAGCCGGGATGGTGCAAGGGCCAGTGGATTTGTAATTTTTAACATGCAAAAGGTGAACTTACCTTTAAAATGAAGCCCTCCAGTCACTGCTGACAGGGCTTCCATCTTTACCTGCTCTTCATTTGGGGTTCATGGCCTCTGGCTACATGACTGGCCGGGGCCACGATGACATCACTCCTGCGCAGGAGCCCTCGTTTAGTGCTCGAGTTGGTATGCCGGACCTTCAGAATATCTCCTAAACAGTGCAAGTTTAGAACCGTACCTGTACCTCCAGATAAGCCTTAGTGTAGGCTTTCCTGTAGGTACAAATCTAAAAACGAAAGTTTACTACCACTTTAATAAACATACCTTTTATTTTTCAGTTTCTGCTGGTATTGCTGGCTGTTCGAAACGTTCCTGTCCCAGGTAGAGTGATACATATATACTTTGCCTAGGACAGGAGCCAGCGCTATTGAGAAAGCATCAGCTTTTGCGGCTCCTGCTTCCTCCAGCACCGGTGTTCCGTTAGATCGGCGACCCATCAGATTAGGCAACGGAAGGGACATTCCATCAGCTGCGCATGCGTCCACCGCTACCAGGTTTCCTAATCTGACATAACACCTGCAGTCAAAGGAAGACAGCGGACATCTTAGTACACCTAGCTAGGTCTTGAATTTCACAGTAATTTTAGCACTAAAGTGAGCGTAAATAAATAAATCTAGTATATTGACATGTGATGCTGTTTTCAAGTTAGATTTTGAAAGAAGCTGGACGCCAGTGTTCTATCGCATAGCCGCTACCCATCAGAAAGCCACTACCCGGTCAACTGCACATGCTATACCTGCTGGAGTCTTGCTTTTCATAGTTTCTCAGCTTAAATAGTGAAATGCAGTATTTAGAAGTCTATAAGACTGTTTTGATGTTTCATTTTAAAAGCAGCGGGGGGTTCGGTCACATCAGCAAACCTGTGAGATCAGCAGGCTTGCCGCTGCTTTTAAAATTCAACATGAAAACAGTGTTACTGACTTCTAAATACTATATTTCACTGTATAAGCGGAATTTACTGTTAAAAACAACTGTGAAAAGCAAGACTCCGGTGGGTGTATAAAAATGTCCGCTTGCCGACTTCTAACTCTATGCTTACTGCGGATGAGTGCGGGTGTACCAAGATGGCCGCTAGATGTCACTTTGGCTGCGCATGCGCAGTAGGCCAGGTAGCGGCTTTCTGATTGGTAGTGGTAATCTGATAGAACACCTGAAGGAAGCCTGCAGTCAGAAGGTGGGAAGCGGAGCCACCAAAGTCTTGCATTTCACTTATTTTTACCAGTAAACTCAGCTTATATAGTGAAATACAGTATTTGGTCACACTGTTTTGATGTTGAATTTTAAAAGCAGCGGCAAGCCTGCTGATCTCACAGGTTTGCTAATCTGACAGAACACTGCTGAATTCAAGATTCAACATCAAAACAGCCTGATGGATTTCGAAATACTGTATTTCATGATACAAGCTCAGTTTACTGCTAAAAAGAAGTGTGAAATGAAATACTTTGGTGGGTGTAAAAAGATGTCCGCTTGCCACCTTCTGACTGTAGGCTTAGACCCCTTTCACACCGAGCCACCACCCGTGCTATTTTAAGCGCCGCTATTCGGCCACTAATGGGGCGGTTTTAACCCCCCGCTAGCGGCCAAAAAGGGGTTAAATCCGCCCGCAAAACTCTGCCGGAGCGGTGTTTTGCTGGCGGTATCGCATCGCTGCCCCATTGATATCAATTGGGGGGAGAAGCGGTGGAGGAGTGGTGAGTTCACCGCTCCAAAGAAGCTGCTGGCAGGACTTTTTGTGACGCCCTGCCTGCACACCGGAGTAAATGGAGTCGCTTTTTTCAGGCGCTATTTTTAGCAATGTAGCCCCTAAAAAATGCTGGCGGTGTGAAAGGGGTCTTAATGCGGGTGTACCAAGATGGCTGTGATGGAACGTCACTTCCGTTGCACTGATAGGTAGCGGCTTTCTTCGCGGCAGTCATGTTGGTACACCCCGCACTGCTCAGTGGTAAACCTTTAGCCTTTCAAAATGAAACATCATCACAGATGTCAACATACTATATTTATTTATGATCACTTATTCACTTAAATCCAAGACGTAGCTGGGTGTACCAAGATGTCTGCTGCCTTCTTCTGACTGTAGGTGTTCTGTCAGATTAGCAAACCTGGTAGTGGTGGACGCATACACACCGTTGTTACCTAACCCGACCGGTCACTGATTCTGATGCAACTCCGGCTCCATCCACTCTGATGCTCTGGGCTGGCAGGTCGGCAACTGGTGATGTGGGCTTGCCAACTTACCATCCTAAAACAGGAAGTCGTTGGTTGAGCGCCCCCTCATCTGCACCATTTGTCGCTCATCACTTGGCTATGCCATGTTTTGTCTTACTTAATCTGATCGATGATCATGCAGAAAAGACCACCATTAGACAGGAGTCAATAAACCCACCTCAGGCTGAGCATACAAATCCCATGCAGATGTTTTATATACTGCTCAGTAAAACGTTTCAGCAAGACTATACCACGACACCACGAGGAGCCATCGTTCGGACTCTACTAAGGACCAGAGCTCGTACAATTGATCTCGCCATCACAACACGCACTACAACCACACGCAGCCGCCATGTCTTCTCCTTCGAATGTGTTTCCGTCTTCTGCCGCACATGCGCAGCGCTCCCACGCAATCCGCCCCGCCCTCCCTGTCCGCTGATTGGCTGCTCGCTGTGCAGAGCTCGGGCTGTGTCCTGTCGGAGTAGAACCCGCCGCACAACGCCGCGCCTGGTGGAGACTGGAAAAAAAAAAAAAGAAAAAAAAAAGAAGCCGCCCAGCAGAGGAAGGAGAGAGAGGAGCGAGCTACACAGTGACGCGGCGGAGGTGTAGTTTGACGCGGTGTGTTACGTGGTGGGGAAGAGAATAAAAAAAGCCCAGCGAGATCCCAGCCGCGAACGAAAGCAGTGACGGAGGAGAGGCAGTGTAACCCGGTAAGAGGAAGGAGGAGGAGAGGGAGAGGCTGGAGCAGAGACATGGAGCAGGCCGCAGCCCCGGGGCTCTCCTCACACTTACACGGCCATACGCTGAGGGGAGCTCGGGGGCTCTATGGAAGCATGACACCCGCCGAGATTTTCTCTCATTTTCCCGCCAGCTCGCCATGTTGTGGCTCTGTGAGGAGGACGGAGAGGCTACAGGCGGACAGGAAGGGGGAAAAAAAAAAAAAAAAAAGAGCCGCGAAACAAAGGATAATGGCGGCCCAGAGGAGGGAGGCAGCCGGCGGCCTGAGCCGGGGGTGTGCGAGGCAGACATGGGGGGTCACCGGGGGGCCTCCTTCCTCCCTCACTGTCGCGACAGGGGGACCCCCTTCTATCGCGATACAGCGCCCACTCCTCAGCCGACATGGGCTTTGTGTGGATGGGATTGTTTTTGTGGAGGAGTCCCCCCTGTGCGGTGCCTTGTCCCCTCCCGGTCATGTCTGCCTCGTCTCCGGGGAAGAGAGCGGCGGCGGCGGCGGCCCCGGGCTCCATGCATGCCTGCTGTGTGTCTATGGGGGGTGTAGGGTCAGAGCAGGGCAGGCTGTCCGGATGGCCAGGGTGAGGTTCGGTCAGTTCTGGTTTTGCTCTTCTCCGAGTCCGGGGGGGTAAAATCAGGGCTCGCCTCAATCTACTCCTGGTGATCCGGGGATGTGTATGATGGGAGCCGGGGACTGGTGACAGCAAGCTGTGTGTGCGATCTATGGACATCACATGTATACAATGCTGCCTTTGTGGACTGACAACAGCACGTCACGTTGTTAGGTGATCGCTACATACAATCCCATCACATACACCATACAATTCCAACACATGCTTTTCACACACATCAACACTATCTGCATTTGGATTGTTTGAGGGCCTCTGTGCATCCCTCTGCTTTTGTTCACTAAATACCCATTTGGATTGCTATGGGAACAATTGAGTAATGTCCACAATAAATGTTTTTTTTAATTTTATTTGCACTAACCTACAAATTTTCAGGACCAGCTTTCGGGTGTACCCCCACTTCTTCAATGTTCAAGCAGGATTGCTATACAAATCTTTAACCCACTATAGGGGGGAAATTCAATAAAGCTGCTACTTTTCTGTCGTTAATCCCTCTTGTTTATGTATTGCGCCCAATTCATCAAGCATTTGTTTTTGTTCAGACAGCAACTCCTCCACCTAATTCAGGTAGTTCTAAAATGCGCCACTTTTATATTGTGTCTCATTGAATGTGCCAAGTGT
This sequence comes from Lithobates sylvaticus, assembly GCA_028564925.1. Lineage (NCBI taxonomy): Eukaryota > Metazoa > Chordata > Amphibia > Anura > Ranidae > Lithobates > Lithobates sylvaticus. The sequence goes on from CM053031.1 coordinate 114,104,957, forward strand.
AAAAAATTTAGCTAGTCCAGACCAACTTTTATTTTTTTGTATTGTATGCAGGGAAACAGTCAGGCAAATTTTATTCATGTCTCAAATGCATCCTAAATGGTACAGCATGAGCCAAATTTAAAGTGGGGAAAAAAAAAATTGGATTTTTTTTTTTTTTACTCCCTTCTAAATGCCTGTTGCTAGGGGGTCCCTCGTAGTCTGCCTCCTTTCAGTGCCCGGGCGGGTGACATCACTTCCCCTTCAGCGCAGTCAGTCTTCTGGGACACGTGACATTTCCCAGATGACTGCGTGGCCTATCACGGCGCGCGGCCCCGCTCGCGCATGCGCAGTGGGTGCCCGGCTGTCGAGCAGAGAAGGGACACGAGCGGGGCTTCGTTCCCCCGCATCGCTGGACCCTGGGACAGGTAAGTGTCTGATTATTAAGTTTGTAGCTGCTGACTTTTTAAATTTTTTTTTTTTTTGGGGCACCCCACTTTAAGTTGTAGACCGGTACGTGATTTAGGCACATTCTTCACCACTTTTGGAGTGCATGAGAGACTTTTGCAAAATCTTATCTGTCAGTTTTTATGAATTCCAGGGATTGTGTTAAATTCATGAAGCATTTGCTGCACATAGGGTTCATTTACACTTCAACACACATTAAGCCTAGGTGCACATTGATGTGATTTTACATGTTAAATCGCATGCTGAATCGGCGGCTGTTGCCGGTGTCTTGCTAAGAAAGTTCCCCCCGGCGGATAAGGACCCCCCTTGTACTGCACATGTGCTGCGCTTGCGCAGCACGAACTACTACGGAGCCGCCAAAAGTCTCAGAAGATGAACAGCTGATCGTTGGCTCTACACGTCGCCTGCGCATGGAGTTAAAATATTAATATGCCGAGCCCCGAAGCGTGGCGAGCGAAGTGAGCCCGCAAGGGGCCCTGTTACAAAGTGTTTTTTTACAATAGTGGTGGCATGCAGGCGCCGTGTACAGCTGACTTAAAGGTGTTCAGCTTCGGCTATTTTCGGTGGCTACGTTGTGGTTCCTACTGTGCAAGCGATGCGCCTGCGCAGTACAGGGGGGTCATTATCCGCTAGGGGGGAACTTTCTCGGCAGAACACCAGCAATGGCACCGTGCAAATCGGTGCGACGCTGCACCAATTCCAAAAAGGAGTTTTTGTACTATTGGTGACTTCAGGGTGCGATTTGTATAGTCATCTGCAGGAACCCGCACAGATGACTTTGAAATCGCTCCAGAAGTCAGACTGAAATCTTGAGTTCAGCTTAACTCCTGCTGTTGGAACCTAGGCCTACCAATTCAACAGGCATTTTTGAAGCTTTAACGGGTAAGTTCACCTTTACACAAAAATCTCTCGTTCTGAGCCCCCCGGTATAGCTGTCTCACTGCTCCAGGGCTTGGAAATCCCTGATGCTTAATCTCCTAAATGTACCCCGTCAGGAGGGACGTTTAAGAGCTTTCTAATTGATCGGTGGCGCAGACCAATCTTAACCCGCGTAGCCCGTCCTAAGACCTGGACCGGCGAAGCGGCTATACCAGGGCTGAAAACGGGAGATCGCCACGCTCCAGATCAGCGGTACTGGGGGGGTCCTGTCTAAGTTCACCTTGCAGCTTTTTCTGTAAAGGTGAACATACACGTTCACCCCTTTCCGCCGAGCGTACGCAGATGTGCGTACTCTGCTTTCGGGGGTTATACCGGGATGACGGTGACGGTACCGTTTTTAGAGCCGGCAATCGGCTTTTCAGGTATAACAAATGATGTGGCTAAAAGCCGCTCGGCTGTTATACCGTGGGAGGAAACCCCCCGCCACTCTTGCCGCGCCTCCCGTCCCACCGGGAGTTCCGTTCTGAGATGCGCCACTTCCGGCGCCTAGAGACAGACTGGAACGAAGCCGGAAATGGCTTAGTTCCAGGCTCCTGAATGTAAACACGGAAGTGACGTCACAACGACACTTCCGGTTTATTCGGCTGCCAATGGCGCCGGTTTAAAAAATAAAATAAAAATAGTGTTCAGAATTGCCGTTTTCGGTGTTCTGAATACTTTGAAGTGCAAAGGAGGGATTGGAGGTCTTTTAGAACCCCGATTCCTCCATAGAGAGTACCTGTCACCACCTATTACTGTCACAATGGATGTTTACATTCCTTGTGACAGCAATAAAAATGATCAACCTGCTCTGTAACTCTAACCTGGTAACCGTAAAACATTTTTAAAGCGTCGCCTATGGAGATTTTTAGGTGCCGTAGTTTGTCGCCATTCTACGAGTGTGTGCAATTATAAAGCGTGACATGTTTGGTCTCTATTTACCCGGTGTAACATCTTTCACATTATACAAAAGAATTGGGCTAACTTTACTGTTTCGTTTTTTTTTTTTTTTTTTTTTTTAATTCATGAACCTGTCCCTTTTCCCAAAATTGCGTTTAAAACACCGCTGCGCAAATACCGTGTGACTTAAAATATTGCAACAATCGCCATTTTATAGATTCTCTGCTAAAAAAATAATGATGTATTATGTTTGGGGGTTCTAAGTAATTTTTTAGCAAAAAATATAGATTTTAACTTGTAAACACCAGATGTCAGAAATGGGCTTGGTCATGAAAGGGTTAATGAAGTTTGGCAGATGCCCTGTGCGTTGATACCTCATACCTGCTATTTCTCCCAAGCAAAGCTAAAACTGAATTAAAGCCGTTCACAAGCTTCAGGTGCTTCACGCGAGCTTGAAAGATTAGAAGCACCACTATAGCAACATAGGGTAACATTTGTGAAGTAGCTTTGACTGGCGTTGAGAGAGCTTTAACAAAGTGTAAACAAGCCCTTTTGGTTCTGACAGTGACTCTTGCATCAAATTCAGGTCGTTTTAAAATGCGCCACTTTTAATTTGTGTCATATTGAATACACCAAATGTAAACCTTTTAGCTAGTTAAGCCCAAATTTCTTTTGGCGTACAGAGAAACTGCCTCAGACAGATTTTATTAAAGGTGCTCATGAAGCTCTGAGAACCGAGTGATCAGTGGTGTTTGATCGCTTGATTCTTAGTCTTTATACCGTTGCTGCATCCACCTTGGTAAGTTTGAAAATAAAAATGCTATCTTTCTTATAAAGTGTCTCGGTCAGAAAAAAAAACGCTAAATGCAGCGTTTAGGAGCATTCAGGGTTTTTAAGTGCACATTGATTATAATAAAAATGAGCAGAGGGAAATGTCTTGACATAAAATGCTTATAAATGCAAATGCCCATAAACTCTCCTAAACACTTGTACAATACGAGCCACTATGAGCTTTTTATGTAGATTTTTCTGCCAGATGTTCTGGCATTTTTTTCTGCTCCTAGTGTGCATGGACCCTTGTAGGCTGGGAAAAAAAAAACAAAACACTTAACACGTATAAACGGCAGTATTTTTTTTTTTTTTTTTTAAGCTCTGTGTGTATGAAGCCTTATTGTGATGGCAGAACATACATGGAGGAGTTCAGCTGCAGGTCGGTATGTATCGGTCAGTAATCGCAGTATTGTGTCAAACTGAAGCTGCAGCCCCTAAAATACAGGGTTAACCCACCCAAAACTGATGCTCCATGTAAGAGAGGCTTCGTTCAAGCAAGGTACACTAAAGCGTATGCCTGTGGAGAGTTGTTTACCTGCACAGGGATGCACACAAGTTCCATGCATTTCTGTGCTGGCAGTATCATTGATGTCAACTGAGACACTGCAGCCACATGGACAGTCGCTGTTCCCAATGTAAAATCTGTGTGGGTGCACAGCCCTGAACGCATACTGAGTTTGGGGACTCTGCTTTTTTGGCAGCCATTTGCATGAGCCCTTAAAGGGAATCTGTGTCCAGACTACACATTAAAGTATTTACATACTGTATTCTGAAAACATTTTAAAATAAGAACCCATTCATTTCTGTAGATATAGGTGTTGTAAGTAAAATGTAAGCGGATCCTAGCAGCCTGCCAGACCTCTAACATAACATACCTTAGCTAGTTCAAAAGCAGCTCGTCTATTGTGATCTTTGAGGACATGCAGCTTTACTTCCCTGTACATACAGCAAGGAAAGTGAGTCATGGCTTCTTTTAGTGCATGTTAACCACTTCAATACAGGGCATTTTCACCCCCTTCCTGCCCAGGCCAGTTTTCAGCGCTGTAACTTTTTGAATGACAATTGTGCGATCATGCAACACTACCCAAATGAAATTACTTTTAATTTATCATTTTGTTCCCCCACAACTAGCGCTTTCTTTTGGTGTTATTTGATCTCCTGCGGTTTTTATTTCTTGTGCTATAAACCAAAAAAAAGACCATTTTGAAATTTTTTTTATATATATATATATATATATATATATATATATATATATATATATATATATATATATATATATATATATATATATATATATATATATATATTTATATATATTATTTATTTTTTTTTTTTTTCTTTTTTTTTTTTTTTTTCTTTTTGCTATAATATCCCAAATTAAAAACAAAGAAACAAATTTTTCCTCAGTTTAGGCTGATGTGTATTCTACCTATTTTTTGTAAAAAAAAAAAAAAAATCATAAGCGTTTATTGATTGGTTTGCGCAAAAGTTATAGTGCCTACAACATAGGGGATATATATATATATATATATATATATATATATATATATATTGGCATTTTTATTGATTGTTTTTTTTTTTTTTTGGCGTGACATTGCGGCGGACAGATCTAACACTTTTTTGACGCGTGCATGCCCCCTAAACCGCCGGGAAGCCGAGGAAGTCATATGACTCCTGCCCAGGATGGGAGATCCCACCTGCGGACGTCATATGACTATGGGCGGGTAGGGACGTGGTTGATTATATAGATAATTGAATGTCCATTGTCTGGGCACAGGTGCACTATTGAATATTAATTGTATTGAATGGGCTTACCCACTACAATGCCTAGATTGCTCAAATCTGTGTTGTGCGTTTCATGCCGTTGACAATGAACGGCAGTTGAAGGCAATACTTTTAGTTTAGTGCTAAAGGCTCTGTTCACCCTGGCATTAGAAACGGGCATTTGGTGTGTTTTTTTGACATTCCCCAAATGTCTAGCAAAGCAGCCTACAATGGATATTATCAGCAGACGGAGCTGTCCACATCTCAAAAAACATGCAGTGTTTGTGTCGCTTCACTGCAAAAATGAAGCTGCATATCGAGTCTGGGAGGAGATGAAGCTTGTCAATTCATATCTATGATCGCTCGCTGTAAATGTGCCTGTAGTGTTTATGGCAGTGTGTTTTGTGAAGTGTCTACTAAATATCAGTGAGGTGATAAACACCCCCCCCACCTCATCTGAAGGCGTCTAGGGTGTAGATATGGTGTTGATGCTAGTTTTGATTTTCGTTAGTTTAGCGTTTTTTGCAAGTGTGAACGTAGGTGTCTGTTTATTGAGCAGTGGAAAATATCCACTGCTCCATTCACAGAGATTGTTCTCATCTGAGTGCCTGTTTATGAAGCGGTGTAGATCGCAGTGAAGTGAGACATAGCGAGATTACAGTACCAGAAGTTCACTGAAACACTCCAGGTGTCCATTAATTTATCACTGCTCAGTACACGGACATTCCCAGAGGACACCGCTCTTCTCATGTTAATAAATAAATATATATCAGGGGGACGTGTTTGCTGTCTTCAGGGGTCTGATCGAGGAAGAAGGAAGTTAAGAATCTTCCTTCTTTCCCCCCTCCGTTCCCCTGAGATTCTCTTCACTCCTTGATTCACCACCTCCTGAGCTGGTGAATCGGGGGAGTGTGAACAATGACACAGATTGCCATTGAAGTGCTGAGATCGCAGCTTCATAAACTGTCCGTTTGTGTCAGTAAGTTACAGCTTCTCAGTGTGTGGAGATGATGGGAGTGAACATGTTCTCCCCCCCCCCCCCCCCCCCCATCATTTCATAACCTGTTAATGAACCCAGCTGTTCAGTTTCAGAAATGGACACCTTAGGGCTCTTTCACACGGGGCGGATCAGTGTAGCTCCGCCCCGTGGATAGCCGCTTGCTCAGCGGGGATCGCCGGAGCGATAGCCGCTTGCTCAGCGGGGATCACCGGAGCGATCTCCGCTGAGCAGAAGATGACAGGTCCGTCTCTGCACTCCGTGCAGGGACGGACCTGTCAGAGCGCCGCTCTCCCCTATAGGAGATCGGGTGACGACGGACCGTAGAGTCTGTCGTCATCCGATCCGCTCTGCAGACGGATGAGAAAATGGGGTTTTCTTCTGTCTGCAGAAACGGAGCAGAGCGGGCACGGACGAGAGCGGGTGTCAGCGGATGCTCATCCACTGACACCCGCTATCCCATAGGGATACCTGTATGTCCGTTTTTCATCCGAAAACGCAAGGATGAAAAAAGGACATACGGTCCGTCCGTGTGAAAGAGCCCTTAATCTCAATGTACTTTGGTGTGAATGGGTTTTTAAAGTGTGTGTAAAGTCAAGACTTTTTCTTTTAGTTTTGATAGACTGTGGATGGCTTAGAAATTAAGCTTTTATTGCAATCTGTGTTCCTGTTTGGGAGATTTACCTACCTTTTTATTGGTCCTGTTGACAATTGTCTCTTGTAGAGACACTGATAAGAAATCCAGCAATTGTCACAGTAGAGGAGAAATTATTTAATGGACAATGTTTTCTGTAACTTGCTATCGCAGAGGAAAGTTGATTTAATTTCCTGTGGTGTCTGAGGGTAACCCCCCCCCCAATGAGGCACAGGCAATAGAAAAGCCTCACTAGGGTTTTTAGAAAAAGTGGTTGTAAAGTCAGATGTGTGTTTTTTTTTTTTTGGTTTTTTTTTTTATTAAACTTGATGCATTCTTTGCATCAAAGATAAAAACCTTCTGTGTGCAGCAGCCCCCCTAATACGTACCTGAGACCCCTCTCAGTCCAGCAATGTGCACAAGTGCCTCAACTGTCCGGGACTCTCCCTCCTGGCTGAGACATAGCAGTGGTGCATTGGCTCCCGCGGCTGTCAGTCAGTTAGCCAATAGAGAGAGAGCACACACACTGTGGCTCTGTGTCTAAATGGACACAGAGGCTCAACTCAGGTGCCCCATCGCATGTTGATTGCTGGGGGGGGGGGGCACTTGACGAGTGAAGGAGCTAGGAAAGCCAGCTTTAGCTATATTTTGAGTAATGTTGTTCCTCTGCAGGTCTGGTAGTAAGCTTTCTGTTTTTGTATTTTTTTTTTTTTTTTTAACCTGCTGTGTTTTTGTTATTAGCAGGTTGCATTCTCTGTTAGGGTCCAAATTTTATTTTAAAATCTTATACCGTAATCGTATATTTGTGGCTACATTTGTGAAAATAACCCACTAACATGATTAATCATGTATTTGTATTGCTGTTTACGTTACTTTTAACACCGCACTATCGCTGATATCTGGCTACAGAATGGCTCTCCAGTTCTGGGAGAGTCCCTGGATGTCCTTCTGAGAACATGCTTTCCCACGTGCATTGGGAAGTGTCTGTGATTGCTGTGTCCCTTGGACACAGCAATCACAGATCAGGTTAAAGGACTAATCATGGCCACCACTTACTTTGTGGTGAGCTATATCCAATCACAGCAGGTCACATGTAGACTTGCCGATTATTGGCTCTCCTTTCCCCACACAGACATCATATGAGGAAAGGAGAGCTGATCTACCAGGGCACAGTGAGTACAGCATTTACACTGATAATCAGTGCAGCCTCATCAAAGCCTCCTCATCGGTGTCAATCGGTGACGCTTATCAGTGCCCATCAGTAAAGAAGGAAAACGACTTATTTGCAAATGTTTTATAACCGAAACTAAGAATTTTTTAACAGTGGTTTATTATTTATTATTATTATTACAGGATTTCTATATCGCCAACAGTTTACGCAGCGCTTTACAATATAAAAGGGAGACTATACAGTTATAATACAATAAAATAAAATACAAGAGGATTCAGTGCCACCAAAAGAAAGCTCTATCTGTCTCAAAAAAATTATAAAAATGTTATGGGTACAGTTTTGCAATTGTCATTCAAAGTGTGACAGCTAAAAAAATTGTCCTGGGATGAAAGTGCCCAGTATTGAGGTGGTTGGATTTACAAAAAACAGATTAAAAAATAAAATGCAGCCAAACCCACTCGCATATTAGCTGCATCATGTTAAAGTTATTTCAAAAAATGCTCGTAGTCTTTTAAATTTGCCACTTTATTAAAATATCTGGTGATCCTGCTTTTGAAGGTCCTTCATGTCATGGGGTGACAACTGCCTCCAAAAAATCCTCCTGTATTGTCACCCTGTCACATCCATCCCCACTGAGACTACAAGCCATTGTGCCAACACATGTTACTCATGCATGATGTACTGCCACGATCAGGAAGCCGTTCCTAAAGCTTAGTACACACGATAAGAATATTGGATGAATGATCTCCTGCTTTTTTTTTTTTTTCCCTCCATGCTAGTCTCCTATCGAAAACCAATAGGTTACTAAAGGTACAAAAATTCTCGTATGACAAAATACAGCTTCAGAAGTATTTTATTCTTTCATTTAAGAGCATGCATGGTCTTGGCTAACTATTTTTTTTTTCGTTCAAATACCATACTTATTACACGAAAACCATTAGTTCTTGTATTATACAAAAAAAAAATGTCATGCTTGTCCCTTTTTGGATGTTTTCGCATAAACTATCGTGATTGGCTCTTGAAAGCTGTGTACTAATGATCAGAATCCGATCACGTTGAATGCAGTATTTTTCATCTGATTTTATCATTGTGTGTACTAGGCATTGGGAATGGGGTGCAAATGATGTTTGTGTGCTTGTAGACTGGAAGTGACAGACTTCAGGAGATCAATAGCAGACTTGGGGGTTTATTTACTAAAGCTGTAGAGTGCAAAATCAGACTCACTTTTGCATAGAAACCAATCCGCTTCTAACCTCAGCTTGTTCAGTTAAGCTTTGGAAATAAAACCTGAAAGCTAATTGGTTTCTATGCAGAAATTGGCCTGAATTTGCACCCTCCAACTTTAGTAAATAAACCCTCTTCGTGTATTATGTATTTAAAGCCAGTTTTTGTGTGGGGTTTTTATTTTTAAATAAATAAATAAATAAATAAAAATATATATATATATATATATATATATATATATATAATGTGTCTATATCAATTTCTACATATTTTTGGTAAAAATCGCAATAAGCGTATATTGATTGGGTTGCGCAAAAGTTATAGCGTCTACAAAATAGTGGATAGATTATAGCTTTTTTTTTTTTTTTTTTAATCGTGACTGTGACATTATGGCGGACAGGTCGGACAATTGTGACACATTTTTGGGACCATTGGAATTAATACAGCAATCAGTGCGAATAAAAATGTCACTGGCAGTGCAGTGTTTAAGTGTGTCCTAATTGAAGGGGGATGGGGGGGACTGTGCAGGGAAGCTAACAGATCGCTGTTCATACTCCGTATTCACAATCTGTCAGTTCTCCTCTCTGTAAACTGTGTTGACACACACACACACACACAGTTCTGGGTTCTCCATGTCTTGGCGGTGATCGAGACTGACGGGCACTCGCATCGGCGCGGGGGGTGCGCGCCCCCCTGATGGTAACAGGGTGAAGCGACGTTGCATAATGTCGTTTTGCCCAGCCGTGCCATTCTGCCGCAATGCAACTGCGGTGGCTGGTCAGCAGGGCTCAAGTCCTGCGGGAATGCATGGGAACGGAGTTCCTGTACTTTTTCCACAACAGGAACTCAGTTCCTGTTAGCAGCTGTGTCCTGCAAGACTTTGAAGTATGCAAGCTGTGTGGCAGGTGCTACACCAGCAGCTGCTACACCAGGAGCTGCCGACACAGCTCGCAATAGTAAGTGCCGCACACCTGACCATTCAGGCATTGTCAGTAGGGGGCCCCATGACAGCTTCCGCTTCAATCTACCTGTCAATCACAGCTAGCTAACAGGTAGATCAGGTCCCTGCTGCTAAGAGATTGTATTTAGTCAGACCTCTCGTGATGAGCTCCTCCCCTGCGGCCCCTCCTGATTTTCTGTCTCCTCATCTCCCCCCCCCCCCCCCCCCCCCCCCCCCCCCCCCCCAGTCTCCTGCACATTTGCTCTGTGTGTCCCACTGAATCCCCCCCTCCTCTATCTTCAGTGCCATATGATGAGAGAACCCAGAGGTGGAGCACAGCTATTCTGCTCACAAGACATGCATTTATGTTTATTGAGGATTGTTTTTTATTTTTTATGTACTAACAGTTAAGCTTCATACACACAATACAAAAATTGGATGAAAAATACCACTTTTGAAGCGTTCGTGCATATGAACGTATCATTTATTTATTTTTTTTTTGGGTGGGCGAGTGGATCTTGGGTGGGAGTTCCCACACTTTTTTTTTTCCCCAGGACTTCCCACACTTTTTTTTCCCCAGGACTTCCCACACTTTTTTTTTTCCCCAGGACTTCCCACACTTTTTTTTTTTCCCCAGGACTTCCCACGCTTTTTTTTTTCCCCAGGACTTCCCACACTTTTTTTTCCCCAGGACTTCCCACACTTTTTTTTCCCCAGGACTTCCCACACTTTTTTTTCCCCAGGACTTGACCCCTGCTGGTCAGCATGTGGTTAAACTGTTTACCTGCACATGTATGGTGTGAACAGGGTACATAGAAAATTGTTTCCTCTCCTCTGGTTTTTCTGTAACGGGAAGTGAACGGGAATTCTCGCCAATGGAACAAAGAGGGAAACCAATCATGGGAATTATTTCCCACTATCCAAAAGAAAAAATGTTTGGCCTAAGGTGCTTTTCCACTTTTGCTGTCATTTGAGAAGCCCCCACAATGTTTACAGTGCATCCAGAACGTATTCACATTTTCCACATTTTTTTTTTTTTATGTTACAGCCTTCTTCCAAAATGGATTAAATTCATTATTTTCCTCAAAATTCTACAAATAATAACCCATAATGACAACATGAAAGAAGTTTGTTTGAAATCTTTGCAAATTTATTAAAAATAAAACAACGAAACAAATCCCATGTATATAAGTATTCACAGCCTTTGCCATGAAACTCAATGGAGCTCAGGCGCATCCTGTTTCCACTGATCATCCCTAAGATGTTTCTACAACTTGATTGGAGTCCACCTGTGGTTAATTCAGTTAATTGCACATGATTTAGAAAGGCACACACCTGTCTATATAAGGTCCCAACAGTGCATGTCAGAGCACAAACCAAGCCATGAAGTCTAAGGGCTCTTTCACACGGATGGACCGTATGTCCGTTTTTCATCCTTCCGTTTTCGGATGCAAAACGGACATACATGTATCCCTATGGGATAGCGGGTGTCAGCGGATGAACATCCGCTGACACCCAATCTCGTCCGTGCCCGCTATGGTCTGTTTCTGCAGACGGAGGAAAACCCTATTTTTCCCATCCGTCTGAAGAGCGGATCGAATGACGACGGACTCTACGGTTTGTCGTCACCCGATCTACCATAGGGGAGAGCGGCGCTGTAACAGTCGTCTTCCTGCTCAGCGGAGATCGCTCTGGTGATCCCTGCTGAGCAAGCGGATATCCACGGGGCGGATCTGCACTGATCCGCCCCGTGTGAAAGAGCCCTAAGGAATTGTCTGTAGACCTCCGAGACAGGATTGTATCGAGGCACAGATCTGGGGAGGAGTACACAAAAATGTCTGCAGCATTGAAGGTCCCAATAAGCACAGTGGCCTCCGTCATCCTTAAATGGAAGAAGTTTGGAACTGTGGGCTCCCTGGCCAAACTGAGGGATCGGGGGGGATGGGGCTTAGTCAGGGAGGTGACCAAGAACCTGATGTAGCTCTGTCAGAGTAACCATCATTTCTCTGGAGTGATGAGAAGCTTCTGTAAGAACTATCTCTGCAGCACTCCTACAATCAGGCCTGTATGGAAGAGTGGTCAGATGACAGCCACTCCAACCTCAGTAAAAGTCACATGGCAGCCTTCCTGGAGTTTGCCGAAAGGCACCTGAAGGACTCTCAGACCATGAGAAATAAAATGTCCTGGTCTGATGAAACAAAGATTGAACTCTTTGGCCTGAATGGCAAGCGCCATGTCTGGAGGAAACCAGGCACCACTCATCACCTGGCCAATACCATCCCTACAGTGAAGCATGGTGGTGGCAGCATCATGCTGTGGGGATGTTTTTCAGCAGCGGGAACTGGGAGATTAGTCAGAATTGAGGGAAAGATGACTGCAGCAATGTACAGACACATGCTTGAATAAAACCTGCTCCAAAACGCTCTGAACCTCCAGAATGAGGCTAAGGTTTATCTTCCAACGGAAAAACGACCCTAAGCACACAGCCAAGGTAACAAAGGAGTGACTTTGGGACAACTCTGTGAATGTCCATCTCTGGAGAGATCTGAAATTGTCTGTGCACCGACGCTTCCCATCCAACCTGATGGAGCTTGAGAGGTCCCGCAAAGAAGAATGGGAAAAACTGCCCAAAAAATAGGTGTGCCAAGCTTGTAGCATCATACTCAAAAAGACTTGAGGCTGTAATTGGTGCCCAAGGTGCTTCAACAAAGAATTGAGCAAAGGCTGTGAATACTTGTCTACATGGGATTTTTATTTTTAGGAAGTTTGCAAAGATTTCAAACAAACTTCTTGCACGTTGTCATTATGGGGTATTGTTTGTAGAATTTTAAGGGAAAATAATGATTTTAATAAATTTTGGAATAAGGCTGTAACAACAAAATTGAAGTGCCGTGAATACTTTCTGGATGCACTGTATGTTCCCATTCTCACACAGCATGTCTTAAAAAAAATCTTAACCGGTTTATACTTGGGATTGCAAGCTATATAGATTAATTTCATAGTGCACAACCAGGGACAAAGTGGGGTGAAGTTAACAACCATACAGTTTACCAGGCCTTAACCCTTTGCTATGACAGTGCTCAAATCTAGTCTACTAATCATTTTGAGATCGGCCAGCACAGTACAGACACGGTTAAAGTGGAAGTAAACCCCCCTATTGTTTTCAGCCAAGGAAGCTGCCATCTTTGCCTCGGTTTAATCTTCAACTGCCACGGTGCTGCACATGTGATCCGTTAAGACACCAGCCATTGGATGGTTTGACTGTTTGGTTGAGAGCACAGCCAATGTGCGGTTAGCATTCCCGGCATGCCTTTTTTTTTTTTTTTAAACTGTTAAATCGATGGGTTTACTTCCGCTTTAATGATGGTAAACATAACCCCTTGGCTCCCTCCTTAATACATAGAAGGGGAAAGCTAGTTAGGATCTTTAAACCGCTTAAGGCTCCATGCTCACTGGGCTTAAAATAAACTCTAGTGGCAGGAAAATAAACGCTTGTGTAGAGCGTTTTGTACACTGTTGAGAGTTTAGCGTTTTTTTTTTTTCTGCCTGAAAGCTCCCATCAGAAATTCAAACCTGAAGGGTTTTTGCTTCCTGCCTGTAAATGCTGTGCTCAAAATATTCCTCTAAACATTTTATATAAAAAAGTTGTTTTAGATCAGCAACCTGTAGATCGCGGTCTGGGCTTGCTGACCCGCCATCAGAGCACCAAGCAGTGCAATGCAGAGGGACTATTTGTAAAGTGGGAGCAAGAGCCGCATAAACCGCTGGTACTTGTCCCATTTGGAGTGATACCAACTGCACTCCACTCTTATCCCAGCTAGCGGTCTCCAGAGTTGTGCCAGCAGCAGGAAAAAGAGATCCTCAGGTCAGTGTGAAGCAATACACGTGGCATAATGGTAATAGGCTGCTTTCACACTGATGTGCAGTGTATCTGCAGCTTTCCTGTAGGTTTGCTGAGCTTAGCCATACACTTCAATTATATCCTGTGGGTTTCCTGAGCTTTCAGAAAGTGCACCACACCTGCAGGATATAATAGAAGTCTATTTTAAAGTGCAGCTAACTCAGGAAAGTTGCAGATGCACTGCGCTGCAGGTAAACTGCAGCACATCAGTGTGAAAGCAGCCACATAGGGTTCATTTACATTTGCAGTTTGGGTGGGGGGTGGTAAAACACCATAGTTAAGACATGTTTTTATCACCACCCTGCCTGAACCGAACCCCCTTTTGCTGCCGTGGCCAGAGGTGTAAACATGTCGCAGCCACAGCAGAAGTTATATGCGCTGTCATGGTTGGTGAGTGTCGCACCTGCCAAACATGACCCATTCAAGTGAATGAGGCCACTCTGCAAGTGCCCTGTAATCTTGTGCAGTACACCAAACAAGGGGTTAAACTAGGCAGTGTTGTGTTGCTTTTTCACCACCTGCTTTAAACCCTTGGACCCTGCAGTTGTAGGGCTCTTGCAGAGTGGCCCTATTTACTTGATTGGATTTGCGATTGGCAGGCGGTAGCACCCACAAAAAGCAACAGAGGGCTTAATTCCTGCCGTGACATGTGTACACCTTTTGGCTGCTGCCTTGGCAGCTAAAGGGGATAGGGATTGGGGGCTATAAAACCGCAGCTGAACTGTATGGCTTTACGATCCCCCCCCCCCCCCCCCCCCCCCCCCCCCTTAACTTGTGAACGTCCACTAAGGGTGCCGTTGCCAAGTGCAAGTAAGGGCTCATTCGCAAGTGCAGCAGGCACTGCTGCTCCTCTAAAAGTGATCCAAGTGTGTTTGACAGTTGGTGAGGAGGCAATATGTTGCCTACTCACCACCTGATTTAAACCCATGATTGTTGTGCAATGCATGCGATTGCTGCCCAATAGTACAACAATTGGAGCTTTAAATCATCTGTGAGAAGGTGACACTGTGCCCGGTGATATTTGATTTCTCCCATGTTGTTCAGATAGATCTCCTCCACCTCTTTATGGTTGCCTACCCCTGATTGTAGCTGAATAAGAACATGTCTCAAATAATAAAATGGATATAATCCCAATATGGATGCAAAATTGGAAAGGAAGGTCTCTCTGCTTAACCACTTGCGGACCGCCGCACGCCGATGTACGTTCCTATTTTGAGGATGGATATCGTTGTTATGGCAGCAGCTAGCTGCCATAACCCTGGTATCGCCGTGTTCGGCCGGCGGTCTAGTACAAGATAAAAGTGGTCTCTGCGGCAGATTCGCCGCAAGATCACTTTTATCGGCGATAGGAGAGGGGGCCCCCCCCCCCCCGCCACGATCCGGTGCCCTCCGCCGCTTATCGGAGCCGTCGGCAGCGGCGAAGGTGATCGGATCCTTCCTGTGGCTGTGCATGGAAACGAGTGAGGGAAGATGGCTCCATGACACTGCAGGGTGAAAGCGACGTCAAAATGTCACTTCCGCCCATAGCTCTTAAAGGGCCATTTTTTTTTGTTTTAATGTAAAATAAATAAGAAATTTGTTTTTTGTTTTAAATGCGCCCTGTCCCGCCGAGCTTGCGTGCAGAAGTGATCACATATGAAAACAGTGTTCAAACCACACATGTAAGGTATCACCGCGATCGGTAGAGCAAGAGCAATAATTCTAGCCCTAGACCTCTGTAATGCAAAACATGCAACCTGTAGAATTTTTTAAATGTTGCCTATGGAGATTTTTAACCACTTGCCGCCCGCCATATAGCAGAATGACGGCGGCAAAGTGGATTCAATATCCTAACTGGGCGTCATATGTTTATCAGCGCAACCCCCCTCGAGTCTCGCCCAGGACCACCAGGGACGCCACCACACTGGACCACCAGGTATGCCCTCCCCTAGACCCCCAGGAAAATGCACATCTGTGCCCAGGCAGCTGCCAATCGGTGCCCACTGACAATGCCTACCAGTGCCGTGTATCAGTACCCATCAGTGCCACGTATTAGCGCTACCCATAAGTACCCATCTTTTCATCCTATCAGTGTCGCCCATCAATGCCCACCAGTGCCACCCATAAGTGCCGCCTGTCAATGCCCATCCGTGCTGCATATCAGTGCCCATCAGTGAAAGAGAAAACTTACTTATTTACAAAATTTTATAACGGAAACAAAACCAAAACTTTTTTATTTTTTTTCAAATTTTTCAGTCTTTTTTTATTTAGCAAAAAATAAAAAAAGCAGAGGTGATCAAATACCACGAAAAGTAAGCTCTATTTGTAGGAATAAAATTATAAAAATTTAGATTGGGTACAGTGTAGCATGACCGCGCAATTGTCATTCAAAGTGCGGCAGCGCTGAAAGATCAAAATTGTCCTGGGCAGGAAGTTGTATAAGTGCCCTGTATTGAAGTGGTTAAGGGTAAAAGTTTGTCGCCATTACACGAGCCGGTGCAATTTTGAAGCGTGACATGTTGGGTATCAATTTACTTGGCGTAACATTATCTTTCACAATATAAAAAAAAATTGGGCTAATTTTACTGTTGTCTTATTTTTTAATTCAAAAAAGTGTGCTTGTAAGACCGCTGCGCAAATACGGTGTGACAAAGTATTGCAACAACCACCATTTTATTCTCTAGGGTGTTACAAAAAAATGTTTGTTTGGGGGTTCTAAGTAATTTTCTAGCAAAAAATTTTTTTTTAACTTGTAAACAACAAATCTAAAAAAGAGGCCCGGTCTTAAAGTGGTTAAATCACAAAGATGTTAGGATCCAACATTTATTTATTAAAATCCTCGATGCGCAAACACAAAAGGACATTGACATTAAAAGACCTTAAGATAACCAGCACAGATACAGAATAAAAGCCAGGGAGTCTGTCCATCACACCCCAATAAAAAATTAGGTGACTCCACCCGTTCTCCCTCCGCATGTGTTTTTATTTATTTTTTTTTAATTTTGGAATCTTCAGTATGGCCAAGTTTGACGATCCTAAGGATCGGGTAAACACATACTTGACAAATTTTTCCTTCAGATACTCTGGGCCACATCCATGCAGTGCCTTATGGAAAAGACATCAGGTTTTAAACAAAACTCGTTCTTTCACGGGCAGCCAATGCAGGGCTCTAAGGGATAGAGTGATGTGGTCACGGTGACCAACACCTGTCAGTAACCTTGCTGAAGCATTCTGAATCAACTGGACTTTGTAGGTGGTACAAGCAGGCAAACCCAAATACAGGGCATTACAGTAGTCCAATCGACTGCTGATAATGGCATTGACCATGCCGATCTTGTCAGAGTCTGCGATATAGCAAAAAGTCGACCTCAGGTAGAGGAGACATGAACTCACCACCTGATTTACCTGAGGGCGCAGGTTCAACCTAGAGTCAAAGATGACGCCCAGATCCCTGACCTGAGTGGCCTGAATCAGAAAAGGTTTGAAAGATTTCGGCCATGACGGAAACAAGTTGGAATACACCTGGTTACTGAAGATGATACATTCAGGTTTGGTGCCATTTAGCTTTAGATAATTGGCACCCATCCAGGATTGGATTTCCTCCAGACAGGAGGCCGGCATGACCTGATCCTCCCCTTTCTTGGATAATTTGAAGTAGATCTGTGTGTCATCAGCATAAACATGGAACAGGAGATTGTGACGGCGAGTGATGTACAGCAGCGGCCTCATATAGTGACTCAGCCAGCTTGATTCCATTATTGATAATACTAGTATTCCTTTAAAGTGGTGTTGCACTCATAAAAAAAAAAATAAATAAAATAAAATTGATTAAAATTCCTAAAAAAAAATAAATAAAAAACATTTGTAATTTTTTTTTTTTTTTTTTTTTTAACTCGCCTCTAAATGCCTCTTGCTAGGGGGTCCCTCAGTCTGCCTCCTTCAGTGCCTGGGCTGGTGACATCACTTCCCCTCGGCGCAGGAAGTGTTCCCTCCTCCTGTCGGTCATCTTGGACACGTGACAGGTCCCAGATGACTGCGCGGCCAATCGCTGCGCATGCGCAGTGGGTGCCCGGCTGTGAAGCCACAGCCGAGTGCCCACAGTAAGAATGCCGGCGCCGCCGGGTGGGGTGGGGGGGAACGAGTGGGGCTTAGTTCCACCGCATCGCTGGACCCTGGGACAGGTAAGTGTCCGATTATTAAAAGTCAGCAGCTGCAATATTTGTAGCTGCTGACTTATTTTTTTTTTTCTTTTTTTTTTTTTTTTAAGGGGAACATTTTTGTATAGTGTATATAAGGTAATGTATACCATCCGGAAGTGCTTATAATTGACATGTTTCTTGGAAGTGTTGAGAACAACTCATATCCTGCACAGGAATGGGTGTTATTTGGCCTGTATATTGGTAAAAATGCATGAACTATTTCATCCATTCCTGCTTCCTACTTCCTCTGTTCATAAATACATTTCTATTTTTATTTTTTTAAATCCTGATGTGCAATAAAGTTCAAAACAACAATGTTTTGGTTTTATTTCTGTATCTGTGTTACTGTCACTACCTTTTAGGTGGGATATAAATTGCTATAGATCGACCATCTT
Source organism: Lithobates sylvaticus (assembly GCA_028564925.1). Classification (NCBI taxonomy): domain Eukaryota; kingdom Metazoa; phylum Chordata; class Amphibia; order Anura; family Ranidae; genus Lithobates; species Lithobates sylvaticus. Next base: position 114,123,254 of record CM053031.1, read on the forward strand.
TTGTTTAATATACTTTAACAAATCATTGCTGTTCCAAATGACACATAAGCAAGCAGTACAATTTTCCTAGCTGTATACTTCGTACTTACCATGAGTAATAGGATGAGCTAAACACTTTTTTTTTAGATGAGGTTAGTCTTGTATTTGTACAGAAGAAAAATACACCAAGACCCCATTAACATCTGTGCACAAATGTTTTTTTTTGCCTGCATATTTTTTTGACGGTTGGTGTTCTGGCAAAGGTGCATTGTCGCTTTAAGATGCATCTTATCCTGCACAAGTGTGATTAGGGCTTATGATGTTCCCTTTCTATATGTAGTGCAAACCCAACCATTGCAGCATTTCAACGCTTAATTGTTTTTTTTTTTTTATTTTTTTATTTTTTTTTTTTTTTTTTAAAAGCCTTGTCTTGAACAGTTGTATTGGCTCTTCTGTACTGAAATTGCTGATTCTGCATGTGCGTATGTATTCACCCCCTTTGTTATGAAGCCCATAAAAAGCTCTGGTGCAACCAATTACCTTCAGAAGTCACATAATTAGTGAAATGATGTCCACCTGTGTGCAATCTAAGTGTCACATGATCTGTCATTACATATATACACCTTTTTTGAAAGGCCCCAGAGGCTGCAACACCTAAGCAAGACACACCACTAACCAAACACTGCCATGCTGTTGAGAAGTACAAGTCAGGGTTGGGTTATAAAAAAAAAAAAAAAAAAAAAAAATATATATATATATATATATCTATCCAAATCCCTAGGAGCTCCATCAAATCTATCAACCAAATGGAAAGAACATGGCACAACAGCAAACCTGCCAAGAGACGGCCGCACACCAAAACTCACGGACCGGCAAGGAGAGCATTAATCGGAGAGGCAGCACAGAGACCAAAGGTAACCCTGGAGGAGCTGCAGAGTTCCACACAGAGACTGGAGTATCTGTACATAGGACGACAATAAGCAGTACGCTCCATAGAGTTGGGCTTTATGGTAGAGTGGCCAGAAGAAAGCCATTCCTTTAAGAAAAAAAAAATGGCACGTTTTGAGTTTGTGAAAAGGAATGTGGGAGACTCCCAAAATGTATGGAGGAAGGTCCTCTGGTCCGATGAGACTAAAATTGAACTTTTTGGCTATCAAAGAAAACGCTATGTCTGGTGCAAACCCAACATATCACATCACCCAAAGAACACCATCCCACATCATGCTGTGGGGATGTTTTTCAGCAGCCGGGACTGGGAAACTGGTCAGAGTTGAGGGAAAGATGGATGGTGCTAAATACAGGGACATTCTTGAGCATAACCTGTACCACTCTGTGTGATTTGAGGCTAGGACGGAGATTCACCTTACAGCAGGACAATGACCCAAACACACTGCTAAAGCAACACTTGAGTGGTTTAGGGGGAAACGTGTAAATGTGTTGGAATGGCCTAGTCAAAGCCCAGACCTCAATCCAATAGAAAATCTGTGGTCAGACTTAAAGATTGCTGTTCACAGGCGCAACCCATCCAACTTGAAGGAGCTGGAGCAGTTTTGCAAGGAGGGATGGGCAAAAACCCCAGTGGTAAGATGTAGCAAGCTCATAGACTTATCCAAAGCGAATTGGAGCTGTGATGGCCGCAAAAGTTGGCTCTACAAAGTATTGACTTTAGGGGGGTGAATAGTTATGCACATTGACTTTCTCTGTTATTTTGTCCTATTTGTTGTTTGCTTCACAATAAAAAAAAAAAAAAAACATCTTCAAAGTTGTGGGCATGTTCTGTAAATTAAATGATGCAAATCCTCAAACAATCCATGTTAATTCCAGGTTGTGAGGCAACAAAATGAAAATGAAAAATGCCAAGGGGGGGTGAATACTTTTGCAAGGCACTGTAGCTCCCACCTAAGTGCATTCACAGCCACAAGTTGTAAGCACCAATCACCTCACTTGAAGGGGGAGCAATGTCCATTGAGGTGCACTTTGACAGAATGTGCACATGACCTGCACCTAGTAGCTCGAATCACCCAAGTTGTGATTACAACTACTACTTGTGAGGCCATACACCCAATAAATAAGAATCAGAAACTCGTATATGCCATCTAGCCGACTACATGTTGACACAGCTCCACTATCTCTTTTATTGGCTGTCATACTTTTTCAATGACGGAGGCTCAGCATCAGTGGGCATTAGGTTGGGTGGTCTGCATGCAAATGCTGCCTCCCTGGGAATGCCCACTTCTCCAGACTGGCTACCACCTATCAATGCATTTTCACATTTGCATAACTCCTCCTAGGAGCCAGCTCACTGCTTGGCTCAGGGCTTGAGAGTAGTACTGGGGCAGGGTGTTATTTAGCTTTAGAAAGCTATGTACAAACCTTGCCGACCCTTCCCACCAGGCATGATTTCATTGCGTAGAGAGGAACAGACCCAGTGATGATGTTGGGTTAATAAGATAATTTCAAAATTTCATTAGCATCTTCATCACAGGGGGATAGAGGAAACAGGAAAGGCAAACTATAAGTAGATTAACCGCTTCAAAATGGCACGGACAGGCATAAGGGGGTATATATACGTCCCCTTTAAGATGCCGGCGTGCCATGCGCTCCTGCCGGTCGGGACCCCCGTGAGGCCAGTGGCGGGTCCCACGCACTCGATCGCCGCGGGGGACACACTCGATCCCTGTGATTGGAGCAGAGATCAGCATTCACTAGCTAACCCCTTCACTGCCAGTGTCATTGTATACAGGAATCAATGCATTTAAATAGCATTGATTGCTGTAAAAATGACAATGGTCCCAAAAATGTGTCAAAAATGTCCGATGTGTCCGCCATAATTTCGCAGTCACAATAAAAATCGCTGATTGCCGCCATTACTAATAAAAAAAAAATAAAAAATTATTAATAAAAATGCTATAAAACTATCCCCTATCTTGTAAACGCTATAACTTCTGTGCAAACCAATCAATAATTGCTTATTGCAATTTTTTTTTTAGTATTTGTTTAGTAAGCCAGCCTCCATGTCTAATGCTCTGTCCTAGCTGGCGGGCCTTCTTGCAGGAAGTGGTTTGTTTTGGTGCATAAGCCACACATGATACAATTTTCTTGTACAATTTCTGTACAATCTCCTTTTTAAATGTAATCTTCAACTATGTAGTGCAAGGGCCTGTTTGATTGGATACAATTTGAAAGTGTTGTTTAGGTTTGACCTCATTAGGGCTGGAACAACTAATCATCATAATTGAGTATAATCGATAATGAAAATAGTTGACAACCATTTTTGTTATCGTTTAGTTGGTAAGTCGATTTAGTTGGCCTGCATACAAAATGCATGATTTGTTTACATGTCCATATATACAGTGAAGAACACATATAGCTCATTACACCATTCATACTTGTCAGCAAGTGCCTGAGAATGTGTGAAGAATAAAGTGATATATATAGTGATTCCAAAGGCAGAAGTTTTTTTTTTTTAATATTTATAATTTTTTTTTTTAACCTTTATGCATTAAGGTAAAACATTTTCTGAGACCAGCTTCCCCTGTATACTTACCTGATCCAGTACAGTAGCACTACTCTCTCTGCTTCCTTCACAGATCAGGCATTGGCTCCTGCTGCTGTTGGTCACAGCCTGTGGGGAGGGGGCAGGGCCAAGTCACGCTGTGTGTCTCAACAGAAGCACACAGTGCGGCTAGGGTTTGAGCCCACACAAGTACCCCCATAGCCAGCCACTTGCTATGGGGGTATTCTGAAGGCAGGAGCAACCAGGAGTGCCAACTGGGGACCCCAGAGGAGACTGGCCAGTGCTACTCTGTACAAACCATTGCACAGAGCAGGTAAGTAAGATGTTTATATACAAATAAAATTAAACAAAATCAGTTTATAATTACTTTAAAGGCTATGAGCAGGGAAGATCATCAACTGAACCCAGATAACCCAAAAAATATTTAGAATAGCATCTAGTAGTTGACGGCATGGTTTATTTCTTTCACACTATTTCAACTTTTTTGTGCTCTGTTTTTGATCTTGTTTATTGGATCTTGCCAAAAGTAATCTAAAATATCACAATACATTTTTAAGAGGCCATATACAGTGCATTTTACTTAGGGTCATAATGCCAGTGATGTCTAGGAGTCTGACTGGCTTCTGAAGCTTGTCCCCAGTCTCCAACACCTAAAGCAAGTTTGCAGTCTCTGACCGTTTCCTGTTGCATGTCTTCAGTCTGACAGCTTTCTGTAGCTAGTTATATGCAATATGCAACCCTTTGCTGATGGCAGAAGCTGCAGAAGCCTTTCTTTAGTCTTCATGTACACTGGCAGCTCCTGACCGTGGGAAAACGTAAGGCATGTTATTGCAGCGATTTATTTTTTTTTGACACATTTTGCAGTTTCCCGCAGTCAAAATGTTATATTCTTAATGCGATTCTTGTGCCTTCAGGAGAGGGAGGTTTAACCTCCCCTAAATGCGGAAGCTCCTGATCTCTGCTGAAAGCCTATGTGTACATCGACCCAGGCTTTAATGGAGTTGAGTTTAGTTGAGTCAAAAAAACGCCAGAAGCTACTAAACTCAAGTTTAGGAGCTGCTAGTGTACATGAAGTCTTAAGCCTCGTACACACGGTCGGATTTTCTGACGGGAAATGTGTGATGACAGGCTGTTGGCTGAAAATCCAACCATGTGTATGCTCCATCAGACAATTGTCGGATTTTCCGCTGACTAATGTCGGCTAGCAGGTTTTAAAATTTTACGCAAACAAATGTTTGATGTTGGATTTTCCGAGCGAGTGTACACAAGTCCGTCGGATAAAAGCACAACCACGCATGCTCGGAAGCAAGGACGAGCCAGAAGCGGTCGGTCTTGTAAACTAGCGTTCGTAATGGAGAATTAACATTCATGACATGGCAAATTATGAAATTTTGAAATGCAGCGCACATTCTCTTCTTCTTTAACCACCTCAATACAGGGCACTTTGACCCCCATTCCTGCCCAAGCAATTTTTCAAGTTTCAGCGCTGTCACACTTTGAATGACAATTGTGCGGTCATGCAACACCCAAAATGTACCCAAATGAAATTATCATTTTTTTTCCCTACAAATAGAGCTTTCTTTTGGTGGTATTTGATCACCTCAGCGGTTTTTATTTTTTAAATTTTTTTTGTGCTATAAACAAAAGAGTGACAAGTTTGAAAAATAATATATATTTTTATTGTGATTATGATATTGCGGCGGACATATCGGACTCTTGACACATTTTTGGGGCCATTCACATTTATACAGTGATCCGTGCTATAAAAATGCATTGATTACTGTATAAATGTTACTGGCAAGGGGTTAACACTAGGGGGTGATCGAGGGGTTAATTGTGTTTCCTAGGGAGTGATTCTAACTGTAGGGGGGGGGGACTCACAAGGGGAGGAGATCGATCGGGGTTCCTCTGTACTGGGAACACATTATCGGTCTCCTCTCCCCTGACAGGACAGGACCCCTGACTGTTACCGGGCAATCGCCGGTGCCCGGCGGACATAAGCATTGGGTCTCCAGTGACGCGGTGGATGCGCGCACCCTCTGGTGGGCCGGGAAGGCGAGGGCGTCATATGACACCCTCCCAGAATGAGAGCCGCGCCGCTTGGCCGTCATATGACAGCCGGCGGGTGGCAAGCGGTTAATGGGATAATAATGAAGCTGCTTTGCTGGTGATACTTATTGCAAACAAATTTTCAAAGGCTTTTACTTTCTAGTGATATGAAGAATAATATTATACTTTTTATTTTTTTTTATTTTTTTTTATTTGGGCAAGTTACCACAACACCATTATCCCGTAGTTTTTTAGATCAGAGATACAACTATGTTGGTGTCCCTTGTCAATTTCACATTGTATTTTTTGAAATGTAACTGCCTACTCCCAAACTGTCATTTGAAGTAAATAGTACATAGCCAAGTATTATTCTCCACAATTTTTTTTTATTGTGCATTAAAAAAAGAAAACAAATAAAATTAGACATGCTAACTGCCAATAGAACTTAACCAAAAAGTGCATTCTATGCATCCAAAAATATACCAAATCAAATCCTTATTCAACCAAAAAAATTATGTCAAAGCAATAACTCCAAGGCCGATAATAAATGACACGTTATCTCCTCCGATTCCGCAACATGGCTGGTTGATGAACGGCTGTTCAGAAACGAAATGAAAAGTGCAAATCAACACTCGCCAAACTTCTACTAACACGAAATTAGAAGGAGCCCAAAGTGTGGCACTAAAGAGCTGAAAAACTACGTTCGTATTTGTTGGCCGACAATTCCTTGCCATCTGTATGCAAGACAAGTTTGGGCCAACGCCCTTTGGACAAAAATCCACAGTTTTGTTGGCCAACAATCCGATCGTGTGTACGAGGATTAGGTGAACTTGGATGTCAGATGTGTAACTCGCCAGTCTGGAAAAACAAAACCTGTGCTTGATTACTCTTTTTATCTGTGTTTCTAGGGTTCACATTTAAAACCAAACTTAACCCCTGTACCCCCCCATCCCCCGTACTGTCCCACAGCTATCTGCTGTTGAGCTTCTGTGCTCATTTCCTCTACTGCCATCTTGGTCCTTATTTGCCTGAACTCAGAAAGAGCAGTCGGCTATCTGTGAATTGGCTTCCACAGCCTCTTGGTTTAATTTTTATTCACATTGGGACCAACTACTTCAATAAAAAAACAAAGCTGCTCTAACATTTGTTCTACACTTTATCACTGTCACATTTGTAAGTCTACATGTAGAGATTGCATGGTTGTCTACCCCCCCCCCAACTTTCCTGTTCCTGCATGCCCAATTATGAGACTTTGTATACATTTTAGGGGGCCCCATGCCATTTTGTTTTTTCCTTGGTGTGGGGCCCCCATTTACCACCTCAATTCTGCACCATTGCTGAAAGATGGCTACAACGCAGCTCTCATGTTCTAGGATGGCATCCATTGACGTCCTCCCAGAACACGACTCCCACGTGCCATGTGACCACTGTTTTTTTAACGCAGCTGATCGCAGTAAAGTGCCAATCACAGTGGCCCTTTACCATGTGATCAGCTTTGTCCAATCACAGCTGAAACTTGCCAGTGATTGGCATTCCTTTCCTCACACACTGTCGCAGCACGAGGAAAGGAGAGCTGGTAACGGACAAGTCTGAGAGGGCACATTTAGGCTTTTTTTTTTTTTTTTCACACGGGTGGTCTGATCGGTTCCGCCTGTCAGTTTTTTAGGTGGACCTGATTGGACCAGTCATTGTTCTCTATAGAGCGGCAGATATCATCAGACTTGTGTCCGCTGATATCAACGGCATCCGATCCTGTCAGACAAAAAACAGACATATCGGGGATCCATTCCCCATCCATCTGGTGGATTTGATGACAGATGGAAACGGACAGGTGGTCCGTTTCCATCCAACCGCACCAAAGAGAACAGCGGGGCCGTGCCCTTCTCTGCATAGTGGAGCGGACACGGTCCTGCCATCTGTCTGCTCAGGTAAAAAAATGAAATGCGGACCACGGGCTCTGCTGATGTCATTGCATCACATTTTTACCAAAGCGCTTTTTTTCCTTCACAAATGTGAGTGTTCCTTTTACTTAATAAAATACTCCTTTTTCCTTAATGGAATTACACTATGTGGCCCTCTGTCTTTTTCCTTTTTAACCACACCACACAGGAGAGTATATTCATCTTGCTCCTCATCTAACCATTTTGGGGGTTTCTAATCTGGAGAGCCATTGGATGTACCATAGGAATTTCTGACCTCCAGCCAGAGGTCGTTTATACGGATGCCTGCAATTTTTGATGTGTTACACCATAAGCGCGATTGACTCATTAGGCTTACTCCTGTCTTGAGTCCAAGCCTTCCGGTAAGCCTTCACATAATTGATGGTGGACTATCTACTTGCAACCTCCTCTATATATCTTCTTTTGAAGTCACAATGATGCCATGACAATTCATTTATGGATTTGGACTCATTCACGTGTTTGACTTTCTTCCCTGTGGATATCGCGTTCGCTTTTTTGTACACAATATATTTGCAGTTTCTTATTACACAATATTACATTTTAGTTCATTATAATATTGCACATTAGCGCTGCACTTTTATTTTTGTTTTGCTTTTTTTGCAATTGTTCTTGCTGTGCTGGCTGCTGTTCATCATTTAAAGAGACAGCACGGTATAATCTTTATATTTTTCACAAGATAATAGTCTTGCCTTTTTTTAGCATATTCCTTGCATAGCCTTGTAAGTGAAAAACAGTTCAGTTAGGCAAGAAGAATAAAGTTGTCCCTATGGTGGTCTGTTTAGAATGACCAAATATTGGGTTTTTGTCATGTTAGCTGAGCATGCAACTTGTGTATGTTAAGCAGCTCCTCTGCCTATTATTTGCTTGACTTTGAGTGTTGGTATGAACAGCACTTGGGATAAGTTCTATGTTTTGGACATTTTATAGATGAACTAGTTATATTCATGTTTAGAAAAACGGTTGTTGGGCTATTTGGTGATTCACAGTCACAGCAGTGTGATTGTGTAAGAAAACCCTCAAGCTAGTCATGTTTGCTATGACTGGAATGCAGACTTTATTGTTTAGGTTTAGTAGTTCAGGCTATACATTCCTAGTTACATTTTGGGATAATGTGGATGGTAATGCAAGTGATATTGCCATTTTTTTTTCCTTGGACATTTTCCAAGCAGGGTTCAAAATGACATGCCCTGACTCTCTTTACCTATTCTGGTTTTAAATGTTTTTTTTTTTTGTATTGACAGCTAAATTCTCCCTTCTCTGTGATCTGTTCATGGTCTGCAATTTCTGAAAATGGTTATATGGTATTCTTTTTAGAGAAAATGTATTTGCATGGGAAGCTGATGTTGATCACTTCCAATGTGCTCTTTAAGACCTCATGCACAAGTGTGTATTTATTCTCCAAATATGCTGGATTTTTTTTTTCTGCCAGAGCTTGGCAGAAAAATTACTCTGTTGCATATGTACGTGCAATTATACACGTATGGTGGTGTGCTTGAATGCATCCTACTGGCCAGGATATGATTTTTGGCCATTCGAATACATTTACGCTCATACACACGCATTTATACGCATAGGCGCATAAGTTATGCTCCTCTATGAGCACAGCATTGTGTTTTTTTTTATGCCTCTAAAGTTGCTTTTAAAATACTGATCTAAACACATGGCCACATAGCCCAACATAGAACTGTGCTTAGTTATTAAAACTAAGTTATTAAAAAAAATAAAAATAAAAAAGCTGTACATCTGTGGGGACTTTTTTTTATGACCGTGTGCATGAGGCCTGACTGGAGGATGAACAATAAAAGATGCAAATAGCTTCCTCGATGGTGGCAAAGCTCCATGCATCCCTAGCATGTTTTGCTTGCCTTACTTATTGTTACTTTTCCACACTCAAGCGCCTTTCTCATCTGTTCCAATGCAGTAATGTGTTACACTTGTATGTGTATTTTTGTGTGCTTCTATTTTTACCACTTCAGTTTGCATTTGATAAGTGATCATTTTATTTTAAAGTGCGAGAGTGAAAATAAACAACTTCAAAAGAGTGTGGTGGAGAAATTTTTTTTTTTAATTGCACTCCTATTCAATATGGAAAATAAAATTGAAATACATAAATAGGCCTGCTTGTACGTATGTTATAGCTATGCACTGATCAAACCTAACTTTATGACCCATGGCCGGTTAAGTCAGTGGTCACCAGCCTATGGGCCGGATGCGGCCCTTTGATTGCCTTTATCCAGCCACTGGGACTTGATTTCTCTCACTGACATCAAAATGGGACAGAATTCCTGCCACTGACATAAACAGTGGGGCACTATTCCTCTCACTGACACCAATGATGGGGCATTGTTATCAAAGGATAATAATTGTTTGGAAAGCTTGTAAACACCTAGGTTAAGTGAATAACATTGATTATCTTGTTACAGTGGCATCTTTTTTGTTAGTGGGTGAGTCAGAAAGAAGCCCTTACTGCGCTAATGACATAAAAAGCCAGGTTACAATATGCCTGGCGACACCTTGACATGCCTCACCAGGTTTTTTTTTTTTTTTTTTTTTTGTGGCATTGGCGCAGTAAAGGCTTCTTATTGGCCACTCGACCATGCAGGTCATTTTTGTTCAAGTATCATTGTATTGTGCTCCTTTAAAAAATGCAAACGCTATTAAGCCTAAAATGGTTGCTCGAGCCAATACATTTTAGACACTTCCTTTGTGCATTTCCCAAGGTCCAGGGCTTCTGACCTCAGGTGAGTCAATACTTCAATGATAAAATTTATGACCAATGATCACTAGTTGTCCAACCCTAAACAATGTATACTGGGGTCATACCTGGACCTTGATTCAGATAAGTTCCCGGCCATTTACCTAAATGCAACACTTTTCACGGCTAGGAAATGTATAGCATGCAATTGAATGCAGACCCCCCGCCCCCCCCAATGCTGCAGTCATTGGGGGGGGGGGGGGGGGGGTCATCGTACCCTGCCATTCAAAACACTGATCTACAGTATGTGCATAGAGGGTGCCCAGACAAACAATAAGGTATGGGACCTCACACTGGATCTTCTTTTTTTTTTCCCCCAAAGAAATTCGGCTGATTCAGCGGGGACTGGCCAAATTTCAAATCATGTTTGGCCACTGTGGTTGAACTGAAGTCAGTCTACCGATCAACTTCTGTTCAACCGCCCTGATGGAATATTTTTGCTCGATCCATAGGGTAGGCAATCGACTGCAGCGCTGCTCTGTGTAATCTGTCAGTGGGGGAGTCTACTTGCAGTATAAAGTGATAGATTGGGGAGGATTTCCCCATCCAAAACATTTGCAGGGTTTTTTAGTGTGTGTGTGTGTGTGTGTGTGTGTGTGTGTGTGTCCTTATAATATGTATGGTGTAGATCCCTGCACCAAGTGTAAATAGTCTCTTGGTAAGGCCCCATTCACACTACCGAGACTTAAGTCATGCGATTGTGCCACGATTTTAGGGAATGCCTGTGTAAACTTGAGGTCTATGGGCCTCAACTTGCGTGAAAAACGGACCAAAGTAGTACAGGGACTACTACTATGAAGTCCGGCACGACCTTGAAGTCACACATGTATGAATGGTTATCATTTGAAATCATGGGGAGCTACTTTTTAGTTCCAAGTCGCACAAGTGTGAAAGGGGCCTAAGTGAAAACTTTTTTTTTTTTTTGGTTTAGTTACTAAATGAGGAAGTTGCAGAACTGTAGGGAGGATTAGTGGTAAGTTTCTACAGAGAATTTGCTGTCTTCTTCCTTTTTTTTTTTTTATTTTTTTTTATTTTTTATAATGCTAATGACCGATTAAAACAGTTTGAAGTCCTGTAGATGAGTTGCATTGTAAATGGTAAAACTACAGGTATTCAACTATCTAAGGGGTTGACTTACTAAAACTGGGCAGTGCAAAATCTGGTGCAGCTCTGCATAGAAATCAATCAGCTTTTTTTTTTTTGTTAAAACCTAATTGAACAAGCTGAAAGTGTTTGTTAACCCAAAAGTATAAAGCTGTGCCAGCCCCCCTTATAGGCAGGCATAGCACACTGTATAAATCTTTTATAAAAACAATGCTTGTAAATACCGATTTAGAACGATCTTTAGGCCGGTCATGTGACTTGCGGCCGCTGTACAGCTCCGATGGATGGCTTCTGCAGGAGGGGCCGATATCTCCCTCTGCCTGAGCTGGAGAGATCACATGGCCACTCAGCCCCTCTTGCAGTAGCCCTGGAAACTGTCAGAGTATGGCGATCGGCCTGAATATTGCTCTAAATTGGTATTTACAAGCCTCGTTTTTATAAAGGATTCATACAGTGTGCTATGCCTAACTATAATAGAGGGGCTGCCAGTGACCATATATACAATTTTCTTTGTACAACTAGCGACGGGGATGGGGGGGGGGGGCGTGGGGGGTGCGGAGACAGACACAGAGCTGATAGGCAGGGAGGAGGGGGTGATGGGGAGAGAGGAGAGAAGGGCTATGGATGATTAAGGCAGGGCTCGACAATCCCCAGGCGCCAGGGCGCCATGCGACTAGAATTAGTGACCTGGCGCCCGGGCAGCCCATCTGGGGTATCCTGTCTCGGTGCGGACCCCCCTCCTCGGCCCGCGATTGCGTCGGGCCGCGCCGGCCGGTAATCGAGGCCGCGGCTTTGCGGCCTTCTGCAAGCCTATGCTTCCTTTTAAGATCTTGGCGCCATCTAGTGGTGGCCGTTGGTATGACATCCAGCAATGCTAATGGAGCCCTGTCTGCTGCCTCCATTTACACAGGCGAATAGAACCAAAATACACACACATATTTATTTTATTTATTTTATATATATATATATATATATATATATATATATATATATATATATATATATATATATATATATATATTAGTATATATATATATATATATATATAATATATTAGTTATATATATATATATATATATAATATATTAGTAATATATATATATATATATATATATATATAATATATTAGTTATATATATATATATATATATATATTAGTAATATGTGTATGTATGCTTTGGTTGTAGTCGTCTGTGTAAATTTTAAGATAGCTTTTTTCAATATAAAAAATTAACCATTGTCGGTCGTTATCAATCGGCTTTTTTTCTCCTCGTGCTGTCAGGGCGAGGAAAAAAAATAGCCGATTACCGGCTGTGTTGACATCACGTTATCAGCTGTCATTGGCTGACAGCTGATCACGTGGTAAGGGGTCGGGATCGATCCCTTACTCGGATCTGTGATCCAGCGAGTCTCACAGACTCGCTGATCACAGAGCAGGGGGCGCGCAGGCCGCTCGTACAGGGGACAACGTCATAGGACGTCGTCCCGGCAAAGCAGAACGACGGCTACAGCGCGGATCTCAATAAGTTAAAAAAAAAAAAAAAAAAACTGGCTCCTAACTTTTTTAGCTGGCTCCTAGATTCCAAGCAAATTTGTCAAGCCCTGGATTAAGGGATGTACACTGACCACGGGGGTCAGGGCTCAGCAGGCCTGATTTTCTTGGTCAACACAGAGAGGGGGATACAGGAAGTGGCAGGTTCAGACAGGGGTTTTTTTTACAGTTTAGAGGGGTGCAGATTACACAGCACAAGCACTGTGCTGTTTAATCTGCTTTAAGGGACCAATATATATACTGTATTGGCGTATAACGTCGTGGGTGCGTGTTATACGCAGATTTCCAACCCCCCCCCCAAAAAAAAATGACAAAAATAGCGAGCGCCCCCGAAAAAGACCGAGCCAACTGTTCGGCTCCGCTCGGAGTCCCACCTTCCTGCGCTCGCTCCCGAAACAGCAGGGAGGCGGGACTCCGAGCGGAGCTGAACAGTCGGCTCGGTCTTTTTCTGCGGCGCTTTGGTCTTTTTCGGTGGCGCTCACGCGGTCTGTCTTGGTGGCGGGAAATTTAAACGTGGGCAAGGCTGCAAATGACGCTGGGCAAGGCTGCAAATGACGCTGGGCAGGCTGCAAATGACGCTGGGCAGGCTGCAAATGACGCTGGGCAAGGCTGCAAATGACGCTGGGCAAGGCTGCAAATGACGCTGGGCAAGGCTGCAAATGACGCTGGGCAAGGCTGCAAATGACGCTGGGCAAGGCTGCAAATGACGCTGGGCAAGGCTGCAAATGACGCTGGGCAAGGCTGCAAATGACGCTGGGCAAGGCTGCAAATGACGCTGGGCAAGGCTGCAAATGACGCTGGGCAAGGCTGCAAATGACGCTGGGCAGGCTGCAAATGACGCTGTTGCCCAGCGTCATGACGCAAGCTGCAAATGATGCTTAAATGTAATTTTTTTTTTTTTTTTTCCTAAACTTCCCTCCTAAAACTTTTTTTCCTTAAAATGCCCTCCTAAACTTGGGGTGCGTGTTATACGCCAATAAATACGGTATATATTTTTTTTATTTTTGGGTTAACACAAGCTGATTGGCTGCCATGCACAGCTGCACCAGGTTTTACACTCTCCAATTTTAGTAAATCTACCTCCAAATGTCTGTGATAGTGCACCCATCTATGACATGTGACCTCAGTATGACATGTCAGCCTAGCCTCTCTGTAAGATGTATAATATTACATAAAGTAAATTACATCCTATTCCTCCAAGTACCTTTCACCAAAACAATGACAGCCTTGTGATGGAGCAGTTCTGCCTTTTTTTTTTTTTTTTTTTTGTAGCCTCATTTTAGCCAGCTTTGTGTTACCAAAGCCTTTTGTTAACCTAGTGCATTCAGAAGTCCATGCATGTCCACTTTGTATATGCACAAATCTGTTCATCTGTAGTTTTTCTCACTTGCTGCTAGGTGGGGACACCGCTTATTAAGTAAGGTCTGCTTCATATCTGTGCGGTTCATAATGTTTTCGGTGCATTACAATGGAACTCTATATAACATGCACACAGATGTGAACAGGGCCTAAGTGACGCACTGTTTCTTTTACTCTTGATTATATAGAACTGAAAAACATGCACTGTGAATGGGCTTTGAGGGTTGATAACTACTCTGAGCAACCATTCCTGATTCACACCTCACCATTACACAGAAGCTACACAACACATAGTTGTCACCCCCTTGGACAGGATATTTAGTGATTTCTTTATATTACCAGATGACAGCATATCCACAAGAGTTTGTAAGTCCTATGATAGTTTCTAACACCGGAATTCTTAGAAGTGTAAACCTACATTTCTGTCCATTAGCAGCAGCATGCTTTAATCTTAATACAGAGCTGTTGTGAGCTGTAAAATGTAGGGAAACCTTGGAAGCCGACACAGATGTGAACGAATTCTGTTGGTGCTTGAAACAACAATGCTTTATTCCTCCTGAAAAAAAATGAGGGAATTTTAAATCAATTGTCTACCTGCATACCTTTGGTATGTCATAGAGTAAAGCAAAGTGTGTTAAAAGAGATAAATTATTGCTTATTCAAATATATTCAAAAATGTTTTTAGAGATAAGCAGTTGACCATGAACCAAACAAAGCAAAGAAGAGGTTTCTGAGGAGAACAGAAAATTCTATACCATGTAAAACGTAAAGGCTGTTAGACCATCTCAAAGAACCTTAAAGTATTTGTAAAGTCTTTGTTTAAAAAAAAAACATGTTATACTTACCTGCTCTGTTGCAGTTGGTTTTCACAGAGTGGCCCGGATCCTCCTCTTCTCGGGTCCCTGTTTGCTGCTCCTGGCCCCTCCCTCCCATCGAGTGCTCCTCGAGCCAGCAGCTTTCTACGGGGGCACCTTAGCCGAGTCAGAGCTCTGTGTATCCATACAGACACAGAGCTCCGACCTGGCCCCTTCCCTTTCTCCCCTGATTGGCTGACTTTGACAACTGCGGGAGCCAATGGCGCCGCTGCTGTGTCTCAGCCAATCAGGTGGAGTGTCCCGGATGGCTTAGACACTCGTGGACAGAGATGGGGCTCAAGTAAGTAATTAGGGGGGGGGGGTTGGGGTGGCTGCTACACACAGGTTTTTTTATCTTAATGCATAGAATGCAAAAAAACTTCTGCCTTTACAACTCCTTTAATGTGCCTATGACTAGTTGCAAATATTATGAAATTAAAGTTCATAGGATTGTAGCCAATCTCCCCAGATGTGACCGAATCATGAAGAAAACCTACCCCAGATTGAACAGAAGGATGGTGCTTGGGCCCCATGCACACTGGATGTTATAACAATGGTCAGTATCATTAGCTGTAGCTATAGAATGAGCATTTTTGCAGTAGTGTTTTTTAGCAAAACTATACTACCACAAATATAGAAAAGAAAAAAACATGCTGTTTAAAGCCTACAGCTGCAGCTCAAAGTGAAATACACACAAGCATCAATAAATAAACATATGGCGCTGAGCTACTCAAAAACATATGACTAAAATATAAACAAATATTAATGTGAAAATTAAAAAGGCCCAAAAAGTGAATCATGTGATATAAGAAAGTCCTCCCAATAAATGGGGAATTCTTGAAAGATCCTCCAATGGAAGAATAAGGGAATAAATCAAACGACACAATATAGTGACGGTTTCTTGTGACTTTAGCGCAGACAATGTGAATCCACCACCACAGAAAGTGCACTCTTTAAAGCAGGGCTTGACAAATTTGCTTGGAATCTAGGAGCCAGGTTTTTTTTTTTTTTTTTAACGACATGGAGATGTCTCCAAGTCATTGCAGGGCAGAAGCGACTTCAAATCGTCACTTCCGCCTATAGCTCTTAAAAGGGACATTTTATTTTATTTTTTTCAAATGACAATTTTTATTTTTTTATTATTGCATTTTAGTGTAAATATGAGATCCGAGGTCTTTTTGACCCCAGATCTCATATTTAAGAGGCCCTGTCATGCTTTTTTATATTACAAGGGGTGTTTACATTCCTTGTAATAGGAATAAAAGTGACACAATTTTTTTTTTTCAAAAGAACAGTGAAAAGATTAAAAATTAAAAGTTAAAATAAATAAGGAAAAAAAAAAAGCGAGCTGGCCAGCAACAATACAAACACCCGTGCAAGCAGGGACGCAAATGGCGCGGTGGCGCCAGCATGTTGCCCCTCTCGACGTGTTTCATCACAAGTCTGATGTCCTGTCCTTTTTTTTTTTTTTTTTTTCCAGACAGAAAACACCCCTGCCAAAAATAAAAACGCCCCTAAAAGCCTATTTGTGCATGGACACAGATAACTTTCTGAGGAAGTTACAGCAGCTGTAAAAATGTCCAGTGTGCATAAGGCCTCAAGAAAAACTTACAAAGATACAAGCTGAACTCCAAGGTCAAGGTGCATCGGTGTCCTGATCAAACCATCTTTTTTGCTTTTTGACAAACGGGCTCAAAGTAAGTAGACTCCACTGTTGAAAGGAAAACATAAAAAAACTAGAATGAAATTTGCTTACATGCATATGAATAATCTTCAATACTTCTGGGAAAATGGTCCTTTTGACAGATGATACAAAAATGTAGCTTGTAGCAAGTCACATTAGCTCTATGTTCATAGATTAAAAAAAAAATTAAGCTTTCAAAGAAAAGAACACTGTACCCACTGAAATATGGAGGAGTCTTGGTTATGTTTTAAGGTAGCATCCCATGTTTACTATGACTTTATATAGTTTGGGCCAAGATGGCTCAAACTATTTACATTACCAACTGGTGTGGCCAGTGTGTGTGTGTGTGTGTGTGTGTGTGTGTGTGTGTGTGTTGTACTAGACTGCAGTACAGCCTTTTTCAACCAGGGTGCCTTTAGATGTGCCTTGGCAAAATTCCTAAAAAAAAAGTCTAAATTGTCAACAAACTGGCAGGTGAATCGAGCTCGCCGTTTTTGTTACACAAAGCCATTTATTGTGCAGAATTTATAACCTTGTGGAACAGCTGCTGGCTTCCTAACAGCCGATGACATCATAAATTGAAAAGGAGTATATCGGGTGCCTGAGGATGTCCTTGTTTGCCCCTCTATCAGCACTGGGGTCACATTAGCTGAATGAGGGAGAGAAAAACTGGAATGCTAGTCAGTACCAATATGCAATGGTATATTGCTTTGTAAAAATAAATCCATGAATGTTGGGTGCCCTACATGTGTAGATGCCACTGTATTATGTATAACTATTTTATTTATTTTTCTTATGTTTTAGAATATGATGCCTCGAGGTTTGTGCAAAATTTTAAAGGGTGCCTTGACTGAAAAAAGGTTGAGAAACACTGCTGTATGGCCAACTTTCTGCCTGCTCCTGGAACTAAATGGAGCTGTCTTAAATGCTTCATAATTCAGGAGAAGCATTATATTTTTATCAATAAATAAGTCTTGTTCTGAATGGCCAAGGTGAAAATTGGCCTTGAATTCATTGACCAAAATACAAGGCTTCTCTTGAATGGAATGTTTAGGCTGAGAAATGTTTAGGCCGACTTGAGTTAGTTCTGGCAGTAGGTGGAAAGTCTCCCTGTCTGCTGTGAAACACAGCACCACTGCTGATGCTATTACAATATACTGTAGTACAGTGCAATAGCGGTGGTATTATTTAGTAATGGAAATTGTTTGAGTCAGCTTCGCCCATATAGACTATTTAGGCATCATGCACACTGGGCATTTAGCTTTGGTGCATAAGGTCCTAGTGTTAACTGTGGCTGGAGGGCACAGGTGCACCATACAGCTCCACTGCCAGCAGACTGTCCAACTCTGAGAGTCTGGTCGCTGCTGGGGTTGGGCAGTGCGCTTAGATGCCTGGGCATGCAAGCAGTTTGCATTCTGGACATTACTCCCTGGGCACACACTGCCCTAAACAAAATAAATAAAACTGGGTGAGTCACTCAGCCTCATCCAGCCATGGCTGCTGTCAAACTTTTGTGCCCTGTTCACACCAATGTTGATGTCAAGTCAGTTTTTTTTTTCTGTGCAGAAAACTGCATACACATTGCAGATTCCTGTGCAGAAAAAATCTGCACATTGTGTTGGCAGAGCATATAGTTTTACTAACCTGACAGCCTATTATTTAAATGAGAAACCTTTTAATTTGTTTGCAAATATTAAAGATTCTAACTACCACCAAGTCCTTACATTTAAAGAGCACCTGTCCTTTCAGATCCATCATGGCAGGGTCTGTTAGCAGGCATCCACTCACCTGCTGCCACCAAGTCCCTCACCTTGTTGTCGCTGCCGCATCACCACCATCCCATTAAATTGAATGGGACTGTCAGTGAGTCAACAGCGGGTCAGAGATGACAGTTGTTCTTTAAAAATTATGATTTAAATCAAATCCACCTTGCTGTTCACTGCTTCAGGTGCGATTCAGGTCAGAATTTTTGCTTAAATTCGCACCTGAACCGGACCCAAAGACGCATGGGACCTTTCTGGAATCTGTACCATGGACGCCCCGGACCTGTGTGAACCGGCTCCATTGAGAACCTGTCACGCTCTCCTGTCATGCGAATTGGGTGCCGGGAACCCGTATCCAATTTGCATATATGTGAACCCAGCCTAAAGGTGAAGTATAGCCAAAGCTGTTTTGGCCCTACTTCTCCTATGGATCATAGAATCGCACTCAATTCTGCACAAGTTACCCGATTTCAGCTGACTGCAGGCTAAAGCCTGCTGTCAGCTGATGTCACTCAGCCGATCCAGATGGACTGGCAGCTGACTTAGCCTCTCAGGGAGCTGTTAGGAGACTGTGCCAGCCTCTCTCACCCTCTGCACATCTGACTCGCAGCACTGGAGGGACAGAGCAGAGAGCTAGTGATTAACCGTCACTGGCCATCTGCAGACTGAATACCAAGACCTGAATGATCATCAGTTTTTGATTGCTCAGTTCTCAGTGTAGAGCAAGCGAGAGAAAGTGGCAGCTGGAATCAGTGCCGCAGTCATCTAGGTTGTGTGTGTGTGTGTGTGTGTGTGTGTGTGTGTGTGTTTTGTGTGTGTGTGTGTGTTTTTCATAAATTCTTTAACGTCTCTTATAAAGGCTGCTTTGCTGTGAAGGGTGCAGAGCACAATGAAATCTCAGGATTTTCTGGAGTGAAAACTGCCTTAGTCGCAGGTCATGAGTTCTGCAGTAGGATAATGAACCAAGACGCACAGCTAAAAGCACCCAAGAATGTCCAAGAACAAAACATTGGACTATTCTGAATGGGCCTTCTGCTAGCTCTAAAATGAATGCTATTGAGAAATATATTATATATATATATATATATATATGTGTATAATGAGCTGTAGTGACATGAAGTCTGGAACAAGCGCCCTTCTAACCTGAAGCAGCTGGAGCAGTTTGTTCAGGAAGAGTGGGCCAAAGCATCTATTGGTACTTGCTACAGAAGCCCCTGTTTGCAGCGATTGACTCAAAATAGATTAAAGATACTTTCATTTTTGTTTGTCATTTATTTAAAACATTTTGTTGAATCAAAAGTAAAGTTGCGTTTTTATTAAAGGTGGTATAAACAACAATGGATGCCGGTTTTTATTGGTCAATCTTTTATTTTAAACAGTACCAACACATTTTGTCTATCGCAGATATTTGATCATGCTCAAATACCCTACCTGACCAATTGCAGTCCTTCTCTTTAGGCCCCACACGGCTGTCTAATCAGGTCTTTTTTTCAGTCAGACCTGATCAGACTCGCCAGTCTTTTCTATATTGCGGCGGATGTGAGCGGACACCTGCCACCATCTGATTTGATCCTGTCCACCAAAAACAGACGGATGGTCCTAGTCCCCATTCTTCTGGCGGACCGGACAGGTGGACCGTTTCCATCCAATTGCGTCAAAGAGGAGAGCGGGACTGTGTCTGTGTCCACTCTGCATAGCGGAGAGAACCCCCCCGCTGAGCAAGCGGATTCTGATTAGCGGAGGCGCCCACATGAAAGGGGCCTAAGAGGGGTAATCTTTAAAGCAACAAAAAGATTGGATTCAGGTGCAGGAACTTGGGTAACAATAGGTAGCTCTTTTAGCCCTGGTTCACACCGGTCCAGTTTAGAAATTGCGCTACTTCAGCACGATTTTCAAAGCCATACTGTGTAATTTGCACTGCCAATTTCATTGTGACTTCATTTAACAGAAGTCTAGGCAAGTCGCAATGAAATCGGTAAAGTAGCGCAGGAACAGTTTTTATAATTGCTGCGATATGAACAATTCCATTGTTGGCAATGGGGTGTGACTTGTCATGCGATTTGAAACTGTCAAATCACATGACAAGTTGCACTGGTGGGAACATAGTCTTTAGCCTCTGATATTCTGAGGTCTGCTTTTCTCGGTCAACCCTGAAGGTTCCCACCAACAAAATGAAATGTCCCCCGATTACCCTGTTTCTAGCCAAAGATCCTGTGTCAGATCATCCCTAACCACTTGCAGGAGTTGAGAGATTAATTTGGATAGGTTAAGCCGGGTATATACACATATAGTATTATTTTCATTCATCTGGAAGGCTGAACAAAAAAACGATCCCCCTATTCTCACAAGCCAGGTGGATGGAAGAATCCTCCCTACTGTGCTATTGTATTCTGACAGCAAGGCTACTACACTGTCAGTATACACTGATCACTGGAGGGGCTGATTTGAAAGTTTTCCAGCAGTCGCAACAGAATTTGATCTACCGATTGACTTCTGTCAGAATGGGAGGGCCACACTCAGATCGAAATTCAGTCAATCCCTGCTGGACCAGTTCATTTTTTATCTGTGTGTACCCAGCTTTTAGAGTCTGTTTTTGCTCCCTTAAACGCTAGTATTTGTTTGAGCTGCACTTCTCATTCCAGTGACTCTCTACATATTGTAAACACAAATGCTTGGACAAGCACTCATGCTTAAAGGACTCTTGCTTTTCAGTGTGTGATGTCATTACCTTACAACTTGATTGTGTGTATGTGGCAATGGCATACTGGAAGCTTTTGTAGTTGAGGAGCATGTGCCCACCTCCAGTGTTCACTTAAATTCGTTTGCAAACTCCAATTTATTTATTTTTTTTTATTTTTTTTTTTTAAATAGGTCTGTGGGGTCGCACAGAGTGGCCCTGGACCTCCTCTTCTTGGGTCCCTCGCTGCCGCTCCTGGCACCTCCTCCTGGTGTGCTCCCACAGCAAGCCTCGTGCTATGGGGGCACACCTGTGGGGTCCTGAGCCACGCTGCCTGCGTCTATAGACAGTGTGGCCCTGCTCTGCCCGCTACTAGCTCATCCCAGGATCTTAATGACAGAGTTGGAAGTCAATGGCTCCTGCTGCTCTAAGCTAAGCCTGTAAGAGCAGGGAGAGAACTTTTACAGACAATAATTAAAGTGGGGTGATGATGGGGCTTTCTGCTTCCTTAACATTGTTTTCTTAATGCAAGGAATCTATTAAAGTAAAAAAATGTTTAGGCTTTAGAACCACTTTTTAAGCAACCAATTAAAACTGAAAATGTTCTTGTGTATGGAGATTCTAATGTTGCTAAGCCATTATAATTGGGAACTTACATTGGGTATAAAAATAATGGCCCCCCCTTTTTAAAATCGCATTTTGATGCTTTGCGGCTTGAAATGAAGATGGACACAGTTTTTGTTTTATCCAGCCTTATTTGCTCAGTGCAACTTATAACATCCAAGTGAAAGATAGAACACCAACATGTCAGGAAAAAAAAAAAATTGAAAAACAGAATCGCCAAGTTGGAAAAAAGGATCACCCCCATCCTAAGAAATGACCTGTAAACGTATTCTTGTGCAGCTAATCACCTTCTCAATGGCAAACAAAGCCATTTGACATTCAATTGTGATTAGCTGTGGTCATTTGATTAACTCGGCGTGAAAAGTTTTCCTGGAGCATTACAATCCCTGGTAGTGCAACTGAAGCAAACAATCAACTATGGGTGGCAAGGCACTGTCAAAAGCTGTATAAAGTTGTGGACAGGCACAAGTCAGGAGATAGATGCAAAACATTTTTTAAAGGCTTTGTCAATGTGTAGAAGCACTGTGAAGTCTATTAAGAAGTGGAAGGCATTTGGTACAACTTCTTACCGTCGCTCCAAACTGGATTGAAAGTGTCAAAAGAAAACTGGTCAGTGAGGCTACCAAGAGGCCTACAGCAACTCTGAAGCAGTGGTCATTGTGTGCATGTAACAATAATATCATAAATTCTCCTCAAATGTGGCTTGTATGGAAGGGTTGCAAGATAAAAAGCCACTCCTCAAATGGCAACAAGCAGCCACGACTAAGCTTGCTAAAACACACCTTGAAGATCCTGAGGCTACATGGAAAAGGTGTTATGTCCAGATGAGATTAAAATTTTATTATTTTGCCTCAACGCCAAACTATGTCTGGTGGAACTCCAATACAGCTCACCATCCAAATAACGCCATTCCTACAGTAAAGCAAGGAGGTGGTAATATGTTATGGGGGTGTTTCTCTGCAACAGGGACTGAAGCACTTGTCAGGATAGAAGGAAAGATGGATGGGGCAAAATACCGTCAAAGTCTTTTGCGGAATATATGCTGGCCTCCCTCTGCCAGAAAGTTGTCAAAGGGAAGAAGGTTAACCTTCCAACATGACAATAACCCAAAGCGCACAGTAAAAATGGATGAGCCCGGAGGAGGACCGGAGCTGTGGGTGAGATTGAAAGGGCACAACTAAAGATTGATCTCCCCAAGAATAATCAAAAAATAAATCCTTTATTGAAGCATGTATGGCCACCGTTACAGCCTGCAGGAACAGAGGATCAGTACATTATATGTCCATACTACTGCAATAGAGACCTAGCCATAGATGTGGATCAAAGATCTTGGAATCATTTGAAGGCTGTTGTTGGAAGGAGACATTCTAGTCACTGATGTAGGACAAAGATCTTACATTTTAAAAGCTTACTGCTGGTGAGTGGGGACCCAGGAGGGGAGCACGGAGTGGCATCTATGGCCTCACAAGCAAAAGTGTACACGTTTATTTGCACTGAAGGACTATATTTTGATTGCACTTTTTGACTGCACTGTGTGTTTGCACAGCACTTTATTATTGTTTTATATATTTATGTATTTGCATATTTTAGAGCAGCGCCGAGTATAATTTTGTATCGTCGTTGTTTTTTTACCTTTTACACGTTAGCAGCTCATTGCTTGTTTTTAATTTATCTGGTTATTTATTTTCACACAGTAAAAATGACCACACAGTTGTTGAAAGAAAAGGGTGACTGTTCTTGCTTGGCCTAGTCAGAGCCCAGACCTAAACCCCATTGAAAATCTGTGGAATGACTTGAAGACTGAAATCCACAAATGGTCACCATCAAATTTAATTTAACTTGATCAGTTCTGCAAAGAAGAATGGGCAAATATTGCCAAGTCTATATGTGCAAAGTTAATAGAGATATATCCTAACAGACTAACGGCTGTAATTTTAAAGCAAAAGGTGGTTTAACAAAATACTGATGCAAGGGGGTAATCCTTTTTCCAACTCAGTGATTTCTGTTTTTGAGTTAAAAAAAAAAAAAAAAAAAAATTCTGACACTTGGATGTTATAAGTTGCATAAAACAAAAACTGTCAGTCTTCATTTTAGGCTGCAAAGCAACAAAATGTGATTATTTTAAAAAGGGGGTGATTCTTTTCTATACCCACTGTATGTCACTTTTAACCACTTCCCGCCCGGCCTATAGCAAAATGACGGCTGGACAGTGGTTCAGTTATCTTGACAGGACATCATATGACGTCTTTCAGGATAACTGCCAGCGCGTGCCCGTGGGGGTGCGCGGCGATCGGTGGTGCAGCGTGTCGGTTTGACACACTGCTACACCAATCTCAGGAAAGAGCCTCTGATGGAGGCTCTTTACCACGTGATTAGCCATGTCCAATCACAGCTGATCACAGTGTAAACCGGAAAAGCAGTGTATTGGCTTCTTCTCACTCACGTCAGACAGATGCCTGTCAGTCAGAGAGCTGCTGACTGATAGGCAGCAGCTTTCTGCTCAGGGAGCTGTGAGAACCAAGCCGATCGCTCTGTTCTCAGTTTAGAGGTGCTGGGGGACAGATGCAGTAGCTGTCCAATGCTGCATCCACCCAGGTAAGTATGATGGGTAAAAAATAAAATAAAAATACTTCTCTTTTTTTAATATGTTTAGGTATCTTAAAATAGTAGTAAACACAAAAACAAAACAAATTGTAATAAAAGTGATATATTGTAACAATCCTGAACCACTTCAGGACCAAGCTTATTTTTGACACTTGTTTACAAGTTAAAATCAGTATTTTTTTTTGATAGGAAATTATGTAGAAACCCCAAACATTAAATAAATATATATAAAATTTTGGCGAAGGCTCTGGAGAGTAAAATGGTGGTTGTTGCAATATTTTATGTTTTTGTTTGTTTGATTCAGTGAAGTTAGCCCATTTTTTTTTGTATATTGTGAAAGAGGATGTTGCGCAGAGTAAATAAATACCAAACCTGTTAAATTGCGAACACACGTGCGTTGAATGGCGACAAACGACGGTACTTAAAAATCTCCATAGGTGACGCTTTAAACGTTTTTTAACAGTTGCCAGGTTAGAGTTATGCCGCGTACACATGTTCGGACTTTGTCCGCCGGACCTAGTCCGGCGGGACTTCCCCACACACGCCCGGACTTCCGAGCGTGTGACTTGCCCGGACTTCTCCGGCGGACAATCCGCTGGACAAAGTCCGCGGGACTTTTGAAAATGAACGGACTTGCCCACACACGGAGCAGTCCGTTCACTTAGAACGTAACTGCAGGTAGACGGAGCTAGCGAAGGCAGTGAATGCCGCCGCGCTAGCCCCGTCACCTGGCATGGATTTAAAGGGACTCCCCACGCCGAAAAAACGGTGTGGGGGTCCCCCCCAAATCCATCTCAGAGCCTTATCCGAGCACGCAGCCCGGCAGGCCAGGAAAGGGGTGGGGACGAGCGAGCCCCCCCTCCTGAGCCGTACCAGGCCGTGTGCCCTCAACATGGGGGGTGCCCTGGGGAAAGGGGGGCCGTGCGGCCCCCCACCCCAAAGCACCTTGTCCCCATGTTGATGAAGACCAGGGCCTCTTCCCGACAACCCTGGCCGTTGGTTGTCGGGGTCTGCGGGCGGGGGCTTATCGGAATCTGGGAGCCCCCTTTTATAAAAAATAAAAGATTTTTTCAAAATTGTGTGTTTTTTTACTTTACATTTTACACCTTAGGTGAATGGGTAGGGGTACATCGTGCCCCATACTCATTCACATAGGGTGGGGGGCCGGGATCTGAGGGCCCCCTTATAAAAGGGGGCTCCCAGATTCCGATAAGCCCCCGCCCGCAGACCCTGACAACCAACGGCCAGGGTTGTCGGGAAGAGGCCCTTGTCCTCATCAACATGGGGACATGGTGCTTTGGGGTGGGGGGCCGCACGGCCCCCCTTTCCCCAGGGCACCCCCCATGTTGAGGGCACGCGGCCTGGTACGGCTCAGGAGGGGGGGGGGGGCTCGCTCGTCCCTACTCCTTTCCTGGCCTGCCGGGCTGCGTGCTCGGATAAGGGTCTGAGATGGATTTGGGGGGGACCCCCACGCCGTTTTTTCGGTGTGGGGAGTCCCTTTAAATCCATGCCAGGTGACGGGGCTAGCGCGGCGGCATTCACTGCCTTCGCTAGCTCCGTCTACCTGAAGTCACGTGCTAAATGAACGGACTTTTCGATGATCGGAAAGTCCGCTCATTTCAAAAGTCCGGCGGACTAGCCTACTAACGGCGGGATTGTCCGCCGGACTGCCAAGTCCAGCGGACAATTTTAAAACAAAACTTAAAAACTAGTCCGCCGGACTTTTGGCGCCAAAAAGTCCGCCGGCGCCCACACACGAGGGGATTGTCCGGTGGACTTGAGTCCAGCGGACAATCCCGCGGGATAGTCCCTTCGTATGTACGCGGCATTAGAGGTATTTTGCTAGAATTATTGCTCACACCCTGTCGGATCGCGGCGATACCTCACATGTGTGATTTGAACACCGTTTACATTTGCGGGCGCAACTTGCGTATGTGTTTTCTTTGCTGCGCGAGCACGCTTAAAAAATAAAAATTCTTATTTATTTTAATTATTGTATTTTTTTTAACACTCCCTTTTTAAAAAAAAAAAATTATAATTTTTATTGCTAGTAATAGGTGGTGACAGGTACTCTTTATGGAGGGATCGGAGGTCTAAAAGACCACAAATCCCTGCTTTGCACTTTAAAAGTATTCAGGTTGCCAAAATCTGCATTTCTGAATACTTTTTTTTTTTTTTTTTTAATTGGCACCATTGGCCCATCCAGGATTTTACATCGGAGATAAGGTTAAAGCCGAAACTGGCTTAGTTCGGACCTCTGCCTAGCCGCCAGATGGTGGCTCGGGTCTCCAAGTTGTATGACGGGAGGAGGGCGGGGAGGGGGGCTGGGTGAGGTGACGTGCTTGGTTTTGATCCTGGCGTCTCTGATCCTCCTCTTCTTTCACAATCCCCAATCCATCTACTGATAGAACAGAGCTTTGGGGACACTCTGTACATGCTCAGTTTGGTGTGTATTGCTAGAGGTTTTTATTTATTTTTTTCTTGGGAGGATGCATCGACACAGGGCCAATTAGCACTGTCCAGACAGAGGGTCAGGGGTCCTGCAGCTTCAAAGGACAGTCAGAGGAGAATGAAAACTCCTCCTACCAGCTTTAACCAGACACTGATAGAAGTCCTAAGACTGCTATATACTGCTGATGAGAAAAGGTATTTAGCAGCTTATGTTTACTAAAATAATTGCATTTCTGTGTACTGCGGAGACCAGATATAGTGAGTGCAGGGTCCTGGGTTTAGTGACGCTTTAATTGTGCTGGTTGCAATTTGTTTTCTTTTTAGGCTTTTTTTATTTTTTTATTATTTTCACCTGCACATCCTGCCAGTAACACATTTCATGTGTTAGGCTCCATTCACACATGATCGTTGGTGGAATCGCCACGATTCCGCCCCGTGATTTTAAAATGGCAAAACCTGGGATGCGCTTGCAATGATTGTCTCACAAACAAAAGTGTGGGACGCGTGTCACCCAAAAGAAGTTCCGGAATTTCTTTTGGCGACAAGCCTCCTGCGATTTTGTTTGTACGGCAATTGCAGGGCGGTTGGGGTGCCGTAAGTAATGACATCGCAAATGTGTCCCGCATTTTGTAGCCATTTGAAATCGCAGGGGGGGATCTCAACGACTCCGCCCGCAATTGTATGAATGGAGCCTTGCTATGCATACTATATATAATGCTATGCATACTAGCTAATTATGCCTTTTGTCTTGCAGTTTTTTTTTTACGTTTTTTTTTTTAAGAGGGTTTACTTCCTCTTTAAGAGCCCTTTCACACTGCCAGTGCCCGAAAAATGCTCGTAAAGTGCCGCTTAAACTAGCAGCGCTTTACCAGCATTTTTCGAGTGCTAGCGGGGCGCTTTTAACCCCTGCTAGTGGCCAAATAAAGGGTTAAAAGCTTTGCTGCCAAAAGCGCTTTTCAGGCATTTTGCAGGCGCTTCCCATTGAATTCAATGGGAAGGGGCGCTTGAGGAGCGGTGTATTCACCGCTCCAAAAGCGCTGCAAAGAAGCTGCTTGCAGGACTTTTTTTGACGCCCTGCCAGCGCAGCGCCTCATTGTGAAATCACTCGGGCTTTCACATTGGGATTGCAGTTACGGCTTCTTTCAGGCGCTTTACAGGCGCTTATTTTAACGCTAAAGCACCTGAAAAACCCAATCCCAATAGTAATTCGAAAAACATTTAATATAAATGTCACAAAACTAAAGCCTACTACACACAGGGGCCGAGTGTTGGGTGGCATCAGCCAGTTCACTGGCCGACATTTCTCTCTGGCAGAACACAGTAGCACAGCAGGGGAGATCGCTGTACTAACATCGGATAGTTAGCACAGCGGCTCCTCATGAGCTGTCAGGTTTTTTTTTTTTTCTCTTCAGCCCTACTGGGTTGAATGAAAAAAAGACTAGTGTGTACTAGGCTTTAGAATGAGAATTTTTATTTTTTTTTGTAAAATAATGTGCCGTTTTTATTTTTTTTTGCCTATCTCTGCACGTGATTTATTTTGGCTTCTTTACATAAAGAGGTGCTTACAACTCTACAAGGCATAGCATGGCTGTCTTTGTGTATTGTCATTGTAATTGTAATGTAATTTGCTGATGGAAGACTTTTCCTAATTGTTTTTGAGACCTTAATCCTTCCAAGCACTTTAATGGACCTGGTCAGGTGTAATCCCTGTGTTTTCGTATTCTTTGTTGTGACCCGATATACAATTGAGTCCCTCTTTCATTGAAAACCTAGACAATTGAGTACTGTTCGTGATATATTTTTAATTTGCACTAACATACAATTCAGGACAAGCTTTCGGGGTATGTTCCCTTCTCCAAGGTCCCAGCAGTACTGATTCACAAAAGTTTTAGCAGAATGTAAAAAATAAATAAAACGCAAACAAATGTACACAGTAATGGTAATAAAACTAGCATAGTTAGTAAGATAAGACAGTGGGAGATCTATAGACTGGGGGAGGGGGGTGGGATTACAGCCACAAAGGGGGTCGTAAAAAACTGTACGATAATGGGTAGGGAAACCAATATCTAAATTTAGGCCATTTTTTTCTGTTTAAAAATAAGTATCATTCTTGGTTCAAATTTTTTCTTTTCCTGCATAGTTCTCACATTTCCTTTTAAGAATTAAAACATTGGGGTCTTCTATAGTGTGGTCCAGCTGTGAAAAGTGATGTCCTATATGTGTGCAGAAATCTTCTTTTGTTCATTGAAAACCTAAAAACTGTTATGACCTTATGTGCTGTGGTGGAGATTGTTCCTCTAGGCATAGATGTTATTTGGCAGTTGTGAGATCTGACCACTTAAGGCTTCATGTACACGGGACGTTTCTCAACCTCTCCTGAACGCTGGAACACCACAGCTAGTGATCCACGTTTAAAAAAAAACGTGTGTTTAGCAGCGTTTACAAGCCGCGTTTAGACCCTCCCAAATGATTAGAAAGCACTAAAAACAAGTATTTATTAACTATTTCAGCCATTCTGTAAGGCCCCTTTCACGCTGAAGCGTTTTTCAGGCGCTAAAAATAGCGCCTGAAAAAGCGAGTCCTTTCACTCCAGTGTGAAAGCCGGAGGGCTTTTACACTGGAGCGGTGCACTAGCAGGACGGTAAAAAAAAAAGTCCTGCTAGTAGCATCTGTGGAGCGGTGAAGGAGCGGTGTATTCACTGCTCCTACCCATTGAAATCAATGGGACAGCGCTGCAATACTGCCAGCAAAGCGGCGCTTTGCCGGGGGGGTTTAACCCTTTTTCAATGTCCCATATGCATATTTCCATGAAAGTGCTGTTGTGCTAGTATCCAAAAAATGACAACTTTATATCCTCTTCCGTGCAGAAATAAAATTGACATCTTGTGCAAGAATAAAATGACTTCTTGAGCATAAAATAAAGTGACCAAGTGCATCCACATAAAGTGACTTCTTGTGCTCCCCCTCAAGTATGTACACTCACCAGAAGCTCTCACCCCTGCAGGGATAAAGAGCGTGTAATGAAGTGCTTGGCCAATCCAGATGTTCCCAGAGCGCGATGGACTCTCCTAATGAATCAAAATGTGTACCAACCGGCATCCACATGCAATCAAAAATGGGCATCCATATCATAAATCTGAGGGGGCAGAGTGTTTTTAGCCCTGTTTTTTTACCCAATATATTAAATAAACATATTTTATATCGGCTTTACGCTATGGGTGCCCATTTTTGATTTCATGTGGATGCCGGTTGGTACACGTTTTGGTTCGCGTCGATTGCGATCTGGGAACATCTGGATTGGCCAAGCACTTCATTACATGCTCCTTTACCCCTGCAGGGGTGACAGCTTCTGTTTAATGTACATACTTAAGGGGGAGCACAAGAAGTCACTTTATGTGGATGCACTTGGTCACTTTATTTTATGCTCAAGAAGTCACTTTATTTCTGCACGGAAGAGGATATAAAGTTGTCATTTTTTGGATACTATCACAACAGTACTTTTATGGAAATATGCATATGGGACATTGAAAACATATTTATACTGCTATATGGACTTTGCCTTCTACAGTGTCATATATAATCTTGCAGTCACTTACAGATTTTTCATCAAATAATTTTTCTGGACACTCCATATTGTAATTAAGGATTCACTTATCACTTGATTTTGAATAATAATTGTTTTGATTTGTGTTGAGAGAGGCCCCTTACCTATTGGAAGCCTTTTTACACCGCTTGGTGTATTGCACTTCACATGTGTTTGGAATTTAGATTTTCATTTTATTAGGGTTTCACTTACCCACCCTTGTCTGCTATCCTTCTTGGATCAGAGGGGTTATCATAATATTATTCTTTAGCAGCGCCATTTCCCTGTTCCCATTATGCAAAAAAAATTTGGGGAGGCTGCAGATGGAGAATATATAAAAAAATTTTTTTTTTTCCCCTTGTCAAAAGATTTTTATTAAGTTCAAAGAGAATATATAAATTATATTATATTCTCTATCTCTCTCCTAAGTGCAGATTTTTTGTTTTAGATAGTTCTCTTGGAAAAGGTTTGACCCAGTCTAGTTGGCATGGACACCAACATGAGGAAAAGCGTGCCACCAGAGGAATGTCTGTTGGTGACTCAACTTCAGCGTGCAAGTCATGTATTGTACAGCATAATTGGCTGATGAGGGATATTGCATGGTATATCAAGCTTGCAGGCAGTGATAATTTAGTTTGTGTGTTTTTAGCATTTCCCAGGCTCAAAAGTAATAAATAAAATGTTTCCCTTTTTTAAAAACGCTTCTAGACCTAAACGCGGGTAACCGCGTTTGGCACTTTAAATGCCTCTAAACACTTCCAAAAAAAGCCTCTAAACTCAACTGCCTTAGAAACGACTATAAACGAACCTGTGTACATGTGCTGATAAGATAACACAGAGGAGAGTTCAGGCGCAGTTAAATAAAATGCCCAACTGCTCCTAAACGTCCGTTTACCAGCAGCAGTGTACATGAGGCCTAAGGCTCCATTCACATTTATGCCTTGTGGGAATTCATACAATATTGCATGCATTTGTGTGAAAATGCATGGTGCTCTTGGTGTACCATCCATGCTTGGTACCCTGTCGCACTTTCCCAATGCATGTGTGTTGCAATACCTAGTAAAAAAAGTACCATTCTTTGTGGTGAATTGCCCTTTAAAAAAAAAAAGACTCTAAGTGCACTTATTTTAGTTCAATTTTTCTGCACAAAAACATGAACCAATGCACGTGCATTACAAAGATGTGAACATAGCCTTATGCACACTGGACATTATAAAAACACCAGTAGTTTTTTGCTGTAGAATGAGTTTTGTAGCGTTTTTTAACAGTTATGGTTTTTTTTTTTTGGCAAAACCAAAAGCTTATGGCTCAAAAACTGATGAACCCTAAATAGCCCCGTTTTTTTTTTTTTACGCTTTTATCAGTTAGGGCGTTTTTACAGCTGAAACTCCAGAAAACCAACTAGTTCTGGGTTTTTTCCAGCCAGAAAACGTCCCTGCCAAAAGATGCTGATAACAGCCTATGTGTGCATGGACAGGTGATAAAGGTGGTTGGTTTAAGTTTTCAAGATATTTCTCAATAAAGATCTATACACAGGCAAGTATATTTGCCTACAAGGGAGAGAGGTGTCTGATCATGATGCCTCGTAATTTTTCGACAAAGTATGGTAGAACAATGAAAATGGTACCTTTTTATGTTATGTATAAGTTATGTTATTGGTATCAATAAAAAGACAAATTTATAATGATTGGTGTGGTACCATTCTCAATGCAATATCACATTTTGCAGAAAAGTTATGGAGTATAATCGCACATCCACCATCGTAATTTTGAATTATTTTGATGCGAATTTTGACCTGAAGCTGTATCTTGGAAACTAGAGCAAATTAATACTCAGGACTTAATTTTCCTTTTATTAGTGACCTAATTCTGGTAAAATTGTCACTACTTTCATTTCCACGGCTTTCTCCTTGTAGACCAGTGTAATTCTTGTTCCCCTGGACAGATACCGTGAAATTTATAAGTACAGTGAGGGGGGAAAAAGGAATTGCTCTCCCTGCTGATTTTGTACGTTTTTGCCCACTGAGAAAAATGATCAGTCTATATATATTTAATGGTAGGTTTATTTTAACAGTGAGACAGCATAACAACAAAAATATATCAAGAAAAACGAATTATTACAAATTTATTGCTTTTTTGCTCCCAGGTGTCTTCTATATAGATAATGAGCTGAGATTAGGAGCACTCAAAGAGAGTGCTCCTAACTTCGCTTGTTACCTGTATAATAGACACCTGTCCACAGAAGCAATCAATCCGATTCTAATCTCTCCACTATGGCCAAGACCAAAGAGCTGTCCAAGGATGTCAGGGACAAGATTGTAGACATACACAAGGCTGGAATGGGCTACAAGACCATCGCCATGCAGCTTGGTGAGAGGGTGACAACAGTTGGTACGATTATTCGCAAATGGAAAAAACACAAAATGACTGTCAATCTCATTCAGTCTGGGGCTCCATGCTAGATCTACCCTCGTGGAGTTTCAATGATTATGAGAATGGTGAGGGATCAGTCCATAACTACACGGGAGAATCTTGTCAATGATCTCAAGGCAGCAGTGAACCATAGTCACCAAGAAAACAATTGTTAACACACTACGCCCTGAAGCATTGAAATCTGCTCAAAAAAGTACATGTACAGGCCTGTCTGAAGTTTGCTAATTCCGAGGAGAACTGGGTTGAAAGTGTTGTGGTCAGATGAGACCAAAATCAAGCTCTTTGGCATAAACTCAACTTGCAGTGTTTGGAGGAGGAGGAATGCTGCCTATGACCCCATGGACACCATCCCCAGCATCAAACATGGAGGTGGAAACATTATGCTTTGGGGGTGTTTTTCTGCTAAGGGGACAGGGCCACTTCACAGCATCATAGAGACGATAGATGGAGCCATGCACCGTCAAATCTTGGAGAACCTCTTTCCCTTAGCATTGAAAATGGGTCCTGGATGGGTATTCCAGCATGACAATGACCCAAAATACACAACCAAGGCAACAAAATAGTGGCTCAAGAAGAAGCACATTAAGGTCCTGGAGTCGCTAGCCAGTCTCCAGTCCCTAATGCCATGGAAAATATGTGGAGGGAGCTGAAGGTTCGAGTTACCAACATCAGCCTCAAAACCTTAGACTTGGAGAGGATCTGCAAAGAGGAGCGGGACAAAATCCCTCCTGAGATGTGTGCAAACCTGGTGGCCAACTACAAGGAACATCTGACCTCTGTGATTGCCAACAAGGGTTTTGCCACCAAGTACCAAGTCATGTTTTGCAAAGGGGTCAAATACTTATTTCACTAAAATGCAAATCAATTCATAGCTTTTTTGAAATTTAGTTTTTCTACATATTTTTATTCTGTATCTCGCTTTTTTTGTCAGTGAGCAAACGTACAAAATCAGCAGGGGGTCAAATGTTTTTTTTTTTTTTTTTCCTCTTCACCCCCCCCCCCCCCCCCCCTCACTGTAATCCAGTGCGTCCAAAAAAAGAATCAAAAAAAATTACAAAGGTCAATAAAAGTCCAACATCTAAATCTTCTCATATGTCAGGGATATGCAATTAGCGGACTTCCAGCTGTTGTAGAACTACAAGTCCCATGAGGCATAGCAAGACAATGACAGCCACAAGCATGACACCCAGAGGCAGAGGCATGATGGGACTTGTAGTTTTGCAACAGCTGGAGGTCCGCTAATTGCATATCCCTGTCATATGTGATTCAATTCTTCCTCCTGTTCCTCAATGCTTGATGAGATAACCAGATTCTCCAGATTTGCTGCTTTTTCACCAAGTTGGTGCCCCTTCTTCATTCCTTCCTCATATATAGCCTCCGTGAAATGTTCCCAAAAGAAACTAAACTATATACTGTAGTACATGAAAAAAAAAATCAATAATAAAAAAAAATCTCATGCATCAATATAATTGCGCTCAGGATACCGTGATCATAAAGTGCATTCAACTTGCCATGCAAATTCTCCCTTGTGTCAAGATGTTCTCTTACCAAACATTAAGGCATGACTTGACATGACTGTGAATTTACAGTTGTGCTCAAAAGTCTACATATACCCTGGCAGAAATCGTGAAAACTTTGACATTGATATTGAAAATATGACTGATCATGCCAAAAAACGGTCTCCTTTATTTATCCACTTCCCGACCGGCGCACACAGATGTACGTTGGCAGAATGGCACGGACAGGCATAAGGGCGTACAGGTACGTCTCTTTGAAAATGCCGCCATGCCATCGCGTGCTCGCCGGTCGGGACCCCCGTGAGTCCGGTCGCGGGTCCCGCGGACTCGATCGCCGCAGGGATACCCGCGATCGTGTCACGGGGAGGATGAACGGGGAGATGCGGAAGTAAACGGCATCTCCCTGTTCTGCCTAGCAACAAGTGACACTGATCTCTGCTCCCTGTGATTTGAGCAGAGATCAGTGATCGCTAACACACAGCCACGCCCCCCCCCCCCACAGTTAGTAACACTCCCCTAGGACATACTTAACCCCTACACTACCACCCCCTGCTTAACCCCTTCACTGCCAGTGTCATTTACACAGGAATCAGTGCATTTGTATAGCACTGATTGCTGTATAAATGACAATGGTCCCAAAAATGTGTCAAAAATGTCTGATGTGTCCCGCATAATGTCGCAGTCACAATAAAAATCACTGATCGCCGCCATTACTAGTTAAAAAAATAAAAATTAAAAATGCTATAAAACGATCCCCCTATTTTGTAAACGCTATAACTTTTGCCAATCAATCGCTTATTGCTAATTTTATTTTATTTTATTTTTTTTATATACCAAAAATATGTAGAAGAATACGTATCGGCCTAAAGTGTGGGAAAAAAAAATTTTTTTTATATATTTTTGGGGGATATTTATTATAGCAAAAAGTAAAAAATAATGTGTTTTTTTTTTTTTTTTAACGGTCACTATTTTTTGTTTACAGTGCAAAAAATAAAAACCGCAGGGGTGATCAAATACCACCAAAAGAAAGCTCTATTTGTTGGAAAAAAGGACATCAATTTAGTTTGAGAGCCACAGCGCAATTGTCAGTTAAAGCGACACAGTGCCGAATCGCAAAAAGTGCTCTGGTCTTAAGCCAGCAAAATGGTCCGGTCTGAAAGTGGTTAAGAGCTAACAAACACATTGGCTTTATACACCGACACTAATTGCAATTTAAAAAAGCCTCAGATGTGGGGAAACATTCCAGGGTATGTTAACTTTTGATCAGGGCCATTTGGGTAATTTCTGTAATCCATGATTTAAAAAGAAACCAAACAAATATGTGATAATAAATTACTTCATATGATCACTATCCTATAGATAAATGACGGCCGGACAGTGGCTTTCTTATCCTGAGTGGACATCATATGACTTCCTGTCAGGAAGCGCTGATTGCTGGGCAGCGCAGGGGCACGATCTGTCACCGGATGACTGATCAGAGTACCGACTCGCTGCTGTACCATGTGACCGCCGTGACGAATCACAGCAGGTCATATGACAGTTGTACACAATGGATGACTTCCTTTCATGCCATCCATTGTGTACAATTGTGTTGCTAGCTGTGATCGGTCAACTTGATCACATGGTACAGGCAGGGCCAATCGCAGCCCATCTGTGCCATGTAATTAGCTTTGACTAATCGCAACAAAACAGACTGACTAGTTCAGTTTCATTTGGTAAAATGCTTGTTTATAGCAATGTAATTTACTGCTATAAGCAAAAAAAATGTAAAAATAATCCGGATCACCTCCCCAGAGTAGTATAATGTTACTTATAGTAACATTATATTGCTCTGGTCAGTTTGTAACAAAAAAAAAAAAGGTTTTATTTCCTACTGTCACCAGTCGGTTTCCCCACCACACCAGTCAAATGATGATGCTGTACTGCACTGGGGACAGTATGTTGTGCAATTTTTTTTTTAATTGTCTTAATATTTCTCAAAATTTGGACAAAAAATTACAACTTCAAAAAACCTGCAATGCCTCTTACTAAATACATTGGACTGTCTACATTCCAAAAAGGAGTAATTTGGGGGTATTTGTATTGTCCTGGCATTTTAGGGCCTCAAGAAATGAGATAGAACATCAGTACTTCAGGAATGATCAATTTTATATATTTTTATATATATATATATATATATATATATATATATATATATATATATATATATATATATATATATAGGGGGTCCCCGACTTACGAGCGCCCTACTTACGAACCGGGCGCTGCGGGGACCCTCCGCCATTTTTCCACCGTCCTTCGGCTGTTCTGCGCATGCACGGCCAGACGGAGCCTCAGAAAATGATGGCAAACATCGGAAATGTCCGTAATTTGCTGAGCATACGCAGAATGGCATTCGACGGAACACCGGAATTGTCCGTAATTGTCGGTCTGCGCATGCGCGGCCGACTTACGAACATTTCCGAGATAAGAACAGGCGGCCAGTCCCTAACGAGTTCGTAACTCGGGGACCCCCTGTGTGTTATGTATGTGTGTGTATTATATATATATATATATATATATATTATTATACTTTCACACAGACTGAATAATATACACTGATTTGGGTTATTTTCATCAAAAAGTGTAGCAGAATACATTTTGGGCTAAATTTATGAACAATTATTAATTTGCAAAATTTTATAAAACTAAGTAAAGCTTTTTTTTCGAAATGTTCAATTTTTTTTTTCGTTTAGCAAAAAATAAACCCAGTGGGGATTAAATACCACCAACAAAGCTCTATTTGTGTGAACAAAATTATAAAAATTTAGTTTGGGTACCGTTTTGCATGACCGCGCAATTCTCATTCAAAATGCGGCATTGGAAATGTAAATTGCTGGGAAGATATGATTTTGCGTTTTGGTTAATTTCAATCTAGCCTGTCAAAGACCTTATTGACATTAGCGTAAACCCCTAAGAATGCACTTTGCACAGCTAAATGATTACATTTTTATTACCAATCACTGCTGTTTGGCAGCCAGGGGTAAAGTAAATGTGATTTGAATCAAATCGGCACAATAGGACCTTATTTGATGAGCGGGACGGTTGCACAGAAAGTCACATGACTATAGGTTCTCAGGAGAAAGCTGAAACACACTTTTATGATGTAGTGCGCTATGGTAACGAGTGCAATAACATTTGCATGTTATGAGCATTGGCACATGGCAATGCCATTCATTTTGAATTACACCTCAATCCACATGCGGTGCAGCACACTACAACGCATGGTAATGCACTACCGTTGTGTGTTGTGGAGCACTTCAATCGAAAAATGTCACATGTGGGGTTTTCTTTTTCTGTTGTGTTGATGGCTCATGAAAAGTGAATGGGCAGTCTTAACGCATTGCACATTCACATGTGACAAAATGCTCATTAGCATACGTTGCAACATAATAGAATGACAAAGTGTGAATAAACCCTTAATCTCCTGTGAAAATTGTGTAATTAACTGTAATTATTAAAGAATTGTATAATACTGCTCTATTGTATTGCGTTTTGAATTATGTTAACTTCTGATAAAGAATACGTTGTTTTTAGGTTGCTAAATGACCATGGAATCTGGTGCAGAGACTCAGCAGAGTGGAGATGCGGCTGTTACGGAAGCAGAAGCCCAACAGATGACCATACAGACCCAACCACAGATTGCAACACTAGCACAGGTATAAAATGTGCAGTGAAGACACTGATATGCCTTTACAGTTCTGGCTATCACAGTTAAGCCTAGTACACATGGGCTGAATGTCGGGCGGCATTGGCCCATGTGTACGGCAGTCAGTCTGACAGAAGTCGCTCGTTCAGGCGGCTTCTGTTGCAGGGTCATGACCGAAAAAGGTCTGCCGACCGGCTCCCTTTCGGCGCTCTTAGCCAATGGCTGAGAGTGTTGACCAGAATGTTCTGGTGGGGGGACGTCCCCTCAGAACACAATAGCACAGCAGGGGAGATCGATGTACTAACATCGGATTGTTAGGACAGCGGCTCTGACCTGAGTTGTCAGGGTTTTTTTTTTTTTTTTTCGTTCAACCCAGTGGGTTAGTAGTATGTACGAAGCTTTAGGCTGCATTCCCACATAAGCTGGAATCCATTCATGACATCATTGTTTAGTGATGCACCACAATGAAAATTCTTAACTGAAAATTTTGGATGCACTTGGCCGAAAACCAAAACTGAAATGGACAGTTTTTACATTTTCAGTGGCCATTATCTGCACTTTTATTTATTTATTTATTTTTTATCGGCAAAATGCTGATAATTTACAGCGGACAATATATCAGTGCATCCCTAGTTTACACTACTGTGTGTGGTCACTAATGTTCACATGGTACCTGGTCCATTCATAGCACTCTGTACCATGTGAAAGCTGTGGCCAATCACAGCATCACAATAGTAAACAATCGTGTCTTGAATAAAAGCTATTCATGACAGTTCAAACGATTCTTGTTACAGTAATTATCACTATAACAAGCAATCACAAAAAACAAACATCCCTTATCAAACCCCCACAGTAGTACAGTGACACTATGGTGCCACTGAACTACTCTGATGAGATATAACAAAATTATAATTACGGCGTTGACTCAATGATATAAATTGCTCTTTGTGAAAATTTGTGCTCAATAAATTATTCTCTAAATATTGTGGTCAAATAAAATCCTCCAAATAATTGGAAATTAATTTTGGTTAAAAATATTTCCATGTATTAGGTTCAAATAAAGCAATCAAACGGTGTAATGACTAAAAAGTTATCATCGCCAATATGATTTTTCCAAATGTAGAAATATGTTTGATCCAAAATGACCACTAATACAGGAAAATGCACTTACGGGAAGTGCGTGCCTATCTCGCTACAAGATCAGGCAAAAACATCTCTTGTATTTCCAAACAGGTGCAGTCCTCTTCAAGACTTGACCTCCACTGCGGTCCTCTCCCCATTCAGCGGTTAGATTTCATAGCTAGAATAAAATGAACACAAAAACAGGCTCCGTTAGTGTAGTATCTTAAACATCCAAATTTATTTGACACAAGTAATCAAGGTACTAGCAAAATCTGTTTAAGCATAAGCTTAGAATCAAGCATATAGATGTGTAGGGAAAGATTTGCAGAGAAGCCACCGTCCGCCAGCCACTCCAATCCTTCCCAATTCAAAAAAACAGCAAAAATGACGGGACACAGTTCCTGCTCGCTCCCAGCGTTGGGTTCGCTCTGCATGTTTAGTCTATTCTAACTTTATCAAAGGGGATTCACCTTATCCCAATCCCTGCAGGAAGAATCCCTATACACAGCAATCAGTGGTAATCAGCAGTGTCAAAGCACGCACACATTCAGAACACTCACAGTTGTGTTCCACAAGGAGAGACAAAATTGCAAACCTTAACTCTCTCAATCCCTGCAGGATGGATCCCTCTACATGGCAGTTAGCGATCACCAGTGTCAATCCACTTTCTGTAATCAAACCACCTAAAGCCATGTTACATCAAGTCAAACAATGTTACAAATCTTAAATTATATAAACTAGTATATTGACTCTCTCATAGCTGTGTTCTGCATTAAAATATAATTACCCCTGATAAAAAAAGGATACACCAACATATCAACAACACAATCCTATAAAATGTGAAAAATGTTTTTTATTATATATAATTAAAAATGATATGCATAAGATTAACCACTTCAGCCCCGGAAGATTAGGCTGCTCAATGACCAGGCCATTTTTTGCGATACGGCACTGCGCCGTTTTAACTGACAATTGCGCGGTCGTGCGACGTTGTAACCAAACAAAATTGATGTCCTTTTTTTTTTCCCCCCTCACAATGGAAGCTTTCTTTTGGGGGTATTTGATCGCCTCTGCTTTTTTTATTTTTTTGCGCTATAAACAAAAGACCAACGATTTCGAAAAAAACACAATCTTTTACTTTTTTCTATAGCATCCCACATTTTTTTTTATCAAAGAAAATATTTTTTTTTTTCCTCAGTTTAAGCCGGTATGTATAATTTTACATATTTTTGGTTAAAAAAAATCAAAATAAGCGTATATTGATTGGTCTGCGCAAAAGTTATAGTGCCTACAAAATAGTGCATAGATTTTTTTTATTTTATCTTTTTTTTTTTTTACTAGGAACGGTGGCGATTTGCGATTTTTATCGGGACTGCGATATTGCGGCGGACAAATTGGACACCTTTGACACGTTTTTGGGACCACTGACAATTATACAGCGATCAGCGCTATAAAAATGCACAGATTACTGTATAAATTTCACTGGCAGGGAAGGGGTTAACACTAGGGGGCGATCAAGGGGTTAACTGTGTTCCCTAGTGTGTGTTCTAACTGTAAGGGGGGGGTGGGACTGTCTAGGAGGAGAGAGGATCACACAATCTTTCTCTACGCCCCTAAAAGAACCGTCGGGCACTCGCATCGGCTCCGGGCACACACTGTGGGCGCACGCCCCTAGTGGCCAAAAGGTGAAGTGACGTAAGGCGTTTCGCCCAGCCGTGCCATTCTGCCGCAGTTAAACTGCTGCGGCTGGTCGACAAGAGGTTAAAATACCAATATACATTCCGATTATTTAAAATATATATATATATATATATATATATATATATATATATATATATATATATATATATATATATACATACACACATATATATATATATATACACACGCACCCATTTTTATGGTATCGCCAGTTCAATTAAGTGAAAAATATAACCTTTCTCCTATCATTATCTATACAATTTAACACACATAATACAAATAAATTCTATAAAACATATATTGGAGTATTCAGTCTTCCAAAAACTAATATACACAGTATCTCACAAAAGGGAGTACACCCCTCACGTTTTTGTAAATATTTTATTATATCTTTTCATGTAACAACACTGAAGAAATTACAGCTGTACAGTGTACAGCTTGTATAACGGTGTAAATTTGCTGTCCCCTCAAAATAACTCAACACACTATTAATGTCTAAACCGCTGGCAACTAAAGTGAGTACACCCCTAACTGAAAATGTCCAAATTGGGCCCAATTAGCAATTTTCCCTCCCCGGTGTCATGCGACTCAGTGTTTTAAGGTCTCAGGTGTGTTAAATTTGGTGTTATCACTCTCACTCTCTCATGCTGGTCACTGGAAGTTCAACATGGCACCCCTTGGCAAAGAACTTTTCTCTGAGCATCTGAAAAAAAGAATTGTTGCTCTACATAGAGTGCCTAAGCTACAGGAAGATTGCCAAGACCCTGAAACTGAGCTGCAGCACAATGGCCAAGACCATACAGCGGTTTAACAGGAAAGGTTCCACTCGGAACCGGCCTCGCCATGGTCGACTAAAGTTGAGTGCACATGCTCAGCGTCATATCCAGAGGCTGTCTTTGGGAAATAGACGTCAGCCTGTCAGTGCTCAGACCATACGCCTCATACTGCATCAAATTGGTCTGCATTGCTGTCGTCCCAGAAGGAAGCCTCTTCTAAAGTTTATGCGCAAGAAAGCCCGCAAACAGTTTGCTGAAGACAAGCAGACTAAGGTCCTGGATTACTGGAATTTATTTGGTTCAGATGATGTCAAGCATATGTGGCGGCAACCAGGTGAGGAGTACAAAGACAAGTGTGTCTTGCCTACAGTCAAGCACGATGGTGGGAGGGTCATTGTCTGGGGCTGCATAAGTGCTGCTGGCACTGGGGAGCTACTGTTCATTGAGAGAACCATGAATGCCAACATGTACTGTGACATACAGAAGCAGAGCATGAGCCCCTCCCTTCAGAGACTGGGCTGCAGGGCAGTATTCCAACATGATGACACCCAAACACACCTCCAAGACGACCACTGCCTTGCTAAAGAAGCTGAGGGTAAAGGTGATGGACTGGCCAAGCATGTCTCCAGACCTAAACCTTATTGAGGGACTGTGGGGCATCCTCAAACGGAAGGTGGAGGAGCTCAAGGTCTATAACATCCACCAGCTCCGTGATGTCATCATGGAGTAATGGAAGAGGACTCCAGTGGCAATCTGTGAAGCTTTGGTGAACTCCATGCCCAAGGTGGTTAAGGCAGTGCTGAAAAATAATGGTGGCCACACAAAATATTGACACTGGGCCCAATTTGGACATTTTCCCTTAGGGGTGTACTCACTTTTGTTGCCACCGGTTTAGACATTAATGGCTATATGTTGAGTTATTTTGAGGGGTCAGCAAATGTACACTGTTATACAAGCTATTTCAATATTTTACATTGTAGCAAAGTGTAATTTCTTCAGTGTTGTCACATGAAAAGATATAATAAAATATTTACAAAAATGTGAGGAGTGTACTTACTTTTGTGTGATGCTGTGTGTGTGTATAATACCTTAAATTCATATTCAATCAAATTGTATGGCATGCTCATAAACAAGATAAATTTAAATCTCCTGATTTAATGAAAATAAAAAACAAATAAAAAATAGTAACAGAGCTAATCCTTACTAATACTCTGGAAATCCAATCCAAAAAAAAATCATTAAAAATGGTTTCAAAGATCACTGGTAAAACAACAAATATCAAGCTCTACATTGAGGCCCCTTGGTTTCAAAGTTTGTAAGAAATACTTAAAAAAAAATTTCTCCTTCTGAGAGATGTCCTGTCTGATAAAAAGTTGAGGCAAAAAAAAAAGATTTATTTCTAAATCTTTCAAAAAATGATTACTACTACTACTTCAAAAAACTTGCCCATGCGTCTTACTAAATGCTTTGGACTATCGACTTTGCAAAAAGGGGTCCATTGGGGGTATTTGTACTTTCCTGGCATTTTAGGGTGTCAAGAAATGATAGGCCATCAGTACATCAGGAGTCAGGACTGATCTATTTTTTAATATTTATATCGTAGTTTGTAGACTCTCACAAAGACTAAATAATATGCACTGATGTGTTTTTTTGTTTTGTTTTTTTACCAAAGAAATGTAGCAGACTAAATGCTGCCCTAAATTGATGATGAAAGATTATTTGTTTGCAAATTGTTATAACAGAAATAAGAAAAACATGTTTAAAAAAAAAAAGATATTTCTTTTGTTTATATAGCAAATGATAAAAAAAACTGTGGTGATTAAACACCACCAAAAGAAAGTTCTATTTGTGTTAAAAAAAATGAAATAAATTTACAGGTACAAATTTGCATTACCAAGCAATTGCTGGTTAAAGTAGCACAGTGCTGAATAGAAAAAAAAATGAAGGGGGTAAACCTTTTGTAGGTCAAGTGGCTAAATAGTGGCCTGAATAGCTGTCCTAGAGAGGTATCTCTAAAGCCTCGTACACACGATCAGATTTTCCAACAGGAAATGTGTGAATACAGGCTGTTGGCAGAAAATGCGTGTGTATGCTCCATCGGACAATTGGTGGATTTTATGCAGATAAATGTTGGGTGGCAGGTTTTAAAATTTTCCACGGACAAATGTCTTGTCGGATTTTCCTATCGTGTGTATACAAGTCCATCTGACAAAAGTCCAAAGTACAAACACGCATGCTCGGAATCAAGGACGAGCCAGAAGCGGTCGGTCTTGTAAACTAGCGTTCGTAATGGAGCATTAACATTCGTGACGTAGCAAATTCTGAAATCTCGAAATGCAGCGCACGTTCTCTTCTTTAATGGGATAATAATGAAGCTGCTTTGCTAGTGATACGGATGGAGTTATTGCAAACTAATTTTCAAATGCTTTTTATTTTCTAGTGATATGAAGAATAATATTATGCTTTTTTTATTTTATTTGGGCAAGTTACCACAACACCATTATCCCGTAGTTTTTAAGATCAAAGATACAACTATGTTGGTGTCCCTTGTTCTTTTACATTGTATTTTTTTTGTCTACTCCCAAACTGTCATTTGAAGTAAAACACATCGCCAAGTATTATTCTCCACAATTTTTTTTATTGTGCATTAAAAGAAAAAAAAACTAATAAAATTAGACATGCTATCTGCCAATAGAACTTAACCAAAAAGTGCATTCTATGCATCCAAAAATATACCAAATCAAATCCTTATTCAACCAAAAAAATGTCAAAGCAATCACT
Source organism: Lithobates sylvaticus (assembly GCA_028564925.1). Taxonomy (NCBI): domain Eukaryota; kingdom Metazoa; phylum Chordata; class Amphibia; order Anura; family Ranidae; genus Lithobates; species Lithobates sylvaticus. The sequence goes on from CM053031.1 coordinate 114,167,787, forward strand.
CCAAGGCCAATAATAAATGACACGTTATCTCTCCGGATTCCGCAACATGGCTGGTTGATGAACGGCCGTTCAGAAATGAACTGAAAAGCGCGAAATGAAAAGCTTGAATCAACACTGACCAAACTTCTACTAACACAAAATTAGCAGAAAGAGCCCAAAGGGTGGCACTAAAAAGCTGAAAAACAATGTAGAAAGTCACTACGTTCGTATTTGTTGGCCAACAATTCCTTGCCGTTTGTATGTAAGACCAGTTTGGGCCAACGCCCTTCGGACAAAAGTCCACGGTTTTGTTGGCCAACAATACAATGGTGTGTACGAGGCTTAAGGCTAGGTGCACACTTGTCCATTTCAACCTTCATGTTTTTTTTCCTTTCTTTTAAATGCATGTTGTGGAACATAATTGGAAATTTTTATGTTTGTTTTACTGTAGCCAATAGAAATTTACACTGTGACATCATCATTTGTTGACCTTGTGAGATCTACTTCCAGGATTCTTTGTGATTTGTATTGGTGCACAAAGAGCAGAGATGTAAATTTTTTTCGGAAATCCTGTCGGCAGCGGCAGCAACCGTTCCTGATTTGCTCAGAGATGTTAGTGGGGAAAAGGAGAAGATTTTTGATTCATTCAAAGATTTTGGATTTTGCCCTGGCAATGGGAGGGGTCCAGTCCTGTGAGTGCTGGAGGGGCAGAGCACAGAATGTTGATTGACAGTCACCTCTCTGTGCTTGGAGCTGACTCGAGAACTGAGTGATCGGCGGTCTTTGGTGTACAGCCAACAGGGGACAGCTGCAGCATGTAGCCATCTAGGTGAGTACGATTGTTTTGTTTTTTTTTTGTTTTTTAAATACAATTTTTTTTGCTCTGAATGTTTGTTTAGAGTTATCTAATCTGTGAAGATTCACGTTAATAAAACATCCAGTCAGGACTCTGCATGCACATACTCAACATACAAAAAAAAAATCTGAGAATGGCAATTCAATGAAAATGACCCTATTAAAAGAATTATGCTGTAATTTCTAGTTAAGTTTTTATTTTTTATTTTTTTTTCTTGTCTACTCTAAGGTTTCCATGGCAGCTGCACATGCAACATCCTCGCCCCCCACAGTGACTTTGGTTCAACTTCCTAATGGACAGACAGTTCAAGTACATGGGGTTATTCAAGCTGCACAGCCATCTGTCATCCAGTCCCCACAAGTGCAGACAGTACAAGTAAGTCACTTTAATAATCCATATTTAGTGTGTTACACTTAGTATATTAATTTAATGTTGTTAAACAATATGGAGTTTCCCTGTTTGTACTCTGGGCTACAGGTTTATGTATTTATTGCTTTTTGTTGCCCTGGGTTTTGCATCATGTCATTTTTATTAAAGGGCTAAAACAAAAATGCAATGTGCACAATTTTCATATTGAAAGTGTATATTTGTTCTGACTGAGTACATGGTAGAAAACTACGGTGTAAAAATTAAAGCTGTTCTACAATTATTTTAAGCGGAGCTTGGTTTTTCTTCAATAAAACTCAGAGCCAGACAACAGTAGAGAAATGTAACTAAAGGCAAAGTGGCTGCACACGACTCTGCAGCTACAGAAGCTGAGACCAGATGGTCCAGCATTGGAGCACCAGAAGTATAGCAATAGTTATGCCCCAAGCATTCCATAAAAATGTAAATTGCAAATTCTAGAGAGAGAAGTCCATGAGGTGGCATGCACCTTGTTGGACTTAACCCATATGTAATCCTGTACATTTTACAAAAGTGCATGAATTCCTAAAGTTCATCTTTTGAGGTTCCTTTTTTTAATGTTAAGCTAATTGCCTTTCCTAGTATTTTTTATTATAAGAAGTAAATCGTTTTTAAAAAATGGACTAGAAATGTGCTTTGTTTTTGTCAGATATCCACCATTGCAGAGAGTGAAGACTCCCAGGAATCAGTTGATAGTGTTACAGACTCACAGAAACGCAGAGAAATTTTGTCAAGACGGCCATCATACAGGTAGGCTTTAAAGTACCATTAAACAGTAGCCATGCACCTAATTTTTGTTCATTCTGTCCATATTTCTTTGCTACCTGATGTAGTAACTCAAAATCTGATGAAACCCTGGTTCATGCTGATGCAATTTCTAATGCGAGTCTGATCACATCGAATCGCAGGACAAGTGTGATAACATCAGTTTCTATGTTTTTACATGCAGTGAGACTGCGATCGGACTTTGAATAGGGTCCTGTGTGGGAGTTTGGTGCGTTGCAGTGCGATTTTTGTGGTCTATGGACATCAAAATCGCATCTGTATGCTTTTTTCATCTGTTTTAAAATGCGATTTGTGCTGGTGATTAGGATGCTAGCGGGTCCTGGCTCCTAACAACCAGAGACTCATCCCCGCTGTTAGCAGCAGGAATGAGTCGTTGGTTGTTAAGGAGCCGGAACCAGCCACCTTCCTAACAACGAATCATTCCTTCTAAGAATGCAAACAAGCGAGCTGGGATTGGGGGAAAAAAGTGTGATACGCACAAGGCCCTTTCGGTCTGGTATGAATTTTAAGGGGCCCCCCATGCCAAAAACAAAGCACCTTGACCCCATGTTGATGAGGACAACTGCCTCTTCCCTAAAACCCGGTGGTTGTGGGGGCAGCTTTTCGGAATCTAGAAGCTCCATTTAAGAAGGGGAAATTATGCCCCCTTCCTATGTGAATGAGTATGGGGTGTACGTAGTATCTCTACTCATGCACCAAAAAAAGTTAATAAAAACACATGCCAAGTCCTAAACAAACAAACAAAAATCTTGTCCCTCAACGTAAATCTACTGTCAATCACGATGAATGCCGGTCACTGACCCGCGTAAATAAACCCATTGAACATGACTGTACCTAACAAAAAAAGGGAAAATGTAAAAGGTTGCACTGTCTCGTAAACAAAGAAAAAAAATATAGCGAACACAGTGTATCAACTAGTGATTAAGAGTTCAATAAACAAGTGTCCATGTGTATCAAAAAATATTCCATTATTTATCCACCGTTCCCAGTGATAATAAAGTATAACAATCCAAATGAAAAGTAAATTGGCCTCTTACCAACTTCCGATCTCTAAATTATAAGAGATCAGCTAAGGTGATCATGACGTAAGAAAATGCCCGATGCTTGGCCACATCTTCTGTGTCTCCCTACCTCCAAGGTGGATGGATGGATCCGACAGTTCCATGCTCAGCGTCCCAACACCTCTCACTCTGCACTCTGGCTCCACACTGAAAGTGTACTCCATACCAGCACAGCTTGCCTCACTCAGGATGATCACTGTGCTTCACCCAGGTGTGTGTACAGGATAAGGGAACACAGAAAGAGAGCTTGCCATTTATTTAAGCTAAAATATACACTTACAACAGAGCTATCATTGGCCAGGCACATGTGTGGTGTAATTTTTCCTTGGGAATGGAGTCTGTTTCTGCAGCAAGATTATATGGGTTAGTTCACCTTTACCTAAACTTGACAATAAAGGTAAGGGAAAACTATAGATAAAAGCAAACTGCAATTTGACAAAGTTAAATAATGCCGTTGGTATTGGTGTAGCCTATTTCTATACTTTCCAAAGCCTGGCTGGAAAACTCCCAGAAATTGCATAATCACCTCCTGCCTTGTCGCTTGGACATTGTTAAGACAATCCCAGCTGTTACTGCTATGTAATGGCCTACACCTACAATGATTTGAAAAAATATTCATACCCCTTGAAATTTTCCACATTTTGTCATGTTACAGCCAAAAATGTAAATGTATTTTATTGGGATTTTATGTGATAGACCAACACAAAGTGGCACAAAGTGACACAAGCCTTCTCGTCCACATCAGTGCCTGTCTTCACAAATGCGCTTCTGGAAGAATGGTCAAACAGTCCCATAGACGCACTCCTAAACCTTGTGGACAGCCTTCCCAGAGGAGTTGAAGCTTTTATAGCTGCAAAGGGTGGGCCGACTCAATATTGAACCTTACGGACTAAGTCCGGGATGCCATTAAAGGTCATCTAAAGTCAGGTGTCCCAATACTTTTGACAGTATAATGTATATCACCTTCCCCTGCATTGAAAAATGTGTTTTTGTTTCTTTGTTTTTTATGGTCTTTGTCTTCACAACAAAATACAGCTTGTGAGATGATAATTACATTTTTCTTCACAGGAAAATTTTAAATGACCTTTCTTCAGATGCACCTGGGGTACCAAGAATTGAAGAAGAAAAATCTGAAGAGGAGAATTCTGCTCCTGCCATCACAACAGTAACAGTACCAACACCCATCTACCAAACCAGCAGTGGCCAGTACAGTATGTAGTGTACAGATTTCTTACCGTCCAGTTTTTTTTTTTTTCTTTTTTTTTTTTTTTAAAGCATGCAGTGCAACTATCCAAACATTTTTCACATTAGGACACCCCTAAGGGTGAATATCATAGAAGCATGAATTCTGACGCTTTTATTTCTAATGAATAAAGATTTCCTTTACATGTGTGCTAATTTACTAAAGTGCACAAATGCCTCCACATCAGCAAAGCAACATGTTGTGTTTCTTTGCTGATGTTGATATTTATACCCATTTTGCTTCTTAGTTTGGGATTAGTTTTAGTTTGGGATAGTCTACCATCTTGATTGCCTGAAATGCATACACTAGAGTTAAGTAATCCTGGCACCCCAATAAATGCCGGGATTGTATACACACACACAGCTCAGTGCACACTGTAAATAAATGTTCAAAGAGGAAAATAAGGCCTTGTGTGAGGGCCATGTACACCTGCATGGGTGTTTGAGATGCACAGGTGTTCCATGAGTGTATGCACAGCCTTTCCGCCCGGCAGCGGCCCGTGAACACAGTGATTACTGCAATTTATTGCAGACTATTATAGCTGCTAGCATGTACAATCTACATTCAGCCTGCCCATATGTGGTTTGAATCTTAGCCAGTCCTTCCTGAATTGGCTGAGATTCAAACCATCTATGGCCGGCCTAAGTATGTCATAATGTGCTAGTATGTGATTCATACTAGCACATTATGGCATAAACTTGCAGGGGACCCACTTTTTTTTTTTTTTCTTTGGTCAGTTTACTACTGATTTAGAGAACTGGGATTTGTGGAAGTAATAACTTGGGTGGAATGTGGTCATATCTGACTAGAAAATTAATGTATGTAATATGTGGGGCTAATTTTCTAAAGAGAAGATATATAACCGAAAAGGCTAAACTCATCTGGACCAGAGCTAATTTTCCCAATAGAAGTGCATTTCACAGCAACATAACATTTTAACGGCTAAGATTCTTCGGTGTTATGAAGCAAAATTTGCTACTGAATGTTGATATGCTAACTCTTCTTTTCTAGGGATTCTTTTAAATGGGTTTTCCTATGTTGCAATTTAATGTATGCAGCAGAGACATTAGCAATATAAGTACTTCCAGGGAGTCTCCTTTTTGTTTATTTTTGTTATGCAAGATTTAATTTTTTAGTTTTTAAAGCCTTTGATACAGTAAAGTTTTATTTAATGGATGCCACAGCAAATTTAGTGAGAAACTGCTCAGAGTGCATGAACATTTATTACAGTGTTTGCATATAGATGGCGGCAATAGGCTGAAAGCAGAATATGGATATTGTAGGGAAAGATGAAAAATATAGGCCATCAATGACCGTGTCTTTTTCCCTATACGATGTCTAGTTTCTATACCGTTTTTAACTTTGGATTTTTTTTTGTCTCCCAGTTGCCATTACTCAGGGAGGAGCAATACAGCTAGCGAACAATGGTACAGATGGAGTCCAGAGTCTTCAGACATTAACAATGGCAAACACAGCAGCAACTCAGCCTGGAACTACAATATTGCAGTATGCACAGACAACAGATGGACAGCAGATACTTGTTCCAAGCAACCAAGTTGTTGTTCAAGGTGAGCTTAATTGCCTTGATTTGCATATCGGTCTATTATCAAAAACCTAAATCTTGTAACACTGGTTGCATGATAAAATGGCTAAACAGAAGTTACCTTCAGTAAAAACAGCATGTCTGACCACTCATTAGATACAAAAATATAGGCAATATAATTTATATGCAAGTTTTGCCTACACCTCCACTTACCTCTTGAGTTTCCCCTATTGATAATTGAAATTGTATTTCCACTTTGCAGTCAAATTGGGATAACACCTACAGTATATTTGTTATATGTTCTCATTCATATTTCATAATTAAAAAATTCCTAGTTACATTTTTCTTTTTTTAAAAAGCATGTAAAAAAAAAAAAAAAAAACTGTTATGCAGAGGATGCTGAGGAGTGAATGGTAACCCTAGTTAATCCTGTGCTGGCAGATCGTACTAGTTGCAAGCTAGATTTGAACCCTATCTGTTCCAACAAAGCCTTAAAGATCTATAACATGGACTTTGACAATGTATAACATTGAGGGAAACCCCTGTGCATCCCCCTTCTACCAGTGAGGACAGATTGTTTACTCCCATTTTAAATTTAGAAGCTTGCAGTCTGCCTAAGGCCTGATTCAAACAAACATCTATCTGTATTGTGAATGGAAACATATTAACAAACCTTGTGTGATTTTTCTCAAATTTGATTGCAAAAGTGGAAATATACATTATTGTGACTGTCTGACACTTGGATTTCTCAGCAGGTAACATATATTTATGCATTGCTTTAAAATGCTCTTGATGAAAAAAAAAATACCCTGCGAACAAAGTTTAATATTTACCAGTCCAGTGGGCATTGGCTCCTATTTTCGCTCATACAGAGCTACAGTGGCTGAAGAATCTTCAGCATCTGACACACTTTTGGATATTTCAGGTGCTTGATCCCCACTGTGCGCTGTGATTCAACCCACAGACCAATACAGTACTATTGTGAACTATAGTGACTTGAGGTTGAATCTCTGCTCACAGTAAAGGGACGGGCATCCAGCACACCTGAAAGTGTGTTGCCTACCAAACTGCTAATAATATAAACTTTCTTTTGTGTTTTTTATTTTTTAATATCTTAATCGTACAGTACAGGACACAAACATGTTTTTTTTAGACCATAGGTTATATGCAAGGTACCTTGGGATGATTGGTCACTGGCAAAAGAATTTGCTCAGGCCGCCCCTAGAGCATACACACCAAGATTTTCATTTTTTTTTTTCCATTAGTGTCCTTAGATAAGGGATCTGTTCTCTTCTGGAGAAGTCTTTTTTTTTTCTTTTGAAACAATTCAGTTTTTTTCTCTGAAGCTTTTGAGATCTGAATTTTTTTTGCCCTGGGCCATTTAGCAGTCTCCAGATCCGTTATGTAATGGTTGTGCGTACTGGGCACACAAATAGCTGTGTGTGCGCAGCAGCCATTTTGTTCACGTCACAAATCTCTTATGCCATTAACCACTGGATCGCTTTTACATGCAGTGAAAGGGGGTCCTCCCGGTGCCTTCTGGGCTTTCCCACCCACAAGGGGCCGGGGGCTCAAGCATGCGGTTCCGCTGGCTTACCATAGAGATGACCAATGGCCGGATGTTCCCAGGTCATCTCTATGGTCTAAGAAACCGGAAGCAATGGGTATTTTATAACTTCGGGTTTCGCCCAGATGTAAAAATGCCATTACTGGCTTGTGAAAGCATCTGATCAAACAGATCAGATTTTTTTTAAGGGCAGAGGAGAGATTTGGGGTCTATTGTCTCTGTAAAGAGAATCTGTCACTGCCCATGCTATCACAAGGGGTGTTGTTCATCCCTTCTGATAACAATAAAAGTGATAAAAAAAATTTAGGAGACAGTGTAAACAAAATAAAATATATATAAAAAAAAATTGCCTCTAGGACAGGGGTGTCAAAATCAATTTCATTGTGGGCAGCATTAGCATTATGGTTGCCCTTAAAGGGCCGGCTGTATCTGTAAGACTATAGAAGTGTATCTTCTCTTTATCATATTAAATAATTGCCTCTGCATTCGATTATTACTGGTTTTAGTAATATTTAAGACTTGAGCTGTAAAGGAGGAAAATTGGTAGCAGAACAATCTGTTCATATACAATGTCCATTTAAAAGTGTACCCCATCCTTTTTTAGAAGAGTAATGTAACAAATTGTGCATACATAGAGACCAGAGGTTTTTAAATGTAAATTCTTTCATTGTTTGTACAATTAAACATTTTACTTTTTATAAACATTTTTTTGTATAGATTTTTTTTGGCTGCAACAAAGTCCCACAGGAGATGCTTCTTTGTTATGTATAATTTAAGGGACGGCGCAAGCCCGAACTCATGAACTTTTCACTCCACATCTTGGCTTTAAGCTGTAAAGGGAAGGTGCAGACCGGCTTGAAGCCCACTCCTCTAGCAGATGATGCAAGTCTGAAAAGGAGGGTCGCACACCACTGGTATCATCCAAAAGAAACTTTTTATGCTGGGAAGCAGTAAGTGCAGGGTGCAGAGGAGGGCTGGTGTCAACTGCCGGAGTCTGCTGAATGCTGAGACCAGCTGAGGCGGTGATGAGGGGTTGCTTCAGCTTCATAGGTGGATCTGTAGGAGGAATTCTGTCCCCCTCTCTGACTACTGCTGGGGAGTGGGGGCAGAAACAAGCCTCTCCTTGGCTGCATGGAGAAGTGCGGGATCTGGCAGAGGAGTTCTGTTTTCTCTGCTGCTGACTGCTGAGAAAGGGTGGGGGGCAGTGAGGTGTGAGGGTCACAAACTGGCCTGGCAGGCCAGATTTGGTCCTTTGGTTTGAAAAATGCTCTAAGACGTCTGCATAAAATATATAATGCTTTGGGCGGGGAAGGGGGGTTAATTTTCTAGCAAAAAAAAAAAAAAAAAAAGAATTTTGACCTGGGTGGCAGGCAGTTAAACAAGCTGCTTGCAGACTTTAACACTGCTTGTTGAAAGCCTGCTAGTAGCTTGTTTAAAGTGATACTCCCCACTCCCATTAAGATCTTTGTATAATTTTCCAAAAATGCACTTTAAAGGCTTGAAGAAAGATGCTTGAAGCTTGCCCAAAGCTTTGCAAAAGTTTACCGAAAGTTTCATGAGAGCTTGCTGTTCTCAATGCTCTTATACAAGCTTGAAGCCTGTGTGAAACGGGCTTTAAGAACCAAGTTCTAGCTTTTTACTTCAAAAGCATACTATACTAGATGTTTGAGTTCCTCCTGGGCTTTTTGGCATTGGACAACTGTTTCTAAATGTGCCAGGCTCCCTCACTTTGTCTTCTGTTTGTTCTTTTTCTACTTTTTACCAGTAGGATGTTTAGGTCTTACCTGATGTCTGCATGTAATGTTGTTCCTGTAGCTGTAGGTTGCCCCCAGTTTGTTTTTTTATTTTTATTTATTTTTTATTTTTTTCTGGGCCTGTTAGTGTTTTGTTTTCTGTGTTGCTCACCCCTCAGTTGGTCTGCTTTTGGATGTCCCATCTGCCTCAGATTAACCACTTGAGGCCTGGAAGTATTTGCCCTCTTAATGACAAGCCATTTTTTGCAATACGGTACTACATCGCTTTAAATGACAATTGCGCCTGTCGTGTGACACTACCCAAACAAAATGTATGTCCTTTCTTATCGTACATCACGGGACACAGAGCCATAGTAGTTACTATGTGGGTTATAGGCCGCCTTCAGGTGATGGACACTGGCACGCCCTAAGACAAAAAGTCCACTCCCTATATATCCCCTCCCACTACTGGGAGTACCTCAGTTTTTTCGCCAGTGTCTAAGGTGTCGGGCCTCGTATCCGAAGAAACAAGGTTTTGCCTGTAGAAGCTTCTCTTTTTAGAGAGCTGGACCCCGGGATCCAGTACTTTTGGCCATAAAGTCTTACTGGCCATGGTGCTATTACAGGTTCAGGATTGTGGGTTTTCCCTAAGGTCCCCAGCTCCTGAAGGTTTGTTAACGGAACCCACTGTTAAAGAGGAAGTAAACCCTGATGGGTTTACTTCCTCTTTGTTTCCCTGCAAAGGTAAAGCATAATAGACTACTATGCATCGCTTACCTGACACAGATGCCAGCGAAGTCACCGCTGTCCCCTTGTGTACGGAGCCTCCTTCTTCTTGGTGGGTCTCCCTGCTTCGGCGCTGTCATTCGATGACGTCACTCCCGCGCATGCGCACGGGAGCCGCCACTTGCGGCATATCGCCGTTGACAGCGCCGTAGACAGCGGTGCCTGTCTTTTGGCAAATATCTCCTAAACCGTGTATCTACGCTTTGAGATAGATTTTCAGTTTGTAGCTCTGCCTTTCGGTCTAGCTACTGCTCCTTGTGTGTTTACAAAGGTTCTGACTCCCCCTTTAGCCAGATTAAGGGCTCAGGGGATAATGATTCTCGCTTATTTAAACTATCTACTCTTCATAGATCAGTCAGTAGCCCGCCTAATCCAGAGTTTGGTCACCACGGTCAGCTACCTGGAATACCTAGGTTGGATTCTCAACTTCGAGAAATCTTCCTTAAAACCGTCAATGAGATTGCAGTACTTGGGCCTGATCATAGATACAGCTCAGAAGAGGGTGTTCTTACCCCAGGCAAAGATCAGTTCCATAATGGAACTGATTCAGGTAGTCATAGCAAATAAGAATCGTTCTATTCGACTTTGCATGAGATTGTTGGCCGTTCCATATGCGCAGTTTCATTCGAAACTGCTGCAAAACAGTATCCTGTCAACTTTGAACAAAAAGATCCAAGCTCTAGACTTCCTGATGCGTTTATCCCCCAAAGTGCATCAAAGCCTCAGTTGGTTGATATCCAAGAATCTTTAGAAAGGGAAGTCCTTCCTACCAGTTACCTAGAAGGTGGTGACAACAGATGCCAGCCTTCTGGGCTGGGGAGCAGTCCCGGAAAAAGCATCTGTCCAAGGAAAATGGTCCAAAACAGAAATGACCTTGCCCATCAATATTATAGAGATTCGGGCAGCAAGCCTGGCCCTGGAGGCTTGGATGCTCAGATTACAGAATTGTACGGTCAGAGTCCAATTGACAGTGCCACAACAGTGGCCTATATCAATCACCAAGGGGGCACGAGGAGTCGTGCGGCTCAGAGAGAGGTGAATCGTATCCTGTCCTGGGCAGAAGACAACATTCCTTGCCTACTCTGCAGTCTTCATTCCGGGTATAGAGAATTGGCAGGCGGACTATTTTAGTCACCAACAGTTGTTCACGGGAGAATGGTCTCTTCACCCCAAAATCTTTCTGTCAATATATCAAAGATGAGGAATTCCGGACGTGTATCTGTTTGCGTTCAGGTTCAACAGAAAGATCGACAACTTTGTGTCAAGGACAAAGGATCTGCTGGCATACGGAACAGAGGCCTTTTCCGTGGGATCAGTTTTAACTGATCTATGCGTTCCCTCCTGGTCTGCTTCCGCACCTTCTTAGCAGGATCAAGCAGGAAGGAAAGGAGGTGATTCTTGTGGCCCAGGAGATCTTGGTATGCAGAGATCATAAAGATGGCGGTAGGGGACCCGTGGACCCCACCACCGCAGCCAGACCTTCTCTCGCAAGGTCCGGTCTTCCATCCTACCTTACAGATGCTAAATTTAACGATTTGGCTATTGAAACCCACATTCTGAAAGACCGTGGGCTGTCAGGTTCAGTAGTTTATACTTTGATTAATGCTAGGAAGCCAGCCTCCAGAGTCATATATTATAGAGTCTGGAAGGCATATGTCTCCTGGTGTGAATCCAGGGGTTGGAAATATGTCATAGGTAGGATCCTTGAATTTCTACAGATGAGATTAGAACTAAAGCTGGCCTTGAGTACTATTAAAGGCCAGGTTTCAGCCTTATCAGTGTTTTTTCAATGACCACTTGCTTCACACTCTCTGGTTCGTAGCTTTATTCAGGGGGTAACATGGATTAATCCTCCGGTTAGGTCTCCCCTGAACCCTTAAGACTTGAATTTTAGTCCTGTCGGCATTACAGAAACAGCCTTTTGAGCTGATAGAAGATATTCCCTTGGTCCTTTTGACAAGGAAATTTTAGTTTTTCTTCTGCAAGAAGGGTATCGAAGTTGGCTGCTCTTTTTTGTAAAGAGCCATATTTGATTATTCATAAGGATAAGGTTGTATTGCGTCCTCATCCTAATTTCCTTCCAAAGGTAGTGTCAGGTTTTCATTTAAACCAGGCTATTGTTCTGCCTTCATTTTTTCCAGAACCTCATTCTGCGGATGAAAGGTCACTACATTCTCTTGATGTGGTGAGAGCAGTCAAGGTCTATTTGAAGGTGACCGCTCAGATTCGTAAAACAGATGTTTTGTTTGTGTTGCCAGAAGGTCCTAAGAGAGGACAGGCAGCATCGAAGTCTACTATTTCTTAATGGATTCGTCAAGTTATTGTTCAAGCTTATGGTTTAAAGAGGGAAATTCCACCTTTTCATATTAAAGCGCACTCCACCAGGGCTGTTGGTGCTTCCTGGGCAGTGCATCACCAAGCATCCATGGCTCAAATCTGCAAGGCCACAACCTGGTCTTCAGTCCATACATTTACCAGATTCTATCAAATAGATGTAAAAGGTCATGAGGATATCGCCTTTGGGCACAGTGTATTGCAGGCAGTCTCTTAGTGCCCTACTTTTGTCTCCTTCCCTTCAGTTGGCATTGCTATGGGACATCCCACATAGTAACTACTATGGCTCTGTGTCCTGTGATGTACGATAAGAATATAGGATTTTTAAAACGGCTTACCTGTAAAATCCTTTTCTTTGAAGTACATCACGGGACACAGAGGTCCCTCCCTTCTTTTGGTATACACGTGTGTTGCTTTGCTACAAAACTGAGGTACTCCCAGTAGTGGGGAGGGGTTATATAGGGAGTGGACTTTTTATCTTGGGGTGTTCCAGTGTCCATCACCTGAAGGTGGCCTATAACCCACATAGTAACTACTATGGCTCTGTGTCCCGTGATATACTTCAAAGAAAAGGATTTTACAGGTAAGCTGTTTTAAAAATCCTATTTTTTTCCCCCCACAAATAGAGCTTTCTTTTGGTCGTATTTGATAACCTCGGCGGTTTTTTTATTTTTTGCATTTTATAAACAAAAAAAACTATTTTTTTTTAAACTTTTTTGCTTTAATAAATATCCCCAAAAACGAATTTCTTCATCAGTTTAGGCCAATATGTATTCTGCATATTTTTGGTAAAAAAAATTGCAATAAGCGCATATTGATTGGTTTGCGCAAAAGTTATAGCATCTACAAAATATTTATGGCCTTTATTTTTAGCGGGACTGCGACATTGTGGCGGACAGATCGGACACTTGACACTTTTTTTGGGACCGGTGACATTTTATACAGCGATCAGTGATAAAAATAGCCACTGATTACTGTATAAATGTCACCGGCAGGGAATAGGTTAACAGTAGGGGGCAATCAAGGGGTTAAATGTTTCCTAGGGAGGTGTCTCTAACTGTGGGGGCAGTGTAGTGACTGGAGAAGGAGACAGATCGCTGTTCCTAATTCTCCCCACAGAACGGGGATCTGTCTGCCGGCAGAACATCACGGCCGCCGGCCATGCACATCGGCTCCGGCGTCACACCTCGGGCCCCCTAGTGGTCTTAAAGCGACCGATGTAGAATGATGGCAATTTGCCCAGAAGAGCCAACCTGCCACAGTACAACGGCGGCTGGTCCTTAAGTGGTTAACTGAATCACACACACACACTTGTGTATGTGTTTTGTCATGTGCACTAATGCTCGTAGTTTAGGCAACAAGCTTTGTGAGCTGACAACTCTTATGTCTAGGGACAACTTGAACCGTGTTGCAATTACAGAGACATAGTTCAAGAATTCAAACGGCTGGGAAATAACTATACTAGGTTAGGTTATATACTATAACGACAGAGTAGGGAAGAGGGGAGGTGAAGTTGACAAATATGTCAAAAATGGCATAACACTAATTCAAAAAACAAATGAAATACTTGAAACCCTCTGGATCTGCCTTCCAACCAGAGAGAGACATTCCCTTAGAATTGGTGTAGTATACAGACCCCCAGAACAGACTGAAGATTATGATAACTTGTTGATTGTAAAGAACTCAAATGGCAATGAAGGGAGAGGTTTTGACTATGGGTGACTTCAACATGCCTGACATTAACTGGAATTCTCAAACTGCTATTACAAGGAGGAGCAGGGATGTAATGGAAGCACTGAACGGGGCAGTAAAAAGCTTAACCCGAGGTAGTACTGACAAATGGGGATCTACTGTCTGTTTAGGTGGGAGAGAATTTGGGTTCTAGTTATCACCAATGTATTTGGTTTGATATTAAAGCAAGAACTGAAAAATCATATACAAAAACAAAAGTTTTAGATTTTAAAAGGACAAATTTTGCTGAAATGGGGACTGAAATTTTGCTCCAATGAACTGAAAGGTTGGGGTAAAATGACAGGAGTAAGTAATCAGTAGACACTATTAAAGTCTGCCATCCTGGAGGCAACTAGATTATATATCAGGCAAGTTAGTAAGAATAAACAGAAGAAAAAAACAATATGGTTCACTATATAGGTAAGTAGGATAGTGAAGGTAAAAAAAATTGCATATAGAAGATTCAAGGAAACAGGAGGTGTAGCTGACAGAGAGGAGTATAAAAGGATGCCAAACACAGGAAATTGCTAAGCCTATTAAGAAAGGAGATAAAGCTTTTTTTAGGTACATTAGTGATAGAAGGAAAAAAAACAATGGGATCACTAAAATGAAAACTGGGCACAACACATATGTTGAGGGAGACCAGGATGTAGCAAACCATTTAAACAATTCCTTCTGTTCAGTGGTCTCAAAAATAAATTGCACTAACGATAAGTTGGAATCATATTGGTTCCAGTAATGATGGTTCATTTCTAGGATTTCTGGAGACAGAGGTAACAGAGCAACTGGTTCGGTTAAAGCTAAATAAAGCAATGGATCCTGATTGTATTCATCCCAGAGTTCTAAGAGAACTTTGAGATATAGATGTTGGACCATTAACTGCTCTTTTTAATCAATATCTTCTAAAAGGACAAGTGCCCCATGACTGGCGGACAGCTAATATTGTGCCTATCCACAAGAAGGGCAGCAAGGTAGATGCTGGCAATTACAGGTCAGTGAGTTTAACATCAATTGTAGTTAAGTTATTGGAATCACTACTGAAAAGAAGGATCACTGATCACCTAAAAATACACAGCTTGCTGGACCCAAAGCAGCATGGCCTTACTAAGGGCAGATCATGTCAGACTAATCTGATTGAATTTTTTGACTATATTACCAGTGTTTTGGATCAGGGATGTGCTGTGGACATAGCATATCTTGATTTCAGCAAGGCATTTGATACAGTTCCACATAATGATCTAATACAAAAGTTGTACAAGCTAGCACAGTGCATATGCAGTTGGCTAAAGTGTAGATACCAGAGTGTGATTGTAAACGGGGTTAACTCAGAACAGAGACCAGTCAGTAGTGGGGTGCCACTGGGTCCTGTTCTATTTAAAGGATATGTAAAGGTTTGTGTTTTTAAATAACAAAAAACAAACATGTCATACTTACCTCCTCTGTGCAGCTGGTTTTGCACAGAGTGGCCCGATCCTCCTCGTCTGGGGTCCCTCAGTGGTGCTCGTGGCTCCTCTTCTTCTCAAGTGCCCCCATTGCGGGCATGCTCCTGCTGCTGCGTCCATTGATACAGACAGCAGGACTCTGCCCCGCCCCCCGGCTCCCGCATCATTGGATTTGATTGACAGGGAAAAAAATAATAGTAATAAATATAAAGTAGAATGTGCAGACTCGATGGACTACTCGATGGTCTTTTGCTGCTGTCACTTTTCTATGTTAAAAATAATGTATTACGGTAATAATTTTTTGTGTCATAAATGTAAAATAAAAAGGTGGTATGCACATTTACAGAATTTTGAACTTTCTTGGTCTTAGCTGCCTCGGGAGATGTACAAACGTACCAGATTCGCACAGCACCAACCAGCACAATTGCACCAGGAGTTGTCATGGCATCCTCTCCAGCACTCCCTGCCCAGCCAGCTGAAGAGGCAGCACGTAAAAGAGAAGTGAGGCTTATGAAGAACAGGTATATAAATCTTTCCTTTGTTGGAACCTTTAATCACTTCAATACAGGGCATTTTTACCCCCTTTTGCTCAAACCAATTTTCAGTTTTCAGAGCTGTCGCACTTTGAATGACAATTGCGCGGTCATGCAACACTGTACCCAAATACATTTTTTTATCATTTTTTCCCCCACAAATAGAGCTTTCTTTTGGTGTCATTTGATCACCTCTGCGTTTTTTTTTTTTTTTTTGCGCTATAAACAAAAGAAGAGCGACTATTTTTTTTACTTTTTGCTATAATAAATATTTCCCCCTCAGTTTAGGCCGATATGTAATCTTCTACATATTTTTGTTTAAAAAAAAAAAAAAAAAAATCATAATAAGCGTATGTTTATTGGTTTGCGCAAAAGTTATAGCGTCTACAAAATAGGGGATAGTTTTATGGCATTTTTATTTATTTTTTTACTAGTAATAGCGGCGATCTGCGATTTCTATCGTGACTAACATTGTCGCGGACAGATCGGACACTTTTGACACTATTTTGGGACCATTGGCATTTATACAGTGATCAGTGCTATACAAATGCATTGATTACTGTATAAATGCCACTGGCAGGGAAGGGGTTAACACTAGGGGGCGATCAAAGGGTTAACTGTGTGTCCTAGGGAGTGATTCTAACTGTAGTGGGAGGGGACTCACAAGGGGAGGAGACCGATCGGTGTTCCTCTGTACTGGGAACACATGATCGGTCTCCTTTCACCTGACAGGACATGGATCTGTGTGTTTACACACACAGATCCACGGTCCTGCTCGGTTAAGAGGCAATCGTGGGTGCCCGGCAGACATCGCGGCCGCTAGGCATGTGCAACGGGTCCCGAGTGACGTGGCGGCGCGCCCCCCAGGCGGTAGGGAAGCCCAGGACGTCCTAAGACGCCAGCCCAGGATGGGAGATCCCTCCTGCGGACGTCATATGACTATATGCGGGATGTGAAGTGGTTAAACTCCTAGATGGCTTGTAAAATAATTACATTTTTTATTTTGCAATTGTTTTTTAAATGTTTTTACTCTCGTTTCAGCTTAATACTTGAAAAATACACGACAATCGCAGTGTTTTAGTTTATTGTGTTTTTATATTTGTAAAGAATCACTATAAAACACATTTGTCAAAATACCTATAACATTTAAACATTGCACTATGTATGTCTGCAAATAGCTGATTAATTTCTTAGCCAAATCCCTTTTTAGGGCCCATTCAAACCATTGTTTTGCGTTCCTTAAAGCTTATGTTGTGCATTAACTAGTGTTAAGGCAGTTTATTACCTTGAATGAACTGCCTAACGCACCAAAAAAAAAAAAAAGGTATGTACCATTTTTTGGTAGCGCCTGCAATACACATAGTTTTCATGATGTGTTGGGGTGCCAGTCAGAATGTATGGCACTGCATCACACACAACGCCTGTTGTGTGCATTATCTCAATGCAATAGTATGCACATAATTCTAAAACGATAAACAAGTACATTTGCCAAATTTAAACGTAAACCATTTATCACCTTTTGGAGGATTTCCACTCCTTTCCTGTTATAATTATGGAACAGGAAGTAAAGCGAAATCTCCTGAATGGGACACAGATGGCAAAAAAAGAAACTTATGACGTGTACACACAAGCGGAATGTCCGACAGAAAAAGTCAGATGGGAGCTTTTCATCATATATTTCGATCATATGTATGCCCCACTGACTTTTTACGTCGAAAATTCTTATGGACCTAGAAAGAGAACATGTTGTAAATTTTTCCGACGGAACCAATTCCTATCTGGAAAACCATTCGTCTGTATGCTGTTCCAACGTACCAAAAACTACGCATGCTCTGAAGCAAGTACGAGACGGAAACTATTGGCTACTGGCTATTGCACTTCCTTTTTCTAGTCCCATCGTACGTGTTGTACGTCACCGCGTTCTAGCCGGTCGGAATTGGGTGTGACCGCGTGTAGGCAAGACCGCTTCAGCGGAATTCCGTCAGAGAAACCTTCAGAGTTTTTATTCCGACTGCAAAACCGCTTGTGTGTATGCGGCATAAGGCTCCTTTCACACAGTAAAAATGGCGATGACGAACTGATGTAAACTTCATCCGTTTTTTTTCATAGAATATAGATTACTAATTTTATTTTTTGGGCGGAAAAGATTTGTTGTCCGGTAGTTAGGTTATAGTCTTTCGGATGTCTTTCAGTCTTTTTTCTTAATTGTGAGGGCTGTGTAATTTTCCTTCATGAAGTGATTCTGTAATTTGAATGAATTCAGGTATTTGAGGAAAGAAGTTTGTTTAGTAAGATATAAGGCGGCTATTTTTTTACTCGAAATTCTTTTTTGCCACCTAATATATTTGTTCTTACAGGGAAGCAGCAAGAGAGTGTCGTCGGAAAAAGAAAGAATATGTAAAATGCCTGGAGAACAGAGTAGCTGTCCTCGAAAACCAAAACAAGACACTGATTGAAGAACTGAAAGCACTTAAAGACCTTTACTGCCATAAATCTGACTAATTGAGGCAGTTGTATTTAGGATTGTGTCCCCAATGAGGAGAACTGGTTTTCCTGTAACCAGATAAACTTTTTTTTATTTTCTATATTTCTCTTTTTTCGCAAAACTGCCTGACAGCAACTAAAGGATTTCATTCATCTGTGCTTTTGCGTTAAAACTGTGAATGCATCTAGCTCCTGCCTCTGAACCCAAGTGAGTTAACGCCACGTTTCAGTCTCCAAGATCAAGAACAACTTATGAATATTATTTTTTTTTTTTAAATCATACCTTTTATTTGCATTTCTGCTTTATCCCTCTTATATTTGCTAAGCACTGTTAGTGCAGGGAGAGCTTGTATATATGACACATTTGGGCTATTTACTCTACTCTTGGGGCTTATAACAGAAGCTGCCCTGCTCTACCCACCCTATAGAAAGTAGAAAATTTGGATGATGTGAAAAATGGGAATTGAAAAGCAACTGAACCCCATGTGTCAAAACCATTTGTTGTCCTTTGGTGCAGACCGATTTTCTTGGGGATTTCATTCACAATTATTTTTTTTATTGGACTATTATGCCGAGCCAGCTGCCACTCGTCAGTCAATTTCAAGTTAGTACATGCTCTCAGAAATTCAACAAACCTTGAAAGGGATATCCTTTCTAAGCACACTGAGGTACAAATGACATGTTCTACAGGACTGAAGGGTCTAAAGAGGAAAACTTTGAAGCACTCCTCATTGCATCTTCATTGTATTCATTTGCAACAATTGCATACCTACATTTCTAAAGAGGAATGTGTAATTTGGACAAGCAACAAATTACCAAAGCTCTGTGGGCATCGATTGTTTATGTACTGTACCTCTTAAATGTCAAATCCCTATCACCAGCACCCTTTGTGGATTTTTTGGCTCCACATATGTATATATGAGGAGAAATAGCTTTGTTTTTGTTTCCTTTTCTTCACTCCCTGTGCTTGAATTTGGAAATTGAAATTGTGCAACATGGGCTTTTATCACTTTTAAAATGGTCATATTGTTAAGAGCCTGGTTGCACTTAATAGTTGTGTGGCCATTCTTTTTGCGTCTATACACAGCTACATTTAAAAAACAGCTTACTTTGTGTTTGGGATTTGTTGGTCTTGTAAAATATTTTATGTTGAGTAGAATTATCATGTACTATTTGAAATACATTTTGTATTTTAAAACTATGATGTATTGTTTGCATCAGAACATTTTTTTTAAGTGTGTGTAAGATTTATTTTGTGCTTGTGCGCTGTTAGCTAATGTATATATCCTATTTTACCTTTTACACTTGTATCTATATAAATTTAATATCTGCACAGTCATACATTTTAATGAAACTATAGTGCTATTATTATTATTTTTTTTTTATTTTTTTTGCGCTTTTGCAGGAAGCTGAGAACACAAATTTTTCCACTGCTTTCACCCTTTATGCAAAACTTAAAGGTATAACATAGTAGCAGAATCTTAAAGATGAATTTCATGTATGAATATTTTTGCATACTCACATTGGTCCAGCTTGGACCAATGTAAGTATGCATTTTTCATACCTGGACAATCCCCGTGGAAGCAGGGAATCACTGTAGTAACCACTTGGGGGTCAATCACTTGCCACAGACTCTTTACAGAGAATGCTTTGCCTTTTCTCAATAAATGCAAAACATTCTCTAAATGCATGAAGTGGGGAGGTAATGTCACAATCTCTACCTTATCCAATCAGAGAATGCCTTGTATTTATTGAGAAAAACACAATGCATTGTTTGATTGAAACCCATGCCGAGCAGATGTTCCTCTGTGGTTACTATGCAGCAGGACAGCCACTTGACACAAAATCTGAAATGCATTGTTTGATTGAAACCCATGCCGAGCAGATGTTCCTCTGTGGTTACTATGCAGCAGGACAGCCACTTGACACAAAATCTGAAAGACAGTGAGGATCGTTGTAGTAATGGTGGGTACTACCATGGTGATTCTCCCCTTCCACTGGGACTAACCAAGTATGGAATATGCATACTTACGTTGGTCCAAGCTGCACCAATGTAACATTGCAAAAATATCCATACCCTGAATTCAGCTATAAGGTTAGCCTGCAGTACCACGGTTGATGCAGTTGTAACTATCTAGGTTAGCATCACATGATTAACATTTTTCAGTGGATATAGATAACCAGTGACTCTGAAAGTTGCTGTCTTTTTTAATCTGAATATATTAAGGATGAGATGAACTAGCAAAAACAAACTTGTCGATAACTGTAACAAACTGTATTACAAGCTTTGTCTTGTCTTAGCATGGTTGTTTAAACATTTTTTCAATGCACAAAAATTAGATTATTTTTCCATTCTATTTCACTTGCTATCATTTCCCGTATGTTTGTTTGTGGTATACTTCGAATGTCAAGAACATTCTGGTCACTTCTGTGTCTGGAATCCATTTAATTTTAGTTGTGCCACATACCCATGGTATTTGCAGCTAACATTTTTTTCACAGATTTACAATGTATAATAGTAGCTAGACTGTATTATAAGCAAATTGTAAGCAATGATGGATTGCATTGCCTTGGAGAAAGATGAAAAAAAATGCACTAAGTGCTTTTGTTTTCTTATAATGAATATAAAGTCATACCTAATTTGTCTCTAAAAGAACTTGGTAGGGATGCAAATAATCTAGTGATTCTGGAGTACAGAGGACTTATTACAGGGTGGATTTATAGTTATGCCTCCAAATGTTTTATATGGAAGGATAATTCTTTCTATGAAAGTTCTCGTTTGACCCCCTTTTTTTTTTTTTTTCTTAAAATATAGTAGCAAAGTAAATGAGTTAAAGGATAAGTACACCTTTGGGAATATGTTGCATGTTCCACCCGCTTTTCGGGTAGAACATGTAACATGTTCCCGCTCTTGCAGCTCTCTCCACCGATACCCGGTATCGCCCACAAGGCTGTATCATTCATTCACAGAGTTTAGTGAATGATTGCCTACAAGTACCGTTAGCCTTTGCGGCTAACGGCTTGTACTTAATGAACTGCAAGTCTGCTGGGGAGTGCTCTTGTGGTCGATTGAGCTTCCTGGACTGAAATAACTGCCTGCCCGTGTCGGAGGTACTGACAGACAGCTGCACTGGCATTCTGCAGGAGCCTGACATTGCACCCGCAATCTTCTGATCGTGGGTGCAATGGTCTACAGTCCTTATCTGCAAAAAATGCATTTATTCTTTATTTTTTTTAAAGGTGAACATATCCTTTAAAGCAACGAAAAAAGGCTGAAGAACATTTATGCAAAATCATATTCAAACAGGATTTTCAAGTCAGTGACTGTTCAAAACTAAAAAGATTAAAAAAAAAAAAAAAAAAATCAACTTTGAAAGCATCTTTTTTGCTAGCATTTTTCGTGGTATGTTTTAGGTTTATTCTAATGTATGCATAAAAAAAGAAAATCTGTCCAACTAAAAACTACCATAATCTGAGATTGTAAAATGCCAATTAACCCATTTTGTAAAGTTTTTGTATTTATGGCCAGAGCTGTGTACTGATGTATTGTACAAGATGAGAACTTTTATATTATACGGTCATGAGAGATATATTACTGTAATTTGAAGCTTGTACTATAATTCATGCAATCATCTCAAGCATTAATTTTAATTACTGTGGTAACAGTTATATGATCTGCAAATTAGGTAGGGTTAGTGATCATTTATAGTCATAAACTTTAGGCAGCATGTAACATAAGGATGCCTATGCCAGTACATACCGCGAGAATGAATGTGTATTGTAATTTAAAAAAAAAAAAATTTGCCATTAGTTTTGCAGTGCACAAACAGATGATAGAATAATGTGTATATACATATTGCAGTACCATAATTTGTATATACATATAATGTAGTACTGTATTATGTTGGAAGTATACTCACTGATGAATAGTTTATAATAGTACACCTTTCACTTCCAAAAATACTTTCTCTTTTTGCCATATCCTTCATAGGACATTGGTGGTTTCAGTGTACACTCCAATCAAAAAGAGATACAAGGCTTTTTCATTTTTGAAAGGCTTTTTTCAAACCAGGTCATGCAGCTGTTTGAATCTTATACCCCAAATCCGCCCCTCTGCTGTCTTTGAGAAACATTGTGTATAGGAAGGCTTCGTTCTCAGGGAGGACAGCCACACACGAGTGGCAACAAACCCACATAGTGGTACTTGAAAAGGATAACTTTACTTTTAAGTGTAATGCTTTGTCTACCCTTAACCCTTCCTGCATCTCGGAAAACTGCTGGGGCCAGGAAGTTTATAAACTGCGGTGCAGATGATTTGCTGGGAGGGGTAGGGTGCTCATCTAAAGGATAAGTACTCAATTCTTATCTCTGTTGGGCTGTCTCCTATCTTTCCTCCAGTGCTGCAGCCTCCCGCAAGACTCTTCAACATTCTACACTTCTGCGAGTATCCAATACCGATGTTGTTTGCTGTGTTTCCAACCCCAGCGTTGGTACAGGACTCAGCAGTGACAAGTGGAGGGGGACAAAGGCATCCAATGTTTGTGAAAGTGACGATTGCCAAGAAGTCTTGTGGAGGCTGTAGCGCTGAAAAGGAGGGAAGTTGTAGGATAGGAGACATAGGATGCTAAAGAGGGGAGTATAAATGCTTTCTTTTACAGGAACTCTTAATCTGATATTTGTTTTTTATTTAACCTGACAGTTTGCAAAGCAAGTTAACATTAACTGAATAATTATAATGTTAAAATTACCTTTTATATTAACTCGGTATATAAGGTCATTATGTTTTTGGGTTTGCAGTCAATGAAATATTGTTCCCCGAACTTTGTCTACATGTAGCATGGCTCAGTTAAAACTAGATGGCAAAGGGTTTGCACTGGGTGTGTAGGAGAAGAATGCAGAGGATTGCACATTGACTGCAGAAGGTTTACAGCTAGCCATACATGTTATTTCTGTCGTTCAGCCCAAAAAAGCGAAATCCATAAATTTCCTACATTCACGCTAAATGGTGTGGGTGGAGGAGATATCCCTGCTGGCTGTTGTATTTTAACAGCCACTGCTACTACAGTTGTCAGAATACCCAAACACTGACTGCATCTGATTGGCTGCAGTTACTATACTGCTGAGAATTTTGTGCCAGTTTTCGATTTTCAGATTGAAGTTTGTGGAGCCAGGTGGCTTTACAGAATCACCTGGAATTGTCTAACATTCAAGCGGTGTATGGCCAGCATAAGGGCTCTTTCACACGGACGTGTCCGTGTACGGAGCCCGCTCTGCACAGTGGGGGATTGCTCCGTCGATCCCCCACTGTGCTGGAAGAGGACAGGTCTGTCTCTGCACTCTGTGCAGGGACAGACCTGTCAGAGCGCCGCTCTCCCCTATGGGAGATCGGATGACGACGTACTGTAGAGTCCGTCGTCATCCGATCCGCAGACGGATGGAAAAATAGCTTTTTCCTCCGTCGCACTTTTTTTCGGATTGGAGCGTGTCGGATGTCAGCGGACATGTCACCGCTGACATCCGTCCCTCCATAGAGGTCTATGGGGGGTCCGTTCAGGTCCGCCAAAAAAATTGACAGGCAGACCTGATTTTACTGTGAAATGGAATACTAATTACCACAATAAACTTTTTTTTAGAAGTGATTTCTACAGAGAAATTAATTTATATGAGAATAAAACTGCACAGAATGAAGCTCATTTCATAAAGGAAGGAAGAATGTTCTCACAGTAAACGATATAAAGATTAATTTCAATTATACAATGCATTATTTCAAGTAAATAGCAAATTGTTTACATTTTCATCTGCATGTAATTGGATAAGTTAATATTTTTACATTTGTGTGAACATTCTCAACTCTTTTTTGTAAATTAGCCTCCAAGAGTGGCACGGAATGCAGTCCCACTCCAATAATATTCTTGCTCCATTGAATTGCACAGCATTATGGGAAAATAGTATACAGCCCTTGTCATAAATATTTAACCCCCTAGTACTTTTTCAACTTTTTGTAGTATTACAACCTGGAATTAAAATTGATTTTATTAGGATTGTTACCATTTGATTTGCACAATTTGCCGATATACGTCTGCACAGTGGCACGTTCCTGCAAATCGCCGTACGGGTACGTCTTCCCCCTTTAAGAGCCACCGGAGGCGTGGCACAGCGAGGGGCCCGATGCATGTGGCTGGCAGGCGTGATCGCCACTGGCCACCCGCTATTGTGGAAACGAGAGCTAAAACTGAGATTTGTGTGTGTAAATGCACACACACACAAATCCCTGTTCTTTCAGGGGAGAGGAGACATATTGTTTGTTCCTAGTAAGTAGGAACAACAATATGTCTCCTCCCCCAGCCAGTCCTATCCCCATACAGTTAGAAACACCAACTAGGGAACACATTTAACCCCTTGATTGCTCCCTGGTGTTAACCCCTTCCCTGCCAGTGACATTTACACAGTAATTGGTGCATTTTTATAGCTCCGATTGCTGCATAAATGTCAATGGTCCCAAAAATGTGTCAAAAGTGTTTGATATGTCTGCCGCAATGTTGCAGTACCACTAAAAATTGCAGTGGTAATTACTAGAAAAAAAACTTTTGTGCAAACCAATCAACATACGCTTATTGCGATTTATTTTTTTTTTTTATTTTTTTTTTTTTAAGCAAAAATATGTAGAATATATATTGGCCTAAACTGATGAAGAAATTCGTTTTTTAAAAACCTTTTTGGGAATATTTATTATAGCAAAAAGTAAAAAATTTTGTTTGTTTTTTTCAAAATTGTTGCTCTTTTTTTGTTTTATAGCGCAAAAAATAAAATCCGCAGAGGTGATCAAATACCACCAAAAGAAAGCTCCATTTGTGGGGAAAAGGATGCCAATTTTGTTTGGGTACAACATCACACGACTGCGCAATTGTCAAAGTGATGCGGTGCCGTGCAAGTTAAGCATACATTTGTCTGCTAAACCAATAAAACTGTAGTTTTAAAAAAAATTGTGCCCCCCTGCAGGTCTAGGTCATAATATACTAGTATACACTGGATACTAGCACATTATGACAAACTTACCTGGACGCAGAGCCCTCCAGTGCAGCACTGCCATGGCTCCCCAGTGCATCCATCTTAACCCGGTCTTCCAGGTTCCCAAACACCAGCTCTATGAATGGCCAGGGCTTTGATGACATCCAGCTCCGGCACACAGCTCTGAAGGTACGGCAAGGGTATGCTGTCCCTTCAGAGCGCATGCATCGGTGAAGTCACTGGCTGTGTGAATATCTCCTAAACCGTGCAAGTTTAGGAGCTCTTCGCTGTACCTACAGGTAACCCTTATTATAGACGTACCTGCAGGTATAAGTTAAAAAGTGGACTTTCACTTTAACCCTCTGAGTAGGATCTTTATAGAACCACCTTTGACTGCATATCTCTATCAGGATTCTTGATTGCATTGAGTTCTGGGCTTTGGCTGAACCATTCCTAAGGCTGGCCATACACAGCTCGAATCGGCCGGTTCAGCAGGAACCAACCAAAATTTGAACCATCAATGAGCAGGCTAAATGTACCAAGTTGATCAATCAATCAATCAATCAACTTGGGTACAACCAGCCTGTAGGATTCTCTTGCGATTATCGCTAGCGGCTGCTATAGCCGCTAGCAATAATCACTGTCTTGCTGATTCCCCTGCTAGCACTTGCTGTGTTGATCTGGGAATTTCTTTATTGCAACCCGTGTTTGCAGGAAAGAAATTAAAACCTTGTATGGCCTACCTAAGACATTCAGATGTGTGGATTTTGGCTGTTTACACAGTCTCCTACAGTCTCAAATAGGTTTTCCTCAATTGCCCAATATTCAGCACATTCCATCTTTCCTGAAGTCGTGTTCTAAGGTGATGAGCAGAGTTGGCTTTGTTTTACACATAAAGGCTTACACAAAGGTCAGAAAGTTCAGTTTTGGTCTCATCCGTTCACATATTTTATTTTTATACAGTTACTGGGTCCCGCAGTAAGAGAGGATTTTTTCTTCAGCATTGTTTTTTATTTTTCAGCATTTTTTTTATTCATAAAGCCTAACTTCATAAAGTGTCACGGTATAGTTGGATGGATTTTCTCATCTCGGCTGTGATTTTTTTTTTTTGTAGCCGTTTTTAGAATTACTACTGTCCTTTTTCTTGCATAAAAAGAGAGCAGCATCTTCCTGCTCCAGCCTGTGAAAGAGCAATTCTATAGGAAAAGGTAAGCGGTCTGTTAGCAATCCTGTTCCTGGTGAGTTGTTGCCAACAGAATTGCTCTGTGGAAATGACCCTAAGGCCTCATGCACACGAGACGCTGTTAAACGCGCGTTCAGAGGCAGTTGGACACTTTTTTCAACTGCACCTGAACGCAAGCAATGTTATCCTACAGTGGTGTGAAAAAGTGTTTGCCCCCTTCCTCATTTCCTGTTCCTTTGCATGTTTGTCACACTTAAGTGTTTCGGAACATCAAACCAATTTAAACAATAGTCAAGGACAACAAAAGTAAACACAAAATGCAATTTGTAAATGAAGGTGTTTATTATTAAAGGTGAAAAAAAATCCAAACCATCATGGCCCTGTGTGAAAAAGTGATTGCCCCCTAAACCTAACTGGTTGGGCCACCCTTAGCAGCAACAACTGCAACCAAGCGTTTGCGATAACGTGCAATGAGGCTTTTACAGCGTCCTGGAGGAATTTTGGCCCACTCATCTTTGCAGAATTGTCCTAATTCAGTTACATTAGAGGGTTTTCGAGCATGAACGGCCTTTTTAAGGTCATACCACAACATCTCAATAGGATTCAGGTCAGGACTTTGGCTAGGCCACTCCAAAGTCTTCATTTTGTTTTTCTTCAGCCATTCGGTGGTGGACTTGCTGGTGTGTTTAGGATCATTGTCCTGCTGCAGAACCCAAGTTCGTTTCAGCTTGAGTACACGAACAGATGGTCGGACATTCTCCTTCAGGATCTCTTGGTAGACAGCAGAATTCATAGTTCCTTTTATCACGGCAAGTCTTCCAGGTCCTGAAGCAGCAAAACAGCCCCAGACCATCACACTACCACCACCATATTTTACTGTTGGTATAATGTTTTTTCTGAAATGCAGTGTTCCTTCTACGCCAGATATACTTGGACACACACCTTCCAAAGAGTTCCACTTTTGTCTCATCGGTCCACAGAATGTTGTCCTAAAAGTCTTGGGGATCATCAAGATGTGTTGTGGAGAAATTGAGACGAGCTTTGATGTTCTTTTTGCTCAGCAGTGGTTTTCTCCTTGGAACTCTGCCATGCAGGCCATTTTTGCCCAGTCTTTTCTGATGGTGGAGGCATGAACGCTGACCTTAACTGAGGCAAGTGAGGCCTGCAGTTCCTTGGACGTTGTTGTGGGGTCTTTTGTGACCTCTTGGATGAGTCGTCGCTGCGCTCTTGGGGTAATTTTGGGCGGCCGGCCACTCGTGGGAAGGTTCACCACTGTTTCATGTCTTCGCCATTTGTGGATAATGGCTCTCACTGTGGTTCGCTGGATTCCCAAAGCTTTGGAAATGGCTTTATAACCCTTTCCAGACTGATAGATCTCAATTACTTTCTTTCTCAATTGTTCCTGAATTTCTTTGGGTCTCGGCATGATGTGTAGCTTTTAAGGCTCTTCTGGTGGACCTTACTGTGTCAAGCAGCTCCTATTTAAGTGATGCCTTGATTGTGAACAGGTGTGGCAATAATCAGGCCTGGGTGTGGCTAGAGAAATTGAACTCAGGTGTGGACAACCACAGTTATAGTATGTTTTAACAAGGGGGGCAATCACTTTTTCACACAGGGCCATGATGGTTTGGATTTTTTTTCACCTTTAATAATAAACACCTTCATTTACAAATTGCATTTTGTGTTTACTTGTGTTGTCCTTGACTATTGTTTAAATTGGTTTGATGTTCCGAAACACTTAAGTGTGACAAACATGCAAAGGAACAGGAAATGAGGAAGGGGGCAAACACTTTTTCACACCACTGTATGTGTCCATGTATACAGTCTCGTTTTTTCCCGTTTTAATGCAGTTGCGTTTAACCTCGTTTTTCCAGAAGCAAAAAAATGCGTTCAGACACTGCTTTTCCGCGTTTTAGACGCAAAACGCAGCTAGACGCGGCTAAACGCAGGCACCTGCGTTTAGCCGCGTTTGCGTTTTATAAGCCTTTTTAAAGGAACCCAATTTTTTGGACCAGAAAACTCAGAAATATGATGGTAAACCATAAAAAAATACTAGAAAAATTGGTTTAAAATGTTGTAGTTAGTTAGTTAGTTCATAGAGCATATATGCATACATGTTTGTGAAATGCATACATGTTTGTGAAATATCCAACGGCCATTCGCTGTGCCATCAACGGATGGGTCCAATATCGACAAGCTCTGTATCTGGACCTCTCATGCAAATTTGCGATGACATTGCTGCCTCATCAAGAGCAACATCAGGAGCATTTCCTGACATATATTCAATATGGGATCCATTTCCAAAAAAAAAACACAGAAAGAGAGGCAAATGCAAGTGTACAACTGCTCTCTCTGCTGCTGCTCACTCTGATCAAAATGGCAGAAATAGTTAATACATGCTTTCTGAGCTTGGGGAGGGTCTATATGATGTTATCTTTTCAAATGCTTAGACGCAAACGGGGATAAACGCGGCATGAAAACACAGCAAAACGCGCGTTTTTAAATGCAGGTTTCTGCTTTTTAAAACATGCGCTCAGCAGAGTTTGCATCTGCGTCTCATGTGCATGGGGCCTAAAGCTGGCTATGTAGTGTTTTTCAGCCATTATCATTTTTTTTTTTGTAAATGTGAATCTAAATTTTTTCTTTTCCCACTTCAACATTATGGAATATTTTGTGTACAGAAGTATCATTAAATCCATGTTGATTCCAGGTTGCATACTAGAAAACATGGGAAAATTGCAGATGGGATAGTAAATATTTACAGTTATGTAAAGCTCTAAAGTTAAAATTTAGGGTAAGTTTGATGGACTTATGTTTTCGGTAGTAGGTGAATTATTAAAATTTTTGACTCAACATTTTAATTATATGTGGTTCAGTTGGAACCAGAAGAAAATGGGGGTTACCTTTGGTTCACACCAGTGCGACTTGACAGTTCAAAGTCGCACCCCATTTGTGGCAATGGAACCGTTCAACTTGTTTCGACTCAAGCTGCAGCGACTTTGAAAAAGGTTCCTGCACCATTTTTGTGCGACTTTATGGACATCTGTTAAATGAAGTTGCACAGATATCAGCAAGCTGCACATTAAATCGCACTGCTTTGATGATGTAGCCTGAGTTCAAAACTGCACTGGTGTGAACCAGGGCTTCTGCTGGATAAAAAGAAGCTACAAGACATGCATGCAGAACGTTACATATTTGCTCTCCTTTAAGGTGAAATGTCTTCAGGAAAACTAAGTGTTGAGTGTACTGTTCTAAATAATGATCCTTAACCCCCTTGCAAAAATGTTGCACTTTTTAGCATTGCCGTAGTGAAAATATATCTACTTTATCTGGTTGGTTTTAGTTTCCTTACTTTTGTTTTTAAAGGCCATTGCAGGCTTTTGTGCTTCTCACCTTTTTCTACAATTAACAAGTGGCATCTGCCACTGTCACAGATTCCTAATGGATGCTGTCAAATATGAAATGATTTTGTATTTTTATATCCTCTTTTAGTTGTTACAGTATTAACACATGGTTGTGACAGTAATTATAAAGGCAATTTCCTGCAGAATTTTTTATGTGGAGTTATCCAGATAAAATATGTCTTGTATAACAGAATTTGCATGAGTATATTTCCTACATTAAGTGAATCTTTTGGTTTACATGTTCAAAGGTGTATGCTAACTTTTCATGTGTACTTTAAAGTGAACCAGTGGCTAGGCTAAGGACCTACAAATATTTGCACATTTTATTCACAAGCAGTAAATAAGCTGTATACCAAGTCCTCACTGACTTTTTAGCTGCAGACACTGAAGAAAATCAATTTTTTTTTTTTTACAGCAAAACCCAATTACTTTGTTTTTGCTCCCTTCTCTTTCCCTTAGCAGTGATCTGGCAGTTTGTGATCCTTCTCATCTCCGACATTAAAGGGGTTGTAAAGGTACCAATATATTTTTGCATATATCTGATCTATATGTTGCATAGATCGGTAATCTATATACAATTTCATCCAAAATTTATATTAAACCAGTTTTCTTGATAGCTATTTTCGTCACTTCCTCCTTTACAGTCTTGTTCGATTGCCTTAGCTTCCGGTTGTTGGAGCGCGCTCCCTTCCCCTACGTCATATGTTAATGGGAACTACAATTCCCTTTTATGCTTAGTGGCATCGCGCATGCCCAGTGCCGCTTTTTAGATGACTGCATGGACGAGACGGAGCCTTGTTCTCAAACTATAGAACAGCCTGCGGTGCAGACACCTCCCAGCAGCCACACTCATTCCCACCTCCCCAGCACGCCCATATTATGAAAAATAAACGTATTTACTATGTAATTAAAATTCATATAATTCCCTGTAATTATATATGTATTCTATGCAATTCACTACAAAAAAAGGGGGGGGGCAGAGCCAAGCGGGGCTGTGCTGATGAGTTCCTGATTCTCATTTCAATAAAATGGTATGGGAGGCGGAGCTACGGCATCTTAGACACGCCCGTGGCTCGCCTGTGAACGCAGACAGCGTCTCCGCAGGGATGTAGTCCCAGTGGAGGGGACGCACACGCAAGGTAAACCCTATACAGAACAGCTCTGCTGATGGGGGCAACCTAGGACAAGAACCAGAAGTGGCAAAAACAGACACCAAAAAGAAGCATTTACAAACGAAAATGAAGGAGAAGGTAAGTGAACACACAGTACACTACCTTTAAAGGAACAGGATTTGAAGAAAAAACAAAACAAACCTTTAGTATCACTTTAACCGATTGCCGACCAGCGGACATCATTATAATGCGGCAAGGTGGCACGTTCTCGCAAATTTCTGTAGGTGTACGTCGGCTCAGGAACTCGCTTTTGTGGGTGTGCTCCCAATTGCTGTGATGCCTACCTGTTTGGGTAGGTCACTTGTCTTTTGGGGCATAGGCCAACACTCCTCTCAGATGAGTGTCTGCGGAGTGAGGACAATGGAAGGGGCACCCAAATCCCTTTATCAGGTAGACGTTCCCCCTGCAACCGCTCACTAAAGGGTTGGATAGCATTGAATCCCTACCCTTCATCTGGTTTCTTCACTGTTTTAGGGGCAAAGTCCCTCCACATCCTTTGTGTCAAGGGAGCGATTCTTTTCAGCCATAGCTGGACTGCAGGATCAACTCTTAGGAGTTCTCATTGGCTTGGGATGCAAACGTGGGCACTTTCCTTACCCCTCTTCCCCTTTTGAGGTAGAATGAGGGGTTAGAGAAGGTTCCTCTGGATGAGGAAGAAGTAGAAATTGAGGATCAGGAATCCTCTGTATGTGAATCCTCACAGGAGGACTCTCTGGGATCAAGGGCTGTCTTAGACACAGAAGCCTATGGTGTGCTTCTTGGAGGATGTGGTACACACTAACCTTGGGTTACTACTACCAAAATCTTCTAAAGTCACTGCTTTTGGGTCCTGCTGGCCACCTAAAGTTCCCAGGTCTATTTCTCAGTGCACCTTAAAGCGAAGTTTCCGCCCAAACTTTTAAAAGGTAAGTCAGCACATACTGTAGCTGCTGAATTTTAACATTAGGACACTTGCCTATCCTGGAGTCCAGCGATGTTGGCACTGCAGCCGATGTTTATATGACATTTTTTTTATTTGAACAAGACACTAACGATCCTGGTCTTTAAAGATGCAATGAATAAGAGGTTACAAACCCTCTTTAAAGTATCTTTCACTCTGTTTGGGAGCAGCTCTGCAGCCTGTGGTGTCTGCTGTTACTTTGCCAAGCCCTTAGAGTTTGGGCAAAGTAGGTGCTCCATTCCAGGGAATCTGATCTGGAAGATCATGTTAACGGGCAGGTCCTTGAAGACGTACCAAGACCCCCTGAGTTTCTTGGTGGATGTGTTGAAAGAATCCATGAGGCAGCTTTCACGGGTGGGCACCATGTCTGTCCATATGAGTAGTATCCTGTGGCTAAAGTGTTGGCCAGTGGAACCTCTACCTGAAAGCAAAGTGTGAGGCTGCCCTTTGAAGGCAAATATATGTTTGGACCATCCTTGAACACATATCCAGAAGGGACTGTGGGGAAAAGCATGCTTTTACTCCTTAAAATAGTTGTAAACACAATAGGGAAGGTTTATTAAAACTGGAGCCCTCAGAATCTGATGCAACTGTGCGTGGTAGCCAATCGGGTTCTAACTTCAGCTTGTTCAATAAAATGTTGACTGTAAGACCTGTCAGCTGGTTTCTATGCAGAGTTGAACCAGATTTTGCAGGCTCTAGTTTTAGTAAATCCCCTTCCTCCTTTCTAATACAGTTAGGTATGCAGGTACCAAAAAGGATCTTAAAGTCATTTTTTTTTTTTTTAAACTAAGTTAAAAAGTTATGTTATGTGACCACACATTTTCTTCCCAGTAGTGGGAGGCAGGATTACAGGACACTGTTCAGACACAGTATACCTGTATTCCAAAGTCTATTTAGCCTTAGGCAAGATGCAGTCTGTGCTTGAGGAGGCATGTTAAAGAGGCAGTCTGTAATTAGGATTTGGTATGTGCCAGAGGCAGACTATGATTGGTCAGGGATTATGGTGATGGAACAACGTACCCAATACAGGCACTCTGTGTCTGCACAGTTTTCTCTACCTCTAAATGGCCAGCCAAAAATGACCACACAAGCCCAAATCAGGGTGTGTGGTCAGCCTATAACAAGGAGGGAAAGGTGATCGGCAGGATCAAACAGATACTTGGGATGGAAGAAGTACATAAAAATGATAGACTTGTGAACACACACACGCCAGGAAAAAAAAATATTAATGACTTACAGACATTATACGGCGGTACTTTGAAGTGGAATATCGTTATGGCAGCAGCTAGCTGCCATAACCCCAGTATCTACTTCTTCAGCGAGCGGTCTGCTTTCAGACAAAAGTGGTCTCTGCGGTGGATTCCCTGCAAGATCACTTTTATTGGTGACGGGAGAGGGCCCCCCCCCGCCATTCTCCGATGCCCTCCGCCACTTACCTGAGCTGCCGGCGGAGGCGGTTGCGTCCTCTTCCATGTTCGGTATGGAGCTGAGTGAGGGGAAGATGGCCCCCCTCTCAGCTCCATACAATTGCAGGGCGGAAGCCATGTCAAAACGTCACTTCCGCCCTTAGCTCTTAAAGGGACATTTTTTTTTGTATTGCATTTTAGTGTAAATGAGCCTTTTTGACCCCAGATCTCATATTCAAGAGGTCCTGTCATGCTTTTTTTCTATTACAAGGCATGTTTACCTTCCTTGTAATGGGAATAAAAGTGACACATATTTTTATTTTATTTTTAAAAGAATTTTTTTTTTTTTTTTTTAAAGTAAAATAAATAAGAAATGAAAAATATTTTTAACGTGCCCCGTCCCCCTGAGCTTGCGTGCAGAATCGACCGCATACATGAGGAGCGCCCACATATGAAAACTGTGTTCACACCACACGTGAGGTATCACCATAATCGTTGGCGCAAGAGCAATAATTCTAGCCCTAGTGAGAGAGTGCGTATTCTGGGGTATTCCCACCATATGTGCGGCATCGTGCCGTTGAGGTTCTTAATGACTTCCTGTACCTCTTCTGCTGAGAAGGGGGCCTCCAGCATTTTATTTTTATTTTTTAAGTTATTTCCCTATACACATTTGTTTGCAGATCACTTGCCATGCTCTTAACAACATTGTGTTGCCATTTGCAGCCCTCTAGCCCTTTCCATGACTTTTTTACAGCCATTTTAGTGTTCAAAAGTCCGGGTCCCCATTGACTTCAATGGGGTTCGGAGTTCGGGGTCAAGTTCGGTCCCGAACCCGGACTTTTTTCCGAAGTTCGGCCGAACCCGAACATCCAGGTGTCCGCTCAACTCTACAAAAGAGCCCCTGGGCGGCTGTAAATACTACTCACTGACTAGAAAAAAGTGTTAACTTGAAAGCTATTATAACTATTGTGATTTACACAGAAGGAACGAAATATCCAATAAATTAGTGCAGCACTCCTTTAAATATAAATAAATCACTAATTAAGTACAAAAAACTTTAATACTGGTAACCTACCTAATGGTTTAACCCCAGTACAAAACAATATACACGTTAACTTAAAAAGAAATCGAAACACAATCTATTGTAAAATCGAACGCAATATGCTTAAAAAGGGACTGAATAAAAAAAAAAAAAAAAAAAAATGATATCACAGTCCAATAAACAATGTCTCATCCAAGTGATAGTCTTCCAAAAGTGGTATATAGTTTATATGCACCTTTTTATGCACATACCTGTATATATTTTACAGTAGATTTCACTAATGCTTGTATTTATTTGGATTTCTTTTTAATTTGAGGTGCATATATATTTTTTATTATTATACAGCATTTATATAGCACCAACCGTTTGCGCAGCGATTTACAAAAAAAAAAAAGAGGGCAGACAGTATAGTTACAATACAATTTAATTCAGGAGGAATCGGAGGGCCCTGCATGTTAGAGCTTACAATCTAGGAGGGAAGGTCAATCTGGAAGGATAATCTGATGGAGAAAGTAAAAGTATAGTTGTTAGGTGGGGGCCAGATAGGCTTCTCTAAAGAGAAGGGTTTTCAGGGATTGTTTAAAAGCAAGCAGAGTAGGAGATAGGTCAAATGGGGGTAGGGAGTTCCAGAGGATGGCAGAGGTTAGGGAAAAGTCTTGCGGGCGAGCATGGGAGGAGGTGACGAGGGAACTAGAGAGCAGGAGGTCTTGGGAGGAACAAAGGGAATGAGTAGGTTGGTGTTTTGAGACTAGGTTAGTGATGTAGCTGGGGGCCGAGTTGTGGATGGCTTTGTAAGTTATTCGAATTTTTATTTTAATTTGTTGGGTCAAGCCAGTGGAGGGATTGACAGAGAGGGGTAGCAGACACTGAGCGGTTGGTAAGGTGGATGAGCCTGGTATCAGCATTCATGATGGACTGAAGGGGGAATAGCCTGTGTAAAGGTAATCCCGTGAGGAGGGAGTTGCAATAGTCGAGGCGGGAGATGACCAGGGAGTGAACTAGGAGTTTTGTGTTGTCATTGGTTAGGAAGGGGTGTATTTTGGGGAGGTTGAGACAGCTAAATTTGGTAATTGTTTGGATGTGGGGGCGAAAGGATAGTTTAGAGTCCAGGGATACACCTAGAACCTTGGCATGCAGGGACGGATGATAGTAGTGCTATTGATTTTGACAGAGAGATCAGAGGCATATGGGGGGGGGGGGGGGAATCATGAGCTCAGTTTTGGATAGATTGAGTTGAAGAAGTGGTGTGACATCCAGGCTGATATGTCTGTTAGTTATATAGTCAGCCCTCAAAAATTCCACTCGCCTGCGAGTGGAATTTAGGGCAGGGCGAGTGAGGAGCAGGGGTGGACCAGGCTGACAGCTTCCAGGCGCCGCGGAACACAACCGGGCTCTGTAACACACAGCCTGCATCTCTGTGACACACAAGAGGAGGGGAATGCAGCAGCCTCCGCTCAAAGCGGCCCCAGTTCAGTACGGTCCTGCCGCTCTGTGTCCTCCAGCTGATTGCTTCTGGCAGAAGCGGGGGAGGCTTTTTTTTTACAGGACATCAGAGCGGCGGGGGGGGGTCAGGGAATCCCCCCTCCTGGCCGCTCTGATCTGTAAAAAAAATGCCTGCATCGCTGCCAGAAGCGATCAGCTGGAGGACACAGAGCGGCAGGACCAGACTGAACTGGGGCCGCTTTAAGCGGAGGCTGCTGCATTCCCCTCCCTCTTTCCTCTTGTGTGTCACAGAGATGCAGGCTGTGTGTTACAGGGCCAGGTCTGTTTTCCGCGGCGCCGTAGCAAGGTCCCGCCCCCTAGACCGGCTCGTGTGATAGTAGATTAAATCAGTAATCTGCCTATCACATGAGCCGGTCTAGGGGGGCTGGACCTTGCTACGGCGCCGCCGAACACAGACCCGTCTCCATGACACACACCATGGTGAGTCTGTATCGATGATGGGCGCAGTGAGGCTACATTTAAGGGCACAGTGAGCAGTATTTGTGGGCACAGTGAGCAGTATTTGTGGGCACAAGGGGCTACATAATTGGGCACAGTGAGCAGTATTTTTGGGCACAGTGAGCAGTATTTGTGGGCACAGTGAGCTACATTTTTGGGCACAATGAGCAGTATTTGTGGGCACAGTGAGCAGTATTTGTGGGCACAGTGAGCTACATTTTTGGGCACATTGAGCAGTATTTGTGGGCACAGTGAGCTACATTTATGGGCACAGTGAGCAGTATTTGTGGGCACAGTGAGCAGTATTTGTGGGCACAGTGAGCTACATTTATGGGCACAGTGAGCAGTATTTGTGGGCACAGTGAGGCTACATTTATGGGCACAGCGAGGCTACATTTATGGGCACAGTGAGGCTACATTTATAGGCACAGCGAGGCTGCATGTATGGGCACAGCGAGGCTGCATTTATGGGCACAGTGAGCTGTATTTATGTGCACAGAGAGGCTACATTTATGGGCACAGTGAGCTGTATTTATGTGCACAGAGAGGCTACATTTATGGGCACAGTGAGCTACATTTATGGGTACAATGAGGCTGCATTCATTGACACAGTAAAGCTGCATTTGATGGGCACAGTGAGGCTGCATTTGATGGGCACAGTGAGGCTGCATTTAATGGGCACAGTGAGGCTGCATTCATGGGCACTGATATGCTTTATCTTAATATTGTTAAAGTTGTTGTTATTATTTATTTTTGGAACTTAATTCTGCATAAAACATTTAACAATGTCATTTCATGAGATAATTTATGAGCCCGTGTTTAGGGGCGGGACAGGGGAGGGGTTGGGTGGGGCAACTGGTGGCGAGTAACTTTTTAAGGCCTGGCTAGTGGCTTAGGATTTGAAATTTTGAGCCCTGATATAGTGATACGTGAGGAGACTGAAAGAGTGGGCTGAGAGATATATTTGGGTGTCGTCAGCATAGAGATGGTATTGGAAGCCATGGGAGGAGGCTATTACCTGACCCAGGGAGGAGGTGTAGATGGAGAATAGGAGAGGTCCAAGAACAGAACCTTGGGGGACCCCCGACAGGGAAAGGGGGAGGAGAGGAGGCAGTAGAGTTGTAAGTGACACTAAAGGTGCAGTTGGATAAATAGGATGAGAACCAGCGACGAATACAGTCATGGAGACCAAAGGTGTGGAGTTTTTTTTTTTTTTAGTAGTGGCCCACTGTGTCAAAGGCAGCAGAGAGGTCTAAGAGTAGGAGTACAGAATAGAGTCCATTGGATTTAGCTGTTAGCAGATCGTTTGAGTTTTAGGAGAGCAGTTTCTGTGGAGTATTGAGGGCGGAATCCAGATTGAAGGGGATCAAAAAGGTTATTCTTGGTGAAGTGATCATTCAAGGAGTTTGGATAAAAAAAGGAGCAAGGCGATGGGGCGTAGGTTAAGATTAGTGGGGTCTAGTGAGGGCTTTTTAAGAATGGGGGTGACTAATGCATGTTTTAGAGAGTTTGGGAAGCTGACTGAAGAGAGGGAGAGATTGAAGATGTGAGTTATGGAGTGTAGAATAGAGCCAGATGGTGAATGTAGCAATTGTGTGAGAACAGGATCCAAGGGGCAAGTGGTAAGAAGAAAAGAAAAGTTTAGCAATCTCGTCTCTAGTGGCGGGGTCAAATGAGGTAAGTAATGATTGTACCTGTGGACACGGAGTGTTAGGTGGAGAAGGCATCTGACAGGATTGGTTAGCTATAAATTTGAAGGGGAGACCCCCCGCTGCATTCTCTTTATTTATCCTCACCTGACAGGTTGGATGAACAGTTTTCTCCTATTACAGATGAAAAAGCCTCTTACCGCACTCGCCCCAGCAGGTTCAAGCCTCTCCTGTTTGGAAGTCCCTCCTGTACAGTCTCTAAAGGAGCTTCTATGGAGGGAACCCCCGGTCTGGTGGTCTCAGGGGGCACCTGGATGCTGGCACAGTAAGCTTTAAAGAAGCTTTATATTTGGCAGTGGACTCCTCTATCATCTCCCTTTTCTATTTTCTTATTTAGAATAGTCACTTTTAAATATTTATTTAGATTTTGTCCCAGCTGTTCTGCTGGTCCTTGCTGTCCTCCGCTCCAGCTGTCATGGCCGCCGCTTATCCCGGCTCCGCTCTGCGCACGTGCAGAGCCAGATAGTGGCAAGACTATCCCTGCGCCCTTTCCCAAAATGGCGCAGAGACGCTCGGGAGGCTTGTGCGCATGCGCGGGAGCGTCATTCGGGCGCTGTAATGGCGCCAGTTTTAAATAAACAGAGTTTTCTCATTCATATACTAATGCTGCACAGAAGAGACTGCTAACCATCCCTGCACAGCAAAGTTATCCAGATCTGCTAAGGTAAGCCCTGCTACTTCCCCAGCTTCCTTTTTTTATATGAGAAGTTCCAAAAAAATACATTTTTTAAAAATCTTCAAGAATAAATAAAAATAAAATAAAAAATATACAGATAAAAAAAAAATAAAAATAAAAAAAATATTTAATAAATATATAGATAAATATAAATAATATTATATATATATATATATATATATATATATATATATATATATATAGGGAACACCTGTCCTATTTTCCTTTTTATTCCGCAGGCTGCCTTTTTTTCCATGGAGTCCACTGCCCGCGCAGACCACCATCAGCAAACTAGGTAAGAGGCCATACCGTCATAGGAAAGTATTGAAGTAAGGGGAGAAAAAAAGAGTGCCAGGCCACTAATTGCTGCATTTTTCTGGCAGCCCTATCAGGTCAAGAGCCGCAAGCTCCAGGCATGGGAGAAGATCCAGTCAGGCGTCAAGCAGGAGGTCCCGCAGAAGCCGCTCAAGGTCGCCCTCTCGCCACCGGAGACACAGCCACTCCCGTCGCAGCCACTCCCGCCACAGAGACTCCCGCCATAGTCGGTCATACCGCAGGCGGTCTCCTTCACCGCGCCACCAGAGCCGCCATACCCGACCTGCAGCCAACGCTTGCTGGGTATGTGGCGCACCAGCTATGCCAGACAAACTTGCATGCCGCTCATGCTTCAATGAAGCTACAAAAGAGAAGGAATCTGATGCAAGGATGGCTACAGACCTCATAAGAGAATCTGTACGGGAAACCATACTGGAGTCAACCGCACCAATAATAGATAGGTCGGCACCCAGTACATCATCGGCAGACCTCCATCGCACTCAAGCCTCAGAATCCTCCTCCGATAATGAGGATCAGGAAATGGCCGCTGGGCTCGATTTTTCCCTGGTTGAGCCGTTTGCAAAATCTGTTAAGGAAGCAATCGGCTGGGAGGAAGACATGCCGGAACCGCAGAAAGTTCGGAAAATAGCTTTCCCGTTTATAGGAGAACTTGAGGACCTAATCAAAGACGAATGGGAGCGATCGGATAAGCGGTCCAGCCTTACCAACAGACTGGCCAAAATGTACCCTTTAAAAGAGGAAAAAGTTAAACCTCTGATAAATGCCCCCATCGTCGATTCCTCCTTAATGCGCCTAGCCAGGCATGTCACCCTGCCAATTGAAGACGCAGTCTCCTTCCGGGACGTTCTCGACCGGAAGATGGACCTAGAACTGAAAAAAGCATATTCCACGTCCGGAGGCGCCTGTAGGCCAGCAATTGCCACGGCAGCAGTTGCAAAAGCCATCTCAGGGTGGGCAGCCAGGATAGAAAAAGACCTTCAAGACGGCATTGAATTAGAGAAGATAACTTCCTCCCTTCAGGAGATTAAGTTAGCTGGCGATTTCGCAGCAGAGGCCTCTGTTGACATCATAAGATCCTCAGCCAGAACAATGCTAGCCTCAGTCACAGCTAGGAGGGCATTATGGCTTAAACCATGGATGGCTGACACCGCATCCAAAACAAATTGGTGCAGAATACCATATGATGGCTCAAACCTATTTGGGGCTAAATTAGACTCCGTCATTTCCAAGGTAACGGGAGGAAAATCAGGACTGATTCCCTCCGACAGAAGACCCAAGGTCCAGAAAGGGCCGTCCTATAGACGCAACCTCCCTGATAAATACCGGGAAGCTAAATCCTACTGTCCTGGTAGGGAATTTAGGAGGGACTGGAAAAACGCAAGACCATCCTTCCTGAGAATGCAGAAGTCCAAGACTACCCCGGCAGGGGATCAGCAGAAGTCCTTTTGAAAATTTGCCCGCCCACCCGGCAGAAGGGGGGCAGGTGGGCGCCAGGCTCAAGAACTTCTTTCAAATCTGGTCAATCCATATAGAAGATCTATGGGTACTATCCACAATCAAATTTGGACACAAATGGAAGTTTGTGGACAGAGTCCCAAACAATCACTTCCAGCCAACCAGACTGCCATACTCACTAACCAGAAGAAGACTATTAATAAAATACATAACAGAATTGAAACAAAAGGGAGCAATTCTGGAGGTTCCTTCAGATCAAAAAGGGAGAGGATTCTACTCCCCCCTGTTTCTTGTAAGGAAGAAGACAGGAGACTTGCGACCTGTGTTGGATTTGAAAAGACTCAACAAATGTATCAAAATAGAGGCTTTCAAAATGGAAAGTCTTCAATCCATACTCCTGGCAATAAATCTGGACGATTGGATGCTATCCATAGATTTGTCGGACGCTTATCTTCACGTGCCAATTCACCCCGCCTTTCAAAAATTTCTCAGATTCTCCATCAACCAGTGTCACTTCCAGTTTCGGTGTCTCCCATTCGGCATCTCTTCAGCCCCCAGGACATTCACCAAGGTCCTGTTGCCTCTGGTTGCATTCCTCAGGAAGAAAGGTCTACGAATCCACCATTATCTAGACGATATTTTACTTCTAGCAGGAAGTCGGGAGACGCTGATCCATCATCGAGAGATTCTACTGACAACTCTCCAAAACTTTGGGTGGCTGATCAACTGGAGAAAAAGCAGTCTGCACCCCACCCAGAATATGGTCTTTCTGGGTGCAGATCTGAACACCAAATCGAACAGGGTGCAACTTCCCCAGGAGAAAGTTCAACCCCTAATACAGAAAATGCAGAGATTATTGGCAGCAAGACATCTACCAGCCAGATCCTGTTTGAGTGTCCTGGGGTCCATGTCCGCAACCATACCCATGGTACAATGGTCACAATGGCACATGAGGGTCCTGCAGAACTCCTTTCTAAAGCAGTGGGATGGAGTATCAATGCGTCAGACCATTACCATCTCCAGGTCAGTGAAACAGTCAGTATGGTGGTGGACACGACCAAGCAATCTCAGAAGATACAGGCCAATAATTCCCCCAGACCCCGAAGTAGTCACTTCAGATGCCTGCCAGACCGGATGGGGAGCCCACTTTCAGGATCAAGCAGCTCAGGGTCAGTGGCACTTCCAGACCCAGGGGGTAGTATCAAATATACTAGAGCTCAGGGCAGCATTTCAAGCTCTCATGGCATTTATTCCAATCCTGAGAGGGAAGAATGTACTTATCCGGATGGACAACAAAGTGGCAGTATCCTATGTTCAGAAACAGGGAGGTACCAGGAGTGTCACACTGATGGAGGAAGTCCGTCCTATCATGGAATGGGCACAGATACATCTAGCAGACTTGAGGGCAGTATATGTCCCGGCAGCACAGAATATGTTAGCCGACTATCTGAGCAGAGAGACCCTATCGAACAACGAGTGGTCCTTGAGTCCCCAGGCCTTCTCCCTTCTTACAAAAGCTTGGGGAACGCCGGAGGTCGACTTAGCAGCCACACCCGCGAATACCAAGTGTCGGAGGTTCCTGTCGAGAGCCTCATTTCCATCAGCCGAAGGGGTGGACTGTCTAATCCACCCATGGAACTTCAGACTGGGGTACATATTTCCTCCAACTCCGCTGATAGCGAGGTTCCTGTGCAGACTCCGGAGCTCTTCAGCTACAGTTATCGCAGTAATCCCACTGTGGCCGAGGAGGCCATGGTTCACGACGCTACTACAGCTCAGCCTTCAACCTCCCATTCCACTCCCAATAGCTCCGGATCTGCTATCACAGGGCCCATTCTTGCATCCAGCTCCAGAGAAATTGCATTTGACGGCCTGGAAATTGAAAGGACTAGGCTGAGAGAGCAGGGTTGTTCCCGGGAGGTAATATCAACCCTAATGCAGGCCAGAAAGACCACGACCAACGTCACCTACTCAAGAGTTTGGAGGAAGTTCCTTTCCATGGCCCAACAGAAGGGATGGAACCCAGTCTCTCCAGAGCCCCCTCAGATTTTAGAATTTCTCCAATCAGGACTTGATAAAGGCCTAGGCACAAATACCCTGAAAGTACAGGTATCTGCTCTGTCTGCCAAAACAGACACCAGATGGGCTTTTCACCCTCTTGTAACACAATTCCTAAGAGCCTGTCTTAAAATCAAGCCTCCCAAGAAACCAGCCTTTCCATCATGGGATCTCTCGGTGGTCCTCAACGCCTTCTCCAATCCTCCTTTTACTCCTCCAGAGTCTATCTCACTATGGAATCTAACCCTGAAACTATCCTTCCTCATCGCGATAACGTCGGCAAGGAGAGTGTCTGAGATCCAAGCACTTATGTCATCAGAACCCTACTTGGTACTCTTTCCCGATAAAGTGGTCCTAAGGCCCTCAGACCGCTTCATACACAAGGTAGCAACTTCCTTCCATTATAACCAGGACATCGTCCTTCCATCCTTCAATGACGATCAAGGCAAACCTCATCCACTGGATGTTAGAACAACCATCATCAGCTACCTGACAGCCACAACTTCCTTTAGGAAGACAGATTCCCTCATGGTCATTCCACATGGAAACAGGCGAGGGCAAGCGGCTACCTCACGTACTATTGCTGCATGGTTAGTGAAATCCATTAAGACGGCCTACTCCATTCAACATCTGGCAATCCCCGAGAACATCAGGGCTCATTCCACCAGGGCAGTGGCTACCTCCTGGGCAGCATATTGCAGAGTCTCACCAGAGACGATTTGCAGGGCAGCAACGTGGTCCTCCAGACACACCTTCATTTCCCACTATAGAGTGGATTCTGCGCACTTAGCTATGGCCGACTTCGGTAAATCCGTTGTTAGGGCCAATTCTTCCGCACTATAAGGAATAAATATTATTTTACTTGCACCCACCCGACAGGCGAGTTATTTCCCAGTGTGTGCTGCCATGAAGGCGTCAGGAAAACGGAAAATTGTATACTCACCTTTCCGTAATTTTCTTTTCCTGACGCATCTTCATGGCAGCACACAGTTGCCCACCCTGTTTTTTGTGATAATATATACAGAGAATGCAGCGGGGGGTCTCCCCTTCAAATTTATAGCTAACCAATCCTGTCAGGTTGTGGGGGCGGAGCCACAACCCAGTGTGTGCTGCCATGAAGATGCGTCAGGAAAGGAAAATTACGGAAAGGTGAGTATACAATTTTCCGTTATCTGATCTACGCCTTCCCACCTATCCAATTTTTTTTCATGTCTGTTGTGCAGGATAAAGGTAGAGGGCATTCCTTTGATTTTGATTGCATGGCTTGGCCAAGCTCCTAGCATGCCGATATAATAAATCTTTTAGCAGATGAGCTGTGGTCTTTCGGCTTTGAGGGCATGCCTGTTGAAACCTCCTGAGGGCATTTTTGGCTCTGTTATTCCTAATGCCCCGTACACACGGTCGGAAATTCCAACCACAAAGACCGTCGGATTTTTTCTGACACTGGTGTTGCATACACACGGTCGGACAAAGTTGTCGGAAAATCCGATCATTCTGGACGTGGTGACATTCGTTGCGTACGACGGGACTACGTAGAGGCTAGTAGCCAATAGCTTTGGTCTTGTAATGTGATCTGAGCATGCGTGGCACTTTGTCCGTCGGAATTCGCTACACACGATCGGAAAAAGTCCGATAGGACTTTGTTGTCGGAAAATTTGAGAGCAGGATCTCAAACTTTTTCAGTCGGAAATTCCGACGGAAAAAGTCTGATGGAGCCCACACACGGT
This sequence comes from Lithobates sylvaticus, assembly GCA_028564925.1. NCBI lineage: Eukaryota > Metazoa > Chordata > Amphibia > Anura > Ranidae > Lithobates > Lithobates sylvaticus. Next base: position 114,212,330 of record CM053031.1, read on the forward strand.
CGGAATTTCTGACAACATGGTCCGATAGGACATTTTCCGTCGGAAAATCCGACCATGTGTACGGGGCATTACACTTCTCAGGTATGGAAGTCCACCTTCAGCAAGGTGTACCATCAAACTTGGAAGGCTTATTTTGCTTGATGAGAGGCTCATAAGTTTCATCCCTGTCATTATGTCATGGGGCATGTTTTGGCTTTTCTCCAGATTAGTCTGGAGATGTCTCTGGCTTTCAGTACGATCAAGAGATAGGGCTCAGTCTTGACCATGCTTTTTCAAAGACCTATTGGGGCTTATTTATGAAACGTAAATCCACTTTGCACTACTAGTGCACTTGGAATTGCACTGAAAGTGCACTTGGAAGTGCAGTCGCTGTAAATCTAAGGGTTAGATCTGAAATGAGGGGAAGCTCTGCTGATTTTATTATCCGATCATGTGCAAGCTAAAATGCTGTTTTTTATTTTCCTTGCATGTTCCCCTCGCATCTACAGCGACTGCACTTCCCAGTGCAATTTCAAGTGCACTTTGCACTTGTAGTGCAAAGTGTAAGGCCCGTACACACGTTCGGACTTTTTGACAACCAACATGCAAATTAGCTGGTTTGGACCAACATCCGACCGTGTGTACGCTCCATCGGACCAACTTTTTCCAGGTTTCATCGGACTTTTGTTGGCTGTGCGAACGGACCAACTTTCTGCCAACAAAAGTCCGATGGACCAAAGTCCGACCGTGTGTACACAAAACCATCGGACTTTTGTCCAAAGTGCAAACACGCATGCTCGGGAGGAAGGACCAGCATGAAGAGGTCGGTCTTGTAAACCTAGCGTTCGTTAACTAGATAGCACATTCGTGATGTGTGAAATTCCGAATTTGCTAAATGCAGTGCACATTCTTTGCATTTTTAATGTTTTTAGATTGCATCGGATTTGTTGGTGATACCTACAAAGAACGAACATACATATTTTACATTGGATTTGTGTTCTAATGATTATCAATAACAAACGTTAAACATATTTTGAACATATTATTTATTGTTAATTCACAACATAAAAAAATTAAGTAAATTAATCTAGACATATTTTCTGTCCACCAAATTTGAACTAAAAAATTAAAAATATAAACAGAAAATAGTACACCCAAAACCAACAAACAAATATAGCCTATTAAATCATACTTTAAACCACAAAAAATATGCAAAATTAGTAGCCCCTAAACTCCCCAGACCACTGGCCTTGTTGGGCATCCTGCGGCTGATTTTGCCACTGACCACCATGCTGCTGAGGTGGCTGTGCTTGCTGAGGTGGGTAGGGTTGCTGAGGTGGGTAGGGTTGCTGAGGTGGGTAGGGTTGCTGAGGTGGGTAGGGTTGCTGAGGTGGGTAGGGTTGCTGTGGAGGAGGTAAAGTTGTGTGTTCCAAATTGCAGACATGCGAGTTTGAGGTGAGCTCTCGTTTCCTGGCCTTGCTGAATAGCTGTATGATGATCCCTTCACATAGCTCCCTTTGGTCTGGGTCGATTTCTCTCAGCCTATTGGCTGTAAAACAGCCAAACCCTTCAGCACTATCGGGTGCTGTCGTTATGACTGATGTAGCCCTAGCCAGGAAGTCAGCTGTGGCCTCATCCAGGTCGTGGCTCTTCCTGGCTCTTTTCTTGGGAGGGCGCAGGAGAGGGATTCTGCACTCTGTGCTTGGTTGGCTGCTGGGCCCAGCCTCTTCTTGGCTCAGAAGTTCCTCCTTTGTGAAAAAACAACATGATTTTAATTTGTGGTCATCAATCACAAACCTTTCATCTCTTTACTTTTCTAATTTTGAATGTGTCCAATTATTAAAGACTATCAATTTGACTCCATTTCTCATTCTTGTTGAAAAACTTTATGGCCACTACTTGTCCATTGATATGTAACTTTTTTTGGAAACACAACTAATTATTAGGCATACTAGCATCTAATTAGCAACATATCTAATATATATATATATAGATAGATAGATAGATAGATAGAGAGATAGAGAGAGAGATAGAGATAGAGAGATGATAGATAGATAGATAGATAGATAGAGAGAGAGAGAGAGAGAGAGATGGCAAGATTTTAAACAATGCTATACCTGGGTCAAGCTGAGCTCCTCCTCTTCTTCATCCTGTGTAGGATCCTGCTCAGTATCGCTGACGTCAGCTGATGCAGAGGGTAAAGTTGACAGGGATTTTCTTGGGACCGTTTGGTCTTTTAAAAAAGCAAGGCTATTGAAGTACCATAGCTTCGGAACATAGACCTCTTCAGTTCCTGCTCCAGAACGTTTGGATTCCTCAATTTTCCTGAGTTCCCTTTTGTGGACACTTCTGAGGGCACCAATTTTGTTCTTTACCATAGTGTAGTTTGCTCGGGGGTATACGGTTTTCGCCAAGTCCACAAGTTGTAGCCATGCTGCCAACCTTTTATTTTTGTCAGAGTATTCTTTATTTTTTACTTGCCACAGACAGGTGAGCTCCCTATACTTCTCAATAAATTGAGCAATGAATTCGGGTGAATTCAATTTTGATTTCATTGTTTGGATTGCTGCAAAACAGTAAAAAACAAACCATAATGGGTGGCGTATAGTTCAGAAGCTGCTCACAATATGGGCATTTATTTAAGCCAGGGGTGCCCAACCTTTTAAAGAGCGAGGACCATCGAAGCAACTTGGTAACTGGTCATGGGCCAAAATAATTGTAATGGACAGATGACAGGTTTGGATCTACCCCACATATGGCGAATGGATATGGACACAGCCCATGCTACTCTATGGGCCCTCCAATTCAATCTGTCAGGAGGGGACGTTTCCCCTTATTTTTTTGGCGTATCTGATTGAAGGTAAGCAGGGGTAAAGGGACATAGAGGGTGCATGGAGGGTCCGATTGTGTCCTAAGGCTGCTTTCACTATGATGTGCCACGTGCACCTGTGACTTACCTGCAGATTATCTGTACTTTATAGTGCAGCAAAGCCACATGTAATTACTAGACTTGTTCCAAAAAAAAAAAAAAGTTTGTGTACATTGTTATCTTCAAAATAGCTAATTTCGGTAGGTTGTATTCGTTAATTAAAGTTACTACGTTTTTAAAAAACTAGTTATTAATAGTATACAATATTCGTTAGACAGAATCTCAAACCCTATCGAATTCATTCGTTATAAACGATAGAATTTACTTCGTATATTTGGAAATGCGTTCCTTTTATTTAGACATTCTGATGCATTCGTTTGTCGGAAAGCTGCCAAATTCGTCCGAACTTCGATTCGTTACGAAACGAATTGTACAAGCCTAGTATTAACCAAACTCTATACAGCTCAGTGCAGGTAACCTGCAGGTGTGTGTTTCAAGGTGGGTGTTTGCGCATGTTTACAATATTTAACAACAGTCCGAGTACTAAATTACATCTTCAAAGCAAAAGACAATCATTTGAAAGTACCAGCGGTAAAGAGAAATTAATAAAATGTACCTTTCGTCCGTGTCTACCTTCGTACTGCGTCGTATTGCGTCGGCTTGCGTCGTTTAGCGTCGGCTTGCGTTCGTCTCCCGCCAGAACGGTACATTGCACCACACGTTCGTGCTTTATACACGGCGTATGCGTGACCCTCCGCCCTCCAAGCGTCATGACGTCAAGCCTTGACCATACACATTCAGCAAAGCATCGTTATTACTAATTAACATTAGTGTCCCATCGACGTTAATTTTTTTCTTTCTTCATGTCCCGAATATATTCATTCATAAATATTTAGCTTCTTTCATTTACATACAAAGACTTTGTAAAAAGAGAAAAGACTCCGTAAAAAGAGAATTTCAGTGTGTCAACATTTATATCGTGTATGTAGTGTATTCCTTCGTATCTTCCGTTCGGAAATTTCTATAGGCCGCGTGTTAAGCATGGATATACCATTACGCGTGCGCGAACCACCGCTTGCGTCGCCCGCCCCCGACGTTCCTTTTCTCGGATATTCCCCGCTCCTTATCCCCTCGTTGCGTAGTCGGAGTAAATATGGCGGAAGAACAACATGCGAGGAGGAGGTTTAAGGCCACAAACATGGCATTTGAGGAAATGGTGGAGATGGTGCGGATTCTGGTCAAGGACGACTACGATGGCAAGCATGGGCCATACCTGCACCCCAACATGGTGAAGGACAGAATCCTCACCAAAGTCGTGAGAAGGCTGGAGGAGAAGTTCGGGGTCCATCGGTCCAAAGACCAGCTGAGAAAACGATGGTCGGACATCAAGACCAGGGAGCCGGACCAGTTTCTGAAAATCAAAAAGGCGCTGAAAAATAGTAAGTACCTGGCGTACATAAGTCTATGCCGTTCGTATGTGTGTGTCATCGTTCGTACGGTGGCTGTTTTGTAAATGCGTGGCTGTTTTGTAAAATGCGATGTTTTGATATTTAATACGTGATTGTTGATGAATATGTGCACTGACAGTATATTTTTGATTTAATTCCATGTTATTTTTTTCAGCTTTGCATTTTTTGTGTATATTTAGTAATGTCGTTATTTCGGGATGTTCCGAATGTCAAATGTTGAGAGTTCAGAATGGACGTATTTACGAAAAGAAACATTCGTAAATACGTCCATTCTGAACTCTCAACATTTGACATTCGGAACATTCAGAAATAACGACAGTTTCCAAGTATCGTTGGTTCTGGATGTTCTGAATTATCAACTGTTGAGAGTTCAGAATGGACGTATTTACGAATGTTTCTTTTCGTAAATACGTCCATTCTGAACTCTCAACATTTGACATTCGGAACATTCAGAAATAACGACAGTTTCCAAGTATCGTTGGTTCTGGATGTTCTGAATTATCAACTGTTGAGAGTTCAGAATGGACGTATTTACGAATGTTTCTTTTCGTAAATACGTCCATTCTGAACTCTCAACATTTGACATTCGGAACATTCAGAAATAACGACAGTTTCCAAGTATCGTTGGTTCTGGATGTTCTGAATTATCAACTGTTGAGAGTTCAGAATGGACGTATTTACGAATGTTTCTTTTCGTAAATACGTCCATTCTGAACTCTCAACATTTGACATTCGGAACATTCAGAAATAACGACAGTTTCCAAGTATCGTTGGTTCTGGATGTTCTGAATTATCAACTGTTGAGAGTTCAGAATGGACGTATTTACGAAAAGAAACATTCGTAAATACGTCCATTCTGAACTCTCAACATTTGACATTCGGAACATTCAGAAATAACGACAGTTTCCAAGTATCGTTGGTTCTGGATGTTCTGAATTATCAACTGTTGAGAGTTCTGAATGGACGAATTTACGAATGTTTCTTTTCGTAAATACGTCCATTCTGAATTATCAACTGTTGACAGTTCAGAATGGACGTATTTACGACAGTTTCTTTTCGTAAATACGTCCATTCTGAACTATCAACATTTGACATTCGGAACATTCAGAAATAACGACAGTTTCCAAGTATCGTTGGTACTGGATGTTCTGAATTATCAACTGTTGACAGTTCAGAATGGACGTATTTACGACAGTTTCCAAGTATCGTTGGTTCTGGATGTTCTGAATTATCAACTGTTGAGAGTTCAGAATGGACGTATTTACGAATGTTTCTTTTCGTAAATACGTCCATTCTGAACTCTCAACATTTCATAATTCAGAACCAACGATACTTGGAAACTGTCGTTATTTCTGGATGTTCCGAATGTCAAATAATGAGAGTTCAGAATGGGAATGTTTCTTTTCGTAAATACATCCATTCTTCAGAATGGTCAAAATATAGTAAATTGGAATGTAAGGAGAGGGCATTCAACAGCTTTTTACACAGCTGGATTCAGGAGCACTAGTGTGCGACATCAGAGAATTTCGGTCAAGAAAGGTTAATTCTTTCTGTTTTATTAAAAGGGAAATTTCATCATGTCTTGAACTTAGATCTCTTGATAAACAGACAATTGTACACCACCGCAAAGCAATGTTTACCGTCTGTGCGCTAAAAGTATACCTTTTGTTTGATTCTCATAGGGGAGCAAAGACTCAGGCACCCAAATCGCAGGGACGCCCCAGCTCAGCCAGACCCCCACCCTCACCGGGGCCACCACCCTCACCGGGCCAAACATCGGCGCCAGGACCCCCACCCTCGCCAGGACCCCCATCCTCGCCAGGACCCCCACCCTCGCCAGGACCCCCACCCTCGCCAGGACCCCCACCCTCGCGACCCCCATCCTCGCCAGGACCCCCACCCTCGCCAGGACCCCCATCCTCGCCAGGACCCCCATCCTCGCCAGGACACCCATCCTCGCCAGGACCCCCATCCTCGCCAGGACCCCCATCCTCGCCAGGACCCCCACCCTCACCGGCCTGTTTGGGGAATTAGTCCCAGCGATCCGGAGGATGTTGTGGAAGAGGAGGTGAAGGAAGTGACAGAGATGTCACCAGGTGAGTGTCTGACACCACTGTTTCACCACTGTTGCACATAATCTATGTCTGGCCACACCTTTATTAATACATTATTTTTTCTTACTTTTTTTAGATGATGTGCTGGTTTTGGAGCAACCGTTCACTCAGGACAGTGCGCAGAGGCTCATCGGCCAAATAATGGGGTGGAACGGGGAAATAGATGCCATGCGCAATCGACTGAACATCATGCAGCAGCAAATGAAAGATATGATTGATATTTTGGCCAGAATAAATTAAATTTAAAAAATATAACTTTTCAATCATATCTAGTTCTTCATTTGCTGCTGCACGATGTTGACTCGATTGCGCATCATCATCCTTGCAAAGTTTATTTGTTTTTATTGTTTTTATATTTTTTTCCAAAACTTGATTAAAAAAAAAAAATATATATTTTTTGATGTTCAAAAAAAAAAATAAAAAAAAACCAAAAAAATATATATTTTTGATGTTCCAAAAAAAAAAATAAAAAAAAAAAAAAATCAAAAAAAAAATAAAAAATACCAAAAAAAATATATTTTTGATGTTCAAAAAAAAATCCAAAAAAAAAAAAAAATCAAAAAAAAATACAAAAAAAAAACCAAAAAAATATATTTTTTGATGTTCAAAAAAAAATAATCAAAAAAACCAAAAAAATACAAAAAAAAAAAAAAAATCAAAAAAATATATTTTTGAAAAAAAAAAATGATGTCAAAAAAAAAATAATCAAAAAAACCAAAAAAAAAAAAAAAAATAAAAAAAAAAAAAAAAAAAAAAAAAAAAAAAAGGCACATGTGAATGTGCACAGAATAAAAAAAGTTGAAACAAAACCAATGTGTGCCTTCTTATTGCAATGCTCAATATCAGTATATTTGTTACGTGGTTGTAGTTGCATTGACCATGTACTCTAAAATGTGTGTAGGTGAAATACAGCACAATCTAAAAGTTAGCTGGAATTAAGATGGATACCTCATGTTGCACATCAGGTTGGTTCAAACTAGTGGCAAAAAGGACAAAGATCATGGCTAGTTGCAAACATATAAGAAACAGACAACAGTCTTTCAAATTAAAGAATATTTAATTTTTTTATTACAATTGTAACTAATTATCCAAAACATTTTGCTGCCAAGGCACTGCCCCTCGACCAATAAAGTAGTCGGTGTATTGTTGGCGGACAACACACCCATTCTGGACGCCAAAACCAGCATGTGCACTTTCAAGTGCTGGCATCACGGACTCTTCAGCTGGTTCACCCGTTGCCCCTAAGGCAATGTAGCTGGAAGCATTCCTCCGTAGAAAATTGTGGAGGATGCAGCAGCATAACACCACATGATTTAATTTATATTCAGCCAAATTTATGGCAGTTAAAAAGATCCGGAATCGGCTGGACATTATGCCAAAGGCATTTTCTACTACCCTTCGGGCACGAGAGAGCCTGTAATTAAAAATCTGTTGCTCTGGGGTCAGATTCCGCATTGGGAAGGGCTTTAGAATATGTGGCCCCAAAGAAAATGCATCATCTGCGACAAAAACAAAATTGAGGCCCTCCACATTGTCCTGAGCACGTGGCAAATTTAAGGTTCCTCTCTGCAGCCGGTCATAAAATTCTGTGTTCATCGTAACTCCTCCATCTGAGTGACGACCATTAATACCAACGTCGACATATAAAAAATCATATTTTGCTGACACCACAGCAAGGAGGACAATGCTAGAAAAACCTTTATAATTAAAAAAATAGGATCCGGAATTTGGTGGTGGCACTATCCTCACATGTTTGCCATCAATGGCACCTCCGCAGTTGGGGAAATCCCATAAATTGCCAAACTGCGCAGCAACATCCTGCCATTCCTGGCTGTTTTTCGGAAACTGTGGAGTCAAACAAATAAAGCAAAAATTAATACCGGAGTACATTAAATTGCAAACATATTTGACACAAACATTGTGGGCCAAAATAATATTCTAACATGTAAAAGTGCATTTCAAGAACAAAATAAAAAGGTACAATTATATGGTCCCTCACCCCCTCTGGTGGCACATTAAAAAAAGCTTAGGAAGGGGGAGTTGAATGAGTATCTGTTTTGGACAAGTAAACCTCAACACTTCCAGGAGAACTAAAGGCATTAAAATTTAAGTTTAATTTGGGTAAGCCATCCATCTTGACAAGATTATCAGGCCAGTGGACAGCAGTGGCGGTGCGTGCATAGAGGGCGCAGGAGCGCCGCCCCCCCCCCTCTCCTGCACCGCTCTATCACCAATAGATAGATAGATTAATGCATTGCATGAATCTAGCTATTGTCACCGCTGCCGCCCCCCTATTCAGGTGTCCGGCCCCTTGTCGGGCGCCGGGCATGTGAATTACAGCGGGGGGGGGGGGTGTTTCTGGAAGCGCCCTTTTAGAGCTGTAAAGCTCGAATAGGGGACCTTATTAGAGCGGTGTGCTCTAATAGGCTTCCAGAAGTGTAAACAGCGGGCGCAATGCTTTGCGTTCGCTGCTTACACAGTATTGTGTTAGCGAAGCGAATACATCGCTTCCCTAACACAGACCCGCCTCTCAGCCAATCAGGTTGCCGGTCTGTGTTACCGGTCCCCTGATTGGCTGAAGTCACAGGCGCTGTGAAGACAGGAGCGCGGGAGAAGATGAGGAGACACCGCTCGCCGCCTGACAAGGTAAGTGCCATTGGCAGCATTTAATGGGCACAGTGACAGCGTTAGATGGGCATAGTGGCAGTGTTAGATGGGCACAGTGGCAGCGTTTGATGGGCACAGTGGCAGCGTTTGATGGGCACAGTGGCAGCGTTTGATGGCACAGTGGCAGCGTTTGATGGCACAGTGAGGCTGTTTGTTTTTGCGCCCCCCCAAAAAATTGGAGCACCAGCCGCCACTGGTGGACAGGTAAGAAGTGGAATAAAACAAAAATATGAATGCACATTGACAAAATCTATACACATTTTGACATACATCGTACAAAATAATAAAAAGGATAATTAATTATGAGTATTTGTTAAGATGAAGTTAAAAAGCAAGGAAGTTGGCACAGCACAGGGATGTTGGGAGCTATTCATAATGAGAAAAAAAACATGATGAAAGTATAATTTGTCGATTTTGAAGCTAATCAGGCAGGCCATTACACTACATTTAGGCAACAATCTTAAGTCAAAAAATAAGGTACACAGTATATGTGTTTTGCCAAATCTGCAGATGGAGTAGTTGTGTTGGTTGACTCTGCATTTTCTAATATTTTATTACATTTTATTTCAATTTTTTTGGAGGTTGGGGGGGTGTGGGGGCCGGGGGGGAGTGTTTCAAACTAAATAAGAGACTCTTTTTAAGGGCAGGAATAATATTGGGACACATTTTAGGCGGTGTTTAGGGTAATGAAGGAAGCATAATAAATACAGTGTTAAGTACTAGACTACGTGTGGATGGGCCCAGGGTAGCATGCTGTGGAGGTTAGGGGAGGAAAATATGCATGTAGGCCACGAAAAAGGTTAAGGCATGCATGAGGACAAAGAGGACATTCAATCACACCATATTCCAAAAATGTGGAGGATGGAATGGCCAAAAAAAAATAAAATGCATTACAAAACATGACGGTGATATTAAAGCAAAAATACTTACACGAATATAGTCCTTCTGCAATACTTGAATGATGGCACAACATGTGTCAGGGATAATGACTCCCAGAGCCTGGGGAGAGATACCTGTTGTGAATTTTATATCCTGGAGACTCCTCCCTGTTGCCAAATAGCGCAAAGTGGCTATGAGCCTTTGCTCTGCTGGTATTGCAGCCCGCATGCATGTGTCCTGCTTCGCAATATAGGGGGACAGCAAGGACAATAATTGCTGAAAGCAGGAGTCCGTCATTCTCAGATAATTGCGGAAATCATCCGGATTGTTCTCCTGTAGCTCACGCAGTAACGGCATATGGCTGAATTGGTCACGATTAAGTAGCCAAGTTTTGGTCCAAACACTTCTTATCCCAGTATTGCGCCTATTTCTAGACCTGGGCTCGAGTCACAGCAATGACTCCAAGCCCATAAACAGCACGCTCTCTCCTAGGATCGCGCAACATGGCTGGCCAAAACGGTCGGAAAGGAACACGGACCGAAAACTACTCGAATCACCACTGACCAAACGTCTGCTAGCTCGAAGTTAGCAGACGGAGCCCGAAGGGTGACGCGAGAGAATTGAACGTCCTCTTTTGAAGCGTCGTCAGTACGTTGTAACGTCACTACGTTCGTGTTGGTTGACTCAAAAGTCCGACCGTGTGTATGCAATACCAACTTGAGGGCCAACGCCCTTTGGACAAAAGTCCACGGGAAAGTTGGTCCACGGTCCGACCGTGTGTATGGGGCTCTAGAGTATATATATATACACGCAT